>OZ004603.1:32191593-32380189 GCA_963924605.1 Malthinus seriepunctatus | reverse complement strand
GCACCCTTAAAGAATTTCTCTCAATAATCTTTTTCAATTACCTTGAAAAAGATATTCCCTCTCCTACTCCTTTATTCTCTTGATTGCCTTACACGTTAAAATCGAAGTCTTTAATTATTATCCACAGTCTCTTTGGTTTAAAAAAAACAATTCTAAAGAAATTAAAACAGTACTATTTAGATTTTAAAAGTGAAATGTAAGTTTGTTGAGTTCAAACGAAATCTCAATACATAAGACAATAAAGTTTAGCTGGATAACTCTATAACACTCAAGGTCTGTTCGTTTGTCTTGCACTGACTTACTCTAACTTGTTCTAACTCACTACAATTTACTCCTGCTCTTGACTAGGAGTAAGAAATGTAGAAACGAACATGGTTCCGAGCAATCAATTCAAGACTAAAGAACAGACTTTGTATTTTCTACTCCTCGTCAAGAGCAGGAATAAGTTGGAGTAAGTTAGTGCAAGACAAACGAACAGACCTAAAGAGTTCTTCTTTACTTGACAGATAAGATGACATAGGAGATTGACAGGTGAGAAAAGAAGACAGCAAGTTAACATATGGGTATGGCAGATGAGAAGATCATTAATATTTACAGAGATAGAGAGGGAGGGGTAGATATGAGATAGAAATAGAAAAGTAGAGATAGAAAGATATAGAGATAAGAAAATATATAAAGAGACAGATATGGAGACTGTTTAAATGATATATTAAGATAGTAAAATTGAGGGAGATAGAGATAGATATAGAGAGAAGAAGACAGATAAAGAGACTGTTGAAATGAGACACTAATATAAAAAAATGAAGGGAGATAGACATAGAGATAAAGAGACTGTTGAAATGAGATATTTTGATAGAACAATTGAGAGAGATAAAAAGACAGATAGAGAAATGAGAAGACAGTTAGAGAGACTGTTTAAATGAGATATTAAGATAGGAAAATAGAAGGTGATAGAGAGAGATAAGGAGATTGTTGAAATGAGAGAAAAAATAGTAAAATAGACGGAGTTTAGAGATAGATACAGAGCTAAGGAGATAAATACAGAGATAAGGAGATAAATACAGAGATAAGGAGATAAATACAAAGATAAGGAGATAAATACAAAGATAAGGAGATAGATAAAGAGACTGATGAAATAAGACAAAACATAGTAAAATAGAGGGAATTATAGATAGATACAGAGATAAGGAGATAGATAAAGAGAGTGATGAAATGAGATGAAAACATAGTAAAATAGAGGGAGTTTAGAGATAGCTACAGAGATAATGAGATAGATAAAGAGGCTGATGAAATGCGGTATAAAGATAGATATATAGAGATAAGGAAACAAATGAAATGCGATATATATAAATAAAGGTAGACCAAATAAATAGATAGAGAGATAGAATTAGAGACAAAGAAAAAAATGAAATGCGATATAAAGATATAGAGATAAGGAGACAGATAAAGGGACTATAGAAATCAGATATTAAGATAGCAAAATAGAGAGAGAAAATAGACAAAAATTGATATTGAGATAAAGAGACAGATAGAGAGATACAGATAAAGTGTCAGATAAAGAGACAGATAAGGAGACAGATAAGGAGCAGATAAGGTGATAGACAGATAAAGAGACAGATAATGAGAAAGACAAAAATAAAAATGGCAGGACATAGAGAGAGATAAGGAGACTGTTGAAATGAGAGATAGATACAGAAACTGATATAATGTGATAAAAACATAGTAAAATAGAAGGAGTTAGAGATAGATACAGAGATAGGGAGATCGATACAGAAACTGATAAATGAGATAAAAACATAGTAAAATAGAGGAAGTTTAGAGATAGATACAGAGATAAGGAGATAGATGCAGAAACTGATAAATGAGATAAAAACATTGTAAAATAGAGGGAGATAGAGATAGATAAACAGACATATACAGAAACTGATGAAATGATCTAAAAACATAGTAAAATATAGGGAGTTAGAGACAGATAAACAGACATATACAGGAACTGATGAAATGAACTAAAAGCATAGTACAATAGAAGGAGTTAGAGATAAAGACAGAAGTAAGGAAATAAATAAAGAGACAACGATACAGAGATACAGAAATAAAAAAACAGATAAAGAGACAGAGATAGAGAACACTCCAGGGGGTTTTCTGTAGGGTACTCTCTCTCTTTCTCTTTATCAGTCGCTTTATCTCTGTATCTGTATCTTTATCTCTGTTTCGTGGTCGCTGTATATCTATCTTTAACTCCCTCTATTTTAGTATGTTTTTAGCTCATTTCATCAATCTCTTTATCTATCTCCTTATCTCTAAATCTATCGCTAACTCCTTAATTTTACTATGTTTTTAACTCATTTCATCAATCTTTTTATCTATCTCCTTATCTCTGTATCTATCTCTATATCTCTCTATTTTACTATGTTTTTATCTCATTTCATCAGTCTCTGTATATGTCTGTTTTTCTACCTCTATCTCCCTCTATATAACTGTTTTTAGCTCATTTCATAAGTCGTCTGTTTATCTATCTCTAACTCCCTCTATTTTACAATGTTTTTATCTCATTTCATCAGTCTCTGTAAATGTCTGTTTACCTATCTCTATCTTCCTCTATTTTACAATGTTTTTCTCTCATTTTATCCATCTCTATCTCCTTATCTCTGTATCTATCAATAACTTCCTCTATTTTACTATGTTTTCATCTCATTTCATCACTCTCTTTATCTATCTCCTTATCTCTGTATCTATCTATAATTCCCTCTATTTTACTATGTTTTGTCTTATTTCATCAGTCTCTTTATCTATCTCCTTATCTTTGTATTTATCTCCTTATCTTTGTATTTATCTCCTTATCTCTGTATTTATCTCCTTATCTCTGTATTTATCTCCTTAGCTCTGTATCTATCTCTAAACTCCGTCTATTTTACTATTTTTTCTCTCATTTCAACAATCTCCTTATCTCTCTCTATCTCCTTCTATTTCCTATCTTAATATCTCATTTAAACAGTCTCTCTAACTGTCTTCTCATTTCTCTATCTGTCTTTTTATCTCTCTCAATTGTTCTATCAAAATATCTCATTTCAACAGTCTCTTTATCTCTATGTCTATCTCCCTTCATTTTTTTATATTAGTGTCTCATTTCAACAGTCTCTTTATCTGTCTTCTTCTCTCTATATCTATCTCTATCTCCCTCAATTTTACTATCTTAATATATCATTTAAACAGTCTCCATATCTGTCTCTTTATATATTTTCTTATCTCTATATCTTTCTATCTCTACTTTTCTATTTCTATCTCATATCTACCCCTCCCTCTCTATCTCTGTAAATATTAATGATCTTCTCATCTGCCATACCCATATGTTAACTTGCTGTCTTCTTTTCTCACCTGTCAATCTCCTATGTCATCTTATCTGTCAAGTAAAGAAGAACTCTTTAGGTCTGTTCGTTTGTCTTGCACTAACTTACTCCAACTTATTCCTGCTCTTGACGAGGAGTAGAAAATACAAAGTCTGTTCTTTAGTCTTGAATTGATTGCTCGGAACCATGTTCGTTTCTACATTTCTTACTCCTAGTCAAGAGCAGGAGTAAATTGTAGTGAGTTAGAACAAGTTAGAGTAAGTCAGTGCAAGACAAACGAACAGACCTTGAGTGTTATAGAGTTATCCAGCTAAACTTTATTGTCTTATGTATTGAGATTTCGTTTGAACTCAACAAACTTACATTTCACTTTTAAAATCCAAATAGTACTGTTTTAATTTCTTTAGAATTGTTTTTTTTAAACCAAAGAGACTGTGGATAATAATTAAAGACTTCGATTTTAACGTGTAAGGCAATCAAGAGAATAAAGGAGTAGGAGAGGGAATATCTTTTTCAAGGTAATTGAAAAAGATTATTGAGAGAAATTCTTTAAGGGTGCTGTTATCTCTGGAAAAAAAGTCAAGATCTACATGAGTTTACTGTTTATTAAAATGAAAAAAATACACAAAAATACACAAAAATATCTTCTATTAACTATAATATACATATTTAATATAATTATGTGCACAAGAAAATTATAATTATAATAATTAATTTTACAAACTCAAAACTAATTATTTGTAAACAATTTATTATTGATTGACGGGCCAACGCTTAGTAAATCACCAAAGCGAGATTCAAGAGACATAACAGTACCTTTAATGATTCAGTCTTGTGTCTTAATGGATGTATGCAGCAGAAATTAATAATTGTAAAAATAGCTATACCATTAAAAAAAAGATTAAAGGTTGCAGCCCAGGGCATGGGCTGCAAGAATTCCACCCCTCGTTAGATTTGGAAAGAAATAACTGTAACAAATAAAGCTTGAGGAGTCATCGCTTGAGGAGTTCGGCTCATCAAGCGGTGGCCCACAAGACATAATACATAATTAAAACAATAAATAATTACAAAATATTAATTAATATTAAAACTGGTAATGGCTGCTTATCGGGTAGCTGGTAGGTAGGTGGCGTCGCTTCAACCCTGCACCTTGTCCGAGAGAGTACGAGGGGTGGCACCCCCGTCCACCACTGGGGGTTGTCCTCGAAATTGTCGGTTATTGCTCCTCCTCCTTGGTCTCTAATGCGCATGCGCGTGGACTCCGTGTAGGAGTGCGTATGTGCGTTGGCGCCGGGCGGGGAGGGGTAGGGGGGAGGGGACCGCCGACCCCCCTCCCACCTACCCCTCCCCGCCCGGCGTCAACGCACACCCACATTCCAACATGGAGTCCACGCCCATCGCCACATTAAAGACTACGGAAGAGGTACAACCTCCGACCAATTCGAGGACAACTCGCAGTGGTCTTAGAGGTTGCTTCCCCTCGCGCTCTCTTTAACGTGGAGAAGAGCTGTTGGAAGCAACTTACCTAGCTGCTACTTCTTCGCTAGCGATGACCAGTAAATAGGGGTAGCTACCCTCCTAAGCAAGCAATAAATTTAAATTGAAAAAAATTAATTTAAAAAAAACTAATCGAGAGGTGTAGCTACCCTTCTACTTAAATACAATCCAAATAAATTAAAAATAAATTAATCCTCGTCCAGTAAATCTCCCAATCCTCATGTTGGGTCCAAAACCAGAAGACACTGTCGGCTTGATAAAAATAAACATCTTTCCGAATCAAAGGTGGAATGTAATCTGAAACTAATCGAGATGTTAGTCTGATGCACTCATTTTGGACACAAGCTGAATCGTTAAAAGGACTTTTGCTTCTTAAAGTTTCGTAGTTATCGCTCAATCATTACTTCCAATTAATTAATTTTTAGTAACCAATAATAAAAAATACGTATTTCGATTCAAAATATCTCGAAAGCCCAGTGAGAAAATAAACTTAGGTAAAATAACTTCAACTTGGTTTCATTCAGTTTTCTTGTAATCCTCTTCATGTGGACCAAAAGGCACTGCAGTTACCGGATCATCTTTCCAAATAAAAAGATCGAACGTCTACTGAAATAAAATGAGAGATGTTTTAATTACTATGCTTTAGACAACCGATGATTATTTTCAATTAATTAATTTTTAATTTGCAAAATAAATTACTAATTTAAAATACAAAAAAAAAGGAAGCAAAATGCTTCAAGAAACTGCTATAATATGCCGCTTCAACATTAATAAAAATTGCTCAATTAAAAATTGTACCTAATTTAGAAAATATCGTTATTTTAAGAAATAAGGTGTTTAAGATTTAAGAAGAAAAAACAGAAGTAAAAATTGTTAAGTAAGTAAATGAAAAATACGTGATTAGCTCAACAAATAATTTTTGAAGAAACCAATTTCATCTAAATTGGGATCACCCAGTTGCAATTAATTCTAATCAACAAAATTATGTTGTAAGAATCTGCAGATTCTATATTATGGTAGTAAAGAAGGTACCGGAAGAAAGAAGTTATTAGGAAAAAGGGGAAAAAGGTAAAACATTTGATTTGAGACAGTTTCTAAAAAAAAGTTAATTGAAATTTTTATAATCAATAAAAATTTGCTTAATTTATACATGGTTTAAAAAAAAAGCATTCACTACTTTAAGAGCGTGTAATATACATAAAATTGAGTAACAGAAGTTATATTAAGGGGTTTGCAATACTTCATACTTTTTTGTGACCACAACTCAAAAAGTATGAACTATTTGACACCCCTCTGTACGCACTGAAATGAGTAGAAAAAGTTCTATTGAGGGGTGTTCAGTAGTTCATACTTTTTGAGTTGTGGCCGTAACTCGAAAAGTATGAATTATTGGACACCCCTCTGTACGCATTAAAATGAGTAGAAAAAGTTATATTGAGGGGTGTTCAGTAGTTCATACTTTTTGAGTTGTGGCCGTAACTCGAAAAGTATGAACTATTGGACATCCCTCAATTATAACTTTTTACTCATTTGAATGCGTACTACACGGTCTTAAAGTTGTGAATGCTTTTTTTAATTCCCTGTATGTTTAATAAAATTTGATTTTCTGTAAATCATAGCAATACTAAAGAGTTTAGAAGAGAATTAAATTATACATTTAAATGTGCAATAAAAATTAGGAATTAAAGAAAACAAAAAATACGGGTACCCTAATTTTGATTATACCCTGTAATTCTTTACAAATATTTCGAAAGTTCTTTAAGAAAATCATACTTACAATAAATTCATCTTGGTCCATTAAAATTTCTAGTAATCGTCTTGTTGTGGGGTCCAAGGTTGAATTGAAACTGAAACGAATTGAGAAATGTTTTAGTATTATGTTACGACACAAGGTGAAGCGTCAAAAAGCTAGTGCCTGTTTTATTTTTATTTTTTTCATTTGAAAAATTAATTAATTAATTAAAAATAATTATTTAAAAATATCTAAAAGCATGAATGAAATAAATTATAGGTAGGTACTTACAATAACTTCATGTTGGTCTATTAATATTTCTTGTAATCCCCTTGATTTGGTCTAAAAACTGTTAAGTTAAGACGGGCATTAATGAAACATCTTTGCACGTTGAATGTATACTGAAATCAATTATTAAATATTAGAATTATGTCAGGTCACAAATTTAATCATCAAAAGCATTCATCACTAGTGCCTTTTATATTTATGCTTGTTTGAATTACAAAGCAATTCCATAATTAACCAATATTTATTTATTTTTACAAACCAAAAAAATAATTAATTAAAAATAATTATTTAAAAATCTCGCTAAAACCCTGCGAGAAAAAAAATTTAGATAGGTAGTACTTACAATAACTTCATCTTGGTCCATTAAAATTTCTAGTAATTGTTTTGTTGTGGGGCCAAAGAGAAGCGTCAGTTAAGCGAGCATCTTTCCAAGTAAAACGTTGAATTGAAACTGAAACGAATTAAGACATGTTTTAGTATTATGTTACGACACAAGGTGAATCGTCAAAAAGCTCTTGCCTTTTATATTCGTGCTTGTTTTAATTACAAAGCAAAGCCATAATCAACCAATGATTATTAATTTTCATTTGCAAAACTTAATTATTAATTAAAAATATGTCTTAAACTTACAATAACTTCATCTTGGTCTCTGTTCACTTTCTTGTAATCCTCATGTTCTGGTGTTAAGAGCACCGGTACTTGGAACGATCCTTCTAGCACGAAAGTTGAATTGAAACTGTAAAAATTACAGAATACTTTACTATAAATGACACAGAGTGAATCATAAAAATTATTTTAAACTTTTCAGATTTACATCATAACGTATATGTAACGTTTATTGTTACTAAGAGCTCGGCAGGATAAAAAAAAATGTTTCAATATAAAATTACTCTTATTTTAATAATTGCTTAAATATTTAATTTTGTTCTTAATCATAAATAACGCTTAGAAATTTATTATATAGTGCAAATGTAATTTAGTGAAATTTAAATTTTCGCCTAACACATAGGCAACCCTCTGTAATCCAGATCAGCAAATTTTAGAAAAATAAGGGTTACACTACTCTTGTTGAAAATCAACTTTGAGTTTTTGTTTTTTTTAATCGGAAGTTGTTCCTTTATTAAAATAAGCATTTCTACCAAGTATTAATTAATGTAAGGGTAAAAACTTAAGTATTGTGATCAACAATAATTTTTAATTGTTTATTAAAACATTCTCTGTACCTTATTAATAAATCTCAAACAAAAAATAATTAGATAACAGTGACCATGAATGTTTCATATTACGTTTTGAACTTTTTTAATTTATTTATTTTAGAATTAAACAACCCCGAACTAATTATGCGCCCTCCTTAATTTTATATAAAATTCAAAATTTTGGGAAAACGGCCTTAAAATTAGAAATTGTGAGTAAGCGAAGTTATAGATACTATAGCAAGAACAAAAGTTACGGAAAAATATGAAACAATACTTTTTATGCTGTTTATTATGCACTAAGACTTTTTTCTAAAACTAATGAATCACTACTAGAAATATAATTATGTAACGTACTTCACAAAACTGGGGTTCAAGAAATGGAAACAATGGTTATAGTACAAATAAAACGCAAGATTGATTAATTTATACTGTTTTTAATTAATTAAAGGATGTTAATAAATCCAATACACTCTATAGAATTACAAACGACTAAATTAAAATTATAATTACTACTACAAGCATTTACAATTACCTTAAATTATGAAATAATTGTTGATCACAATATTTCAATTTTTACAATATTATTAATTAATATTCGGTGGAAATACTTATAATAATGTTACGAACAACTTCCAATAAAAAAAAATCCGAAAATTGCAAGTTGATTTTCACGAGAGTAACCCTTATTTTTCTAAAATTTACTGATCTGTGTTACTGATAAGAATCTGAACTTAAGGCGAAAATCGGACTTATATTAACTTTCTCCTACTCATTCCCTACCACTAAAGAAATATCATCCAATGATATGAGAGTATTAAACTAAGGGGTTGCCTATATGATGGGCGCAAATTGCTTTTCACGATAATTTATTTCTTAAAAAATTATTTCGATTCATAATTACTAGCTGCTAATTAGTTAGACCAGGACTTTTAAATTAAATTTTTTTAACTTATTAAAAAACAATTTATCGTTTAAAATATTAAAAAATGAAACTAGAAGAGCTATAAATTTATAATTGTACTAAGCATTTGCTGTACCTTATTAATATTTCTCTTCCTTGCTGTGTGTAGGTATCCTTGTTACGAGGAGAAATTATACTTATTACTACATGTTAACACTCGAACTAACAAATATAGACTGAAGTTCAATCGACAAATAAAATTAATAAATTTGTTATCTGTGGCAAAATAATGACAAATAATCAGGTATGACTATGGATGTTTTTGAATTTTTATATTTATAATTTTAAAAGTGAACATTTATGTAATAGTCAATGACAGATCTTATTCTTTGCGTATTTTTCCACTTACATTAAAAAGAGCTTATTGCATAATCTACTGATTCCTCACTATTGTTAAAACATTAAAAGAAAAGCAAATTAACAAACTACAAACTTTATTTTTTTAAATTTAGTTTCTTTGAACTAGGTAATTGTAATGTTTGTATTAATTTCGTTTTGATAGATACCCTACAGCTTTTACAACAAAGAAAAGAAAATCATTTTGCTGAGGGTGCCCCATAATTTAACATTTCAAAATTAAAAATGAAAGTTGTAAAAAAAATTAACAAAAAGATAAATTATGGAACACACCACTAAATTAGTATTAGCAATAGATTTATAATAATTAATGCTACCCGTTATTATTTAATATCCCACTCCACATTCATCGAAAAATATTATTTTCCATTTAGGAGTGACCCGATCCGGCGTAGTTAAGTTAGTGGTGTAGCCGGGTGTAGCAATAAATAGCCTTCCTTGAGCAATTATTTTGCTACCTACTACAAACTTGATAATCAGGCTGCTTTGTCAATCGTTAAATTGTTTTTATCTAAAAGCACAAAATTAATTAATTTTCGAATTATTAGCAGATCTAAAATAAACTGGAAGTTACAAAATTTATATTTCTATGGCAATTAAAGATTACAAATTGAAATTTAGCAGAATGAAACTCTCATAAAAATATTCTAAAAACATCTCCATGGAGTAGAATTCCACTCTTAAGAATTAGAAATATTAACTGAGTTGTACTTCTTTATTTACTATAAAAATTAAATAGAAAATGACAATTTTCAAGTATAGTGGGAAATTCGGGGAGATTATTATTTGTGCAAGGAGAACTAAACACTTACAGAGAACTCCATATGTAAAAACAAGACCTAAATTACTACACTTACTGAATGCAAAAGGAAGTTACAAGTCAGAAGTTAATTTAAGTAGTCTAAATTCTTTGATGAAAAGGACGTCGCATCTACACTAGCCACCACCATCATTAATTTATCACTATCTCAAAGATAATCTCCAGGTCACTTGCAGTTATACTGAAATCATCATCACTTCATCACCAGGTGAATCCAGGTACCAGGTAGTATTATAGTTTAGCTCTATGCTTAATACTCATTCTTTCCTTCTTCTTCCTTCCTCTTTATACATCAGCGCCTGCAAATACAAAAAACCAATAAAGTTTAGATTGAAACTTTGTTATGATGTACTATTTTAGTGGAACAAATAAATGTTTTGTGGTTACGTAACATACATTACTTGACAAACTGTTTAAAAAAATAATTAACGCGCAGTTACACACAAAGTCGTGTACAGTGTGCATTCAGCACACTCAAAGTAAAGAGATGCTATTCCGCAACTTTTTAAGCGACTTTTAAAAGTTTTATTGACATGGACATTGTTCAAATGCACGTTCAAATGTCAAATATTATTATTTAGAGCGTAGCGTCATCTAATATCAATAATCGAAACAAAAAACGTCATTACAGGAAATAGTGTTATCGGCATCTATTATTCGTTTCTTATTTCACGGTTAGATGTCACTAATAAAATAACGGTAGTTCATTTGCACGGTGCGAAAAGCCTACTAAATTTGTTCATTTCCACAGTAGAAATAAGCAAATAAACTACTCCAACAAAAGAACTACATACGTCAAATTAAGTTTAAGAAGTATTTTTTACCATTTAGAAAGAAATCATCCTTCATGACCACATAAACGTCCTAATCCTGTTTTCTTTTCCATTATTTGTTGTGATAAATTAGGAAATCCAGCGCACTTTAAAAAATTGCATTGAAAACAGCAATTAATGCAGTTAATAATCTTCTAACTTCTAAACTGGCCACTTCAGGAGGCTATTTAATATTAATTTTCTTTGAAATTTTCCAAAATGTATAGGAACTATCGGTTTTTAGTTCACCAAGACCTTAAAACATAAAAATAGATTAAATAAGAGCAATAAGAGTCAGTCAAGGTTTAAATTATTTTTTTATTAATTATTACTAATTTTATTGGTGGAAATTAAAAAACAATAAATTAATATAGATTTGACCAGTTGGTTTGACAATGACTTATTAACATATTTATGTGGATTTAGATGAACTTCACCATTTCAGTGCACTTGAAAGATTATTCACAATAACATCGGCTAAACATTAAAAAATAAAGAAAAGCTTCTGAAAAGTTAACTTAAAGTTAAGTACAAGTAACAATTACGTAATTAACAGTTGTTTAATGTTCAGAAGAATATTGAAAGCCACAAGAAACGTAAATTATTTAGGTACTTTTCAAAATTTACTTCAGGAAGTATTCCCTGCAACTCTCCAAATTTTAAATAATAAGTACATTATTACCTTTGTATGCGTCTGTGGGCCTTTGGTCTTCTTCGACCACCTCAGTGCATGGTTCGGTCTAAATGAAAATGTAGATCCGTCTTAAATTTAAACGGAACACCCTGCATATTTTTCAATATTTTGAAATCTCGTAAAATTAGCTTTCTGAAGATATCATCTTGGCATTTATAGTTACTAAAATTTAATAACTTCCATCTGTAAAACTTGACAAATCGTCTAAACCCAATTTAAGGAATGCAACAATTTCAGCAATGAACAATAAATTAAAAACTAAAATGTAGCCTGGAAAGCAAAATAGTGTGATTACAATTTAATCACACTACTAAACAAAACTCTAAAACTCGAGAAATTTAATTTGTGGCGCAAGTGAGGCCATGACCAGGCTGTATTATATAGGACCGCCCATAAAAGTGAAAATTTTGAGAAAACGTTCCATAAAATTGGAAATTGAGAGTGGATAACCCCTCGATAATTGATGCGTTTTCAAATATTTTGAACACCAAAAACTTGATTTTCTAATATTAGTACTATTCGTTTATTACTTGGTTCACTTACAGGAGATGTAATAAAAAACTGGTTTATTTAGAAATGCTTCATTCATGCAATTCGAAAATAAATAATTATTAGGTACTACTTAGTGAAATACGTAAGTTAAAAGATCAATTTTAGCTTTTTACACTACAACTACAATAAATACTTTGTACAATAATACCTCTAACTTAGGAATGCTACAGTTTAACTCAACAAACCCTAAGTTACAAATAATTACTAACTACACAGCTTTCAATAAACTCCACATTGAATTTACGTTACATTTATCACCTTCGTGAGTATGTTTATGAGCTAAATAATAATGTTCCATAACAAACTGTTTATGACACACTTCACACGTAAAACTATTTTGCTTGTTATGTATTTTCTTATGTTTTAATAAATTATCATTTCGCGAAAAACTCTTATCGCATATATTACATGTAAAATTCTTCTGTCCGCTATGCGATGTCATGTGCCTTAATAGATGTTCTTTGCGCATAAAAGACTTGTTACAATTTTCACACTTAAATGGTCTAAATCCTGTGTGTAACTTTAAATGTTGATAAAGATGTTCTCGTCTACGAAATGTCTTAGAACAAACATCACAAGAGTGCCTTTTATATTCTATTTGATTCGGTTTGGAATCTACAAAAGTATTCACCATATTAGATGTTTGTCCAACTAACGATGTTAAGTTTGTCGTCGAAAAAGTATCTGCAAAGCTTGGGTTTGCATTTGATTTTATGGTTGCGTTATTAATTCCAGAAACATTAAAAATGTTTGATAAAGAATCTGTTATACTTCCGGCATAATCGATAACGTTGTCGGCCTTGGTAAATGAAAGCGAGTTAAAATTCGCAGCCGGCAAATTAACGGTCGCTAAATAATTAGGATTTATGTTAGCAAATGGATCGGCTGGTATATTTGTTGAGACAGTAGGAGTATTGAATACTTTTGAACTTCTGCTTGTATTACGCATAGAAGAGACCCTACTTAAATTATTAGAATCTACGGCAACCTTAGGTTCATCAATTTTCATAGCGTATGATGCAAGTTTATTCTGCTGTACTTTCATACGATCGTAATTCACAACAGACTCTTGCTTCGGTGGAGCTTCCGATTGTGTTAGATCGATCTTAACAATTTTGGATTCATCAAAATTCTTGATTTGTTGATCGTGAACTTTTAGTTTTCGATGCATCTTCTTAGAGATTTGTGGTTTAGTAATAATATTTTGAGCCAAAAACGTATCGAGTTCAATTAAAGGAGCGACTGTATAAATTTCACCGTTTGAATTTACAGTTAAGTTACTTACAGCTTCGTTTAAACTTTTTGGTATATTTGGAGTAATAGTTTTAACTGTATTTAAATTATATACAAATTGAGGTTGTCCAATAACTTTAGTTTCTTTCGCTTTTTCAGTTTGAGATTGTAACATGGGAGTTTGTACTTGAAATGTGTAATAAGGTACCGTTTCTGTTTGCGTCGTGTTAATTTCGCTACTAGTCTCCTGTTTACAAGCTTCTGTCGACGTCTGTGCGGTTACAACTTTTGGACTTGTGTCTTTTATGTAAACCTAAAGAAGAATTTGATTGAAAGTAGCTGAAAAATTAAAGGACGCTTAAATTACCTTGCCGGACTTTTTGAAATCTTCCGTATATCTAAAATTATTAAAATAACTAGAAAGCATTGTTTCAGACGTATAGCAATCTTTTCGAAAACTTGAACACTCTTCCAAACTTCGTAGGCATTGTGAGCAAACGACTTTTGGTAAAAAGTCATTTTCGCAAACCTTAAATCAAATAATTACTACTTATTCGCTAAATTAAATAAACTCTACCTTTAGAGATAAACAGCTTTGAATTTTATTTTGTAATTGAATTTTACGACCCTCCTCTTGAAATATATGTGTTTTTTCTTTTTGCTGATTTGTAGCACAAAGGCGGCATAGTTCATAAAAGTTGACTCTTTTATAACCTGCCATTCTTCAAAATATCTCAAAAATTAATTTAAAAAACACAAAATACCATTTTAAAAATATTGTTTATCGAACTGTCACTGTCAAAACAGCGAAGTGTTAAACCGGTTAAACTAGGCATTGCACTTGTCATAAAATGTCGTCAGCGCCATCTGTTAAATTTTTAATGAACTATGAGATTAATTGGAAAATTAGATTTGGGATCAATAAACAACGGATGTGGCCATTCCGTTCGTCAAATCTTTTAATTTTGTATTTTTTTTATTAAAATTTCATTTAATATTTAAAAAAATTTTGAGAAAATCCATTTCAAAATTTTGACTTACTTTGGCCCCTTAAAGGTAGGCAATTTTGAAAATTGCCTTATTTAGGACGAAAGCCCTATATTTTGGCTGTACAATGCGGTTTCGAAATTTTTATAATAATAATTACCGGCCAAGTTATAAGGGAAAAACCACAAAATGGGACAATCGTTCTATTGGCCGCCATTTTGAATAAAAAAATTTCAAATATTTTTTTTCAATTAGGGCTCAGCTCAGGGCTCAGGACTCAGTACTATCTTATAGCCAAGGAGAAACGAATTTGGCCCAAATTTGCAAATATGCGCCCAAAATAGCCACTTTATTTTTGAACATCCTGTATATGTAATTTCTTATAAAAGCTTAGTTTGCCGATGAAATAATTTTAAAGTGACTAAAACCAAATTTCATTAAAATCGGTTCAGCAGTTTTTGCTTCAGGGTGGGGGGGGGCTTACATACATCCCGACATTTCAGTTCAAAAAATCGAAAAATTTCTTTTTGCATTTTTGGAATCAGGGGGCTCAAAACGTCGAGAAATGCAAAAAAAAAATTTATTATTTTTTTTTCTCGATTATAGAACTTTTTCTTGGTTTGGAAAAAGTGCAAAATTGCAATAAACTACATTTATTAATAAAATGTTATTTATTTTTAAACATTATCGTTAATAACAGATTGAGTTCTCTATATTACTAACAATATATCACATTAACATAATTTAATTAGTCAATTTGTATAAATTCATATAAAAAAATTAAATTTTGAGCAAAACTATTGAATCAAAATACTTTAAAGTTTTTAAATACCACAACTTAATACAAAAACAATAGTTTACACATTTTATCTGTGCCTAATCTTTTATTACGAGGCACTAATACTATTACGATTTAAATCATTACGTACAATCGAACCAGAAAAATTTGAATAATATACAAATCTAATAAGGCACAAAATAATGATACAACTGCTTTGCTACTTAATGATACTACTGATACTAAATACGATCATGCTTTATCACCTAAATATTTCTTTTTTTAAAGATTCTTTCTCTAAGATGCACGTGAATTAATAAAATTATGTTTCAAAATTAAAAAATTAATAATAATATGGCCTTATAGCAAAATTAAAGATTAATAATTTGCCTATACCATTTTTTTAAAACTTGCCTAAATAATTATTGCTCTATTCAATCGTTTCGTTAAAATATATTTTAGTAATAACAACATCGCCGGTACTTAAAGTTTGTGATGCCGAGTTACAATAATTTTCTCTATCATTCAATGAGTCGTTATCACCGCTAACAAAACAATTTGTAGGCGAAACTATTCGAACATTTTCATTAAAATATGCAGAGCGATTTATAGTATTGCTAACTTTGTGACAATTACAACAACAATCCACTAATGAATCATTGTCAGAAGGCAAATGTGTAGCTGCACTTAAAATAGCATCTAATTTATTAATTTTATCTAAACGGTCAATTTTACTATCGTTTAAAATCGAATCCATCAACTGCATAGATTCGGTTAAACTGGCAGGTTCAGAACTTTTTGGAGATAATACGTCACTATCTAAACTCGTATACTCTTGATCATTATTGCCATCTTCATCAGAACTGTAACAATCTCGATCTTGACCAAGATTTTCTAATTTTTCTAATTTCTTTGCCACTTTTACGGAAGCTTTTAATTTTTCTTTCTCTTCATCGGTCAATTCAATATATCTACAATTATACAATGAAATAATTGTGAAAATACGCTTTTACAATAATTACCTCAATAATCGAACTTCTCTGTTACTTAGAACAATTGTTTTAGCAGGTTGAGATAATTTTGCACACAGTTCACTAACTTCAGTTTCAGTTTTACGTTGCCTTTTACGCATTTTCACATCATCCGGCGCAATATGCATATAAATCTAAAATTAAACTATTAGACTAACGATTCTATTTATTTTCGACTTCATCCAAACTCCAAAAATGCTCCAACTCTTTAAATTTAAAATACTCACTTGTTCATAACACAAATCCAACATTAAAGCTCTGTTTTCAGGTGAAATTGATTTACACATAGAGTAATAAACTTTCTCGTGTATAAGACTAGAAACATCAGCAGCAGCATACAATATCATCTCACGAGTTAGAGGTCGTCTGGACCAAAATTTCTGATCTCTTCGATAAATATTTTTCAATTGTTCTTTCATTGGATTAATAGGTGCTTCGTAACACTCACACAGGGCGTTTAATGCTACACTTTTGGCCTTATAAACTGGACGTCCTGTTTCTTGATATGTAAGCACGGCGTGTGCAGACTGAGTGTCAAAAACACCTTGCAAAACAATGTTATATTGGCGATATAAGTTAACAGAATCGTTGCGACAATCGTGAATTATCTAAAAGAGTAATAGTTAACACATGTCACATGTAAAACATTTAAATTACCTTAATGACATCAGGAGACTCTAAAAGCGCTCTTAAACCAGCAGCGATCATTGCGGGACAAGATATTAAATCGAATATATAAATATAGCCAGAAACAGTAGCAATTTGCATTAATGTAAGTTGTCCTTTCAAACCTAAATTTATACCTTCGCAATCAAATCCCACAATAGGTTTACCTTCTACAAACGGCCATAGTTCCAAATCAAATTTTCTTCTTTGACTACGCGTGTTTATAATTTCATCGATAACCATTTGACATTCACGCACACTACAAATTACGCGAGTGTTTTGGAACAGTTTAACTTTCCAAGAGTCAGAAGTACAGTTTTGGTTTTGATTGAGCAAACTTTGACGTTCTCTTCCAGTGTTTTCCTGTAAAGTTTTAAGAACTAAAGTATTTATTCTCTGCTTTAGGGTTTGATTGTTTGACGATTTTTTCTCACTCTGTTCTTCAAGTTTTTTGATTTTAACTTTTTCCTCCTCTTGAGCATTTATTTGTTCGGAGGAAATTTTTTGAGCTTCAACAAGTTTTTGTTGTAATTTTGGCTGTTTTAAACGATCAGCGACGCTACTTTTTGGACTTAACTGAATTTTTTCGAGCGATTTTGGTTCTTCTTCCGATTCCAGAGAATTGAAATCATTGTTAGTTTGTTTATTTGTTTTCGCGTTGTTCGAATTAATATCAAGCGCTTGTTGACTTAAAATTTGCGTATTTATGTGTTTCTGATTAACCTTTGGATGTTGAATTAAAGTAATTAAATTTGCTTGTATGTGGAAACTGTCGTTAAATAAACGTAAGAAACTCGTAAGATGTGAAGGCGTATTGAATAAATTAGACCACATACTTTCTGGTAAATTGCAACTAACAATTTGAAAAAGTTGTTCTACTAAAATTGGACCTTTAAGTTCGATGCATTCGGCTAAAAAATCTAATAAAGCTTGAGTCGCATCCGGATCTATGTTTATGATAGGATTAAAATGAAGTTCTTGAGTTGTTGTTTTAATACTACTGAAGTTTTTAAGTATCACTGTCTCTTTTTCGACACAAACTAAAAATGAGTCAGGATATTTTATTAAAAAATCTCGAAATTCGTGAAAGTGTTGACCCGATATATGCCTTACTTCAGGACTCGCTTGAGAACGATGTCCTAGAAGGCTACGAATTGGTACTTCTGTACCTTCACCATATTGAGCTAATTTTTCAGAAAAATATTCTACGGCTTGTGCCGCATAATCTTTCCTTCCTATAATTTAAAGTTTATTTTACTATAATAATAATAAGTTAAATTACTCACCGTTTCCGTTAAAAGTGTCTGGAGTTGATTGAAACATGTTAACTGTAACATGATCACCTTCAATTATAAACAAAGCAGGATATTGAGCTAAGAATTTCTTTAGGCCGTTTTGAGAGCCTCCAGCAATTTGTCGCATTTCTTTAGTAAATCCTTTAGATCCAAATTGGCAACTTAAATCGTGAAGCGTTCGCGGTTCTCCTTTATCCAGCAAACGCTCAAAAAAGAAAAGCAACGTCATATTCCTGGACTGCTCATACTGCACCGATTCCATTTTTAGATTTAAACCTTCACTTTTTCATATTTACTTATTTCCTAGATGCCTGCATACTAGTTATAATTAGAATCATAAATAGCTAATTAATAATCATATACTTACGTCGAAAAATGATGTGCAAATAATACTAATTTTGCACCCATGGAAATGTACAAAATCAAAATAAATAGTGAAAATAAATTATTACAATATACACTAATAACGATAAAATAAATTAAAAACACTAAACTATAATATATTTAATTAAAAAAAAGGTTTAAAATTGCTTATAAACTTTAAGACGTCAAGTTGGTCCCCGCCATCTTGAATTCCTATCAAATTACAGGTTGTGGTTCAAACACCGCTCAAGTGATTTTAAAAATAAAATATTTTTTGTTGTAAAATAAATTTATTATATTTACACTTAAAAATACTATTAAAATTTAAAGGAATGCTTAAGTAATACTTGAAATGACTAAGATTACGTAATTAAAAAATAAATAAATAATAAACAAATACAAAACAACTAATTTCTACTCTATAAAATATAACAGTCTCATTATGGCGTTAATTAATTCTAACATTTAAGTGTCATGGTAAATAAAACTAAAATCATCACAAAATCTTAAATAAAAATTAGATATGTAGTTTTAGTTTGTAACTATACTAAAAAAACTATCTAATCACTGGTTGAGAAAAATACGTTTTCATTTTACAATATACTATCAACGGCTGACTGTAGCTCATGCGGATTTAAACTATGAGATTGAATCTCGCAAATATCGTCACGAATTTGTTCGTCAACGTCTACAACTTGCTCATAACTTATAGAACGTATAGCAAAATCCAATTCTTCAGGTTTTCTTAAAAATATGTTTACATTTTCTATTCCATTCTCAATTAAACAATTTTCTTTTTTAATAAAGTTTGAACTATCATCTTCAGAACTGCTTTTAGCTTGTACCGAAAATCCATACGGTTCTTGCTCACCTTCAGAGTCGGATACACTTTGATTTGATTCTGAACTACTTTCTGAGCTGGAATATTCCATTTTAATTTCATCTTTAATTAAATGTTCGGTTTCGTTTTGTAAATTTTCTGTAGGATTAAAGTGAGTGAGCGTGGGAGGTTCTAAAGAATCTTCCGAATTAGATTCGTTATTACTTTCATCATCTGACGAAGTGTTTGCTACTTCATCTTTAACTTCGACATCAGAATCGTCAGAATTTGATGAACATTCCACTTGTTCGATTAAACTTTCGTAGTTTATATGTTTTTCACTGTTAAGATATCCGTTGGTAGTTCCTATTTTAGGTTTTTCTAAACTGGAGCAGTTTTCCAAGATAGTCCAATCGAAGTTTTCGTGTATTGCCATGTGTAGTTTAAGTTTAGAGCTTGCATTGTGGTAACGACCACAAATTCTGCATATGAAGTTTGAGCCAAATCCTTGACCGTGAAGTAAATTAGGGTGATTTTCTAGTAAATGAATTTGCAACGATTGGTAACTGTCGTTGGTTTTTAAGCAAATTCCACAAACAGTTGCAGCAACTGTTTTATGGCACCTAATATAATGTTGCCAAAGATGTTTTTTAGCGGGCCAAGTTTTTAGACAAATTTCACATAGAGACGGATCGTTACTGTTTACATACACAGTGCGTTTAGAGCTGTTTTGTAATGGATTTTGATTGTAGTTTTGCTCGATCTCTAAATCTAAGTCGTGAGTTTTTGGTTTCTTACTTTTTACACACTTGGATGAAGATGGTTCGTGTAATTCAACTTTTGGAGACTACAAGAAAAAATTATTTTAGTAACGAAATCACTATAATAATTAAATATTTTATAAACAAAATAAAAAACACATGGATCATCGGAAATGCGCAGTAAGGCCCGAAAGAGACAGAGATAAACAAAAAAGAGATAGAGACAGAGAGAGTGGGAGAAGTAAGATAGGGATTGGTTTAGAGAAATGGGAAGTGGGGGAAGTAGAATATGGATTGGTTTAGAGAAATGAGGAGTGGTCTGTCACCATAGTTACCATGTGTCAAATGTCAATCTCTCCTCTCACCACAGTTACCATATGTCAATGTCGTCTTCTGACACCGTAACGTTAATATCATAGGGGGATTTATCTGTCACTCTACATAACGACACGTCCATTAAAACGAAACAAGCGCCATTGAGTCCATTTGACAGTAAATACAAAAAACTAAATTTTCTCGGTTATTATAAATTAATTATTTTATTTGGGGTTATAATAGCCAATCAATTTATTTAATATTTATTTATTACGTTTCGCTTATTAATAAGCGAAACATTATTTTAAATTTCCTTGATTTTGAGTGTTAAAATCTTAACCCATCCAACCATAATTAAATGTCAAAATTGTGGAGTAAAAAATTTGAAACTTAAAATTTTGCAGTCAAAATTTCAAACTCAAAATTTTAAAGTCAAAATTTCCAACTTAAAAGTTAAAATTGTGAAGAAAAATTTCCAACTCAAAATTTCCAACTTAAAATTTGCAAGTAAAAATTTCAAGCTTAAAATTTTAAAGTCAAAATTTAAAATTTCTAACTCAAAATTTTGAAGTCAAAATTGTGGAGTCAAAATTTCAAACTCAAAATTTCTAACTTAAAATTTTGAAGTCAAAATTTAAAACTCAAAATTATGAAGTCAAAATTTCAAACTCTAAATTTTGAAAGTCAAAAATCGAAGTCAACTTCGAACTCAAAAGTTTGAAATCAAAATTTCAAACTCAAATTTTGAAGTCAAAAGCTCAGCGTTCAAATGGCAAAATTGTGGAGTCGAAATTTCAAACTTAAAATTTTGAAGTCACAATTTCAAACTCAAAATTATGAAGTAAAAATTTCAAACTCAAAATTTCCAACTTAAAATTTGCAAGTAAAAATTTCAAGCTTAAAATTCTAAAGTCAAAATTTAAAATTTCTAACTCAAAATTTTGAAGTCAAAATTGTGGAGTCAAAATTTCAAACTCAAAATTTCGAACTTAAAATTTTGAAGTCAAAATTTAAAACTCAAAATTATGAAGTCAAAATTTCAAACTCAAAATTATGAAGTCAAAATTTCAAACTCTAAATTTTGAAGTCCAAATTTAAAACTCAAAATTTAAAATTTAAAATTTTAAAGTTAAAATTCTCCACTCAAAATTTAAAAGTCAAAAATCGAAGTCAAATTCAAACTCAAAAGTTTGAAATCAAAATTTCAAACTCAAATTTTGAAGTCAAAAGCTCAGCGTTCAAATGGCATCAATAACTTCTTTCAAAATTTTTGGTACTTTGTGTCGTTCTGTCATGAAAGCGTCGATATGTTAATGTCAAGGTCATCTGTCAACATAATGTCAGATGGAGTTATAGGAGTATTTTTCTATAAATGCGTCTTTGACACTTACCGGAGCAAACCTAAAGTTAGTTAGAAATGTGAAAATACAATTCAGTTAGGGACTATTTTAATTTCATCCCTGTACAGAGTTGTCACTTTACAATTTTTCAAATTTAATGTTTTTTAGCTTGATTTGTTGGTATGTGGCAACCCTGCGCCGTCATTATGAAACTTCAAAAACGCATTTTAAAATAAGTACTCCTAATCTATCAATTTAGAGATTGTCTTAGAGATTGGGAGTGGGGATAATCTGTTACCATAGTTACTATTATGTCAAATGTTAATTTGTCACCATAGCAAGGGGGGTCATCTGTCTTGCTATGTCATTTCATGTCAGGGCTGTCATTCTATGTGTCAGTTCATCTGTCATTCCATTTGTAATATCATCTGGCATTCCATTTGTAATATCATCTGTCATAAAATCTGTCATGCCATATGTCGTCTCATCTCACAGATGAGTGACAGTTAAAAATGAGATGACAGATGAGATTGACAGACGAGATTTAATGACAGATGAAACTGACACATAAAATGAGATGACAGATGAGATTGACAGATGATTGAGGAGATTGTTAGTTAAATGGCAGAAGCGATTGACAGCTGAGATGGAATAACAAAAATGAGATTGACAGATGAGGTGATATAACATCATATATGAGACTTACAGATGAGATTGACAGATGATACTCATAGATAGAAGAGGCATAAGCAGACAGAGACGGACAGAAAGAAGATAGCGCGTATATGATCTAGATTTTTAAAATTAAATACAATAAAAACTAACCTTAAGAGTAAATGTTTGTTCCTTTTTCAGTTTTTCCTGTGGAATGTACGTCTCTTGTTCAATAGTAGATTTCTTGACACCAAGTAAACGTTTTTCCAATAAAGAAATCTTAGTCTCACGTGCTAAAATTTCAGAATCTATTTTCAAACGTTCATTTTCACTTAATATTTGTTCAAACGATCCAAAATTATTCATTACATCATGGTCATTTGACAATTCGCTAGACGACATTTTATCATTTAATTCGCCTTCGCTCTCTAAAATATCTTTTTTAACTTGAACAGAAACTTTACTTTGACTAGAATTAATGTGCGTATTTTCGAAATGAACTTTCAGTTGTTCTTCGGTATCAAAAATTTCCAAGCAAATTTTACAAGCTTTAAATATGCGGCCGTGTGATTTATTAATGTGATCGTAAGTCTTCCATTTTGAACCGTAATTTTTACCACATATAACACAAGATGTCATAGGCGAAAGTTCATCTTTATGGACTAAACGAACGTGATCACGTAAAATGTGTTGTGTTTCAAACAATTTGAGACAAATACCACAACTTAAACTAAGAATTTTCCTATGTAAACTTAAAATGTGCATTTTTAGTTTAATTTTAGTCGGTAACATATCTCCACAAAATTGACACACAAACGAATTTCTATGATCTTGATTGTGTTCGAATAAATCGACTTGATTACGTAAAATGTTGCCGCAGTGACAAAATAAGTGACAGTTAGGATGTAAAAAGCGTATGTGAGATACAATCTCACATTTACTTTGTACTTTTTGACCACAAATTTCACATGTGTACTCGGAATGATAGTTAATCAAATGTTTCGTTAAACTTTGCCTATCTTTGAAAATTCTCGAACAAGTTTTACAACGTGTTAGTAAATCCTTCTGTAAACGAGGTCTACAATTCTTTTTGTGTTTCTTCAAAAGCATTTTCTTATGAAATCCTTTAAAACACGTTGGACATTTAAAAGTTCCTTCGTTTCTTGGCGGAGTATAGTTTGTTATAATATTGGTGTATAAATTACTCGATGAATCTATTTCTTTAGGCGGTGACTTCTTTTGTGTTTCTTCCAGATCGTTCGTGTTACCTTCAGAGAAATCCATGTCTTCGACATTTGCAACATCGTCGCCATCAGAATTGCCATCGTCGCTTCCGGTACTCATTTTATGTTCTTCTCGTTGTAATAATTCTTGTTTCAAAAAACTTTGGCGTACAGACTGAAAGTCAAAGCCACGAAATTTTTGTTTCATAAAGTTTGTCGCGTGGTTTTCACTTTGTTTAGATTTTGGTGGTTTAGTGCAGTGAATTTTGTTAAAGTGTTGAGATAAGTGATACTTCGAAGCACTTGTTTTATGGCACAATAAACAAGTAATACTGGGATGGCCTTTATGTAAGCGATTTACGTGTTTCCATAAGTGCGAATTTCTACCGTAAAATTTATTACATAAATCACAATGGAATCTTTGGTGCTGGCTACGTCGATGAGTACTAAACTCTTTAAATGTTGTAAAACCACCAACATCACATTCGTTGCAATTTAACAGCTTAATTTCTGAATTTGAATTAAATTCAATGTAATCGCAAGGATCAAACATTCGTAATTGTTTCTTGCAAAAATCCAATATAAAATCATGTACAGCAACGTGATTTTCAATTATTTTTAAATTGTCGTCATTGTAAGAACAAATTTTACAAATATTTTGGTAAAGGATAGTATGTTGTTGCTTGCACGTTGTTAAATGATTTGATAGATTAGAGTAAGAATCTGAGACGTATGAACAAAGTCCACACATTAAAGATGCTTGCTTTGGATGTTTGTTCTTTAAATGCACGAATAGATCATTTCGATTTGTTAAAACTGCGGGACAAATTGGACATACAAACGTTGGTTGAAGAGTGGGAGGTTCCTCAAATGTGTCTCTTGTACAATCTGAAATAAATGTTTGTTTACTTTAAAGCTCCATTAAGATTCAATCCACAAACTTACCTTTTGTTTTGAGATCTGCAATTTTGACTAAATTTGGAATTCTTTTCTTACGTTCCAATACAGGTTCCGAAGAAGTAATTTGAGCCATATCAATTCCGTGTATTTCATAAACGTGTGCCGCAAGTGCTGCAGGACCACACAGCTGAGCTTCGCATATTAAACAAACTTGTGGTAACATAATGGTTTCATTCTACATAAAAAAATCAAATATTAAACTTTACTAAACACAAAAAATTCACTTACAGCTTCTTTATTCTCTTTCAAGTAATCGTTAAAAGTGGTAGTATGATTATACATTTCTTCTAAGTTATTAAATGTAAGACTTGATTCTACTTTCATAGGTCGCCTATTTTTACGTTTATTAAAATTATCCATTTTAAAAATTTTAGTTGGATTTGTATGAATAGTGTCGCTACATCGTTTTAAACCTCTTCTTTCACTAATTTCATCCAGCATGTTATCGCGTTTTTCAATTTCACCATCTTCATTTTCTGATTCATCATAATTTACTAAACTGGAGGTCATGGAAGGTTTTGTGAGGCTATTTAAGATCTGATCGGCATTATCTAAGGCAATGCTAAGTTTTTCAAGCTCGGCACAGTCTAATAAAGTATTTGAATTAAGAAAATAGTCGTCTTCATCAGTTTGAACATTTTTATCATATTTCAAAATACTGAAGTCTACGAAGCATCCTTTTTCGTGTTTACGTTTCGTTTTTAAACATGATTCCATGATATCATATTGGGCCTCTAATACGATTATATTTTGTAAACAATTTTTGATGAAACTGTAAAAATTGTCTACGTTTTCCAAGCATTCTGAACATATCGTATCTGGTAGTAAACAATGAGGTGACACCTAAATACAAACGAAAATTAAAAACCAAGTACTTTTACATTAATTTACAACTTACAATAATTGGGAGACATGTTTCGATCTTATTCTTCAGTCCTTCGATCTTAAATATGTGCACATAATTTTCGCTCAATTTTCCACAAATTCTACACAATTTCGTATCCATATCCAATCTTTATTTTCACCAAAAACATCCCTTAGAAGCTTGTAAAAAATGGATACAATTGAACCACCTGTACATGTCAAAAAACCGGGCGAATTACATGTTAAAATGCGAATTCAAGAATTAAACATTGTTGTAAATATTTAATTAGTTGGATTTTCTAATTTTAAATTTACAATAAATTATTCAGTGAAAGAAATGCGAAGAAAAGAGATTAGAAAATTTAACAACAAAAATTTCGCCATTTTAAATTACTAGTTCTAACACCCTCCAACAGATGGCACTAGTTCGACTACTTTTTATACAGGATGTCGTCTGCGTTAATTTCTCGAATTTGAAAACACCGATTACATACTATCAATATATTCATCTTGTAAAATTCTTATAAAGTTTATTAATTACAATTTATCAAAAAGTATTGTATTTAAGTACTACTTAAAATAACGATTTAATTAATTTAGAATTTATTTTTACAAATCAGTTCGTGACATACAGTATACAGTATCGTTTGACGTTTGTATCATTGATAAATGTGATAAATAAATGTATAAATACTTAAAGAAAAATGCAAAGAATTAATTAAATAGGTATCAAACTATGGTAATATGGCTCTAAATGGTTTTTTAGATTTTTTCCAAAAAGGAAAAGTGAGTTTATTTATATTCTTGTAAATAATATTAAGGTTATGTTTTCTAGACTTTTCGACCAAAAAAGAAGTTTGCTCATGGTACTATTAGATATAGTTTACACAAACAAGCCTGTGCCAGTTTGAATTCGGGTATAAACCTACGAGTAGCTGTAAAATTACCCGAAGGTGAAGATTTAAACGATTGGATCGCTGTTCATGTAGTTGACTTTTTTAATCGAATTAATTTGATTTACGGTACAATTTCTGATTATTGTACACCGGATACTTGCCCTAAAATGTCGGGAGGTTCTCGTTTTGAATATCTTTGGGCAGATGGTGATAAATATAAAAGACCAACACCGCTACCTGCTCGTGAATATGTCAGTAACTTAATGGATTGGATCGAAGCTCAAATTAATAATCAAGCTTTATTTCCTTGCACGTCAGATCTTCCATTTCCTAAGAGCTTTATTAGTTTGTGTAGTAAAATATTAGCACGTTTACACAGAGTTTTTGTACACGTTTACATTCATCATTTTCAAAGCGTTGTAAATATATCAGCCGTAAGTACGCTTAAATTACTGTTTATAACTTACTAATCTTATCGGTTTTAGGAAGCTCATGTAAATACTTGTTACAAACATTTTTACTACTTTGTAAATGAATTCGAATTGATAAGTCATAAAGAATTAGAGCCTCTTGCTGAAATGGCCTCAAAAATTTGTAAAGACTCACAGGGATTTTAACGTATTCCGATATGTATACTAATACTAAAACTCAGTAAAAACTAGTCTATGTTTTGTACTTTTTGTACAAAATGATTTGCAAATACTTAAAATAAATGTATTATTTTACTTTGTAGATGCGTAAGTAATAAGTAATGTAACTGTTTTTAACAAACGTATGTAGGTATATTAATTAAACTTGCCAAATAAAGTGAATTTTTAATGAGATTCGATACAAGAGGATCTTTGGATTCAGTAAAGGAATCGTAATTTTTCGTTGATTTACCCTGTATATCAAATTTTAATTTTTTTATAGCACATAACCTCACTTTTTTGTTTTTTAGGGAACGTAAAGAAGTGTGATTTTTAATTATGAGCCACGGTTTAGCACCTAGTAAAAGTACCGTATATATTTCGAATCTTCCATTTGATTTAAAAAATAACGATCTTCACAAAATATTTGAAAAACATGGAAGAATAATAAAGTAAGTTTTTGAACACTTTTAAATAATGCGATAGTATCTTTAAGTTTTTACAGGGTTACGGTAGTTAAAGATCGAGAGAAAAAGCGAAGTAAAGGTGTAGCGTTTGTTCTATTTTTGAATCGAGATGATGCAAAAAAATGTGTCGAAGAAACGAACATGAAAGAAGTAAGGTATATTGTTAACGATTGTTGCATCGTCGCTTACTTTATTTTTTGTAGATGTTTGGTCGCACTATTAAAGCAAGTTTAGCGAAAGACAACGGACGTAGTGCTGAATTCATACGTAGAAAAGTTGAGATTTTTTACTAATTTAGTTGCACGTAAACTAAAATTTTGTTTTTAGAATTATCCAGACAAATCTTATTGCTTCGAATGTGGTGAAGAAGGTCACTTAAGTTATAACTGCGATAAGAATCTATTAGGTGAACGGAAACCACCACCAAAGAAAGTTAAAAAACGTAAAAATCAAACTCCAAATGAGGTAAATATTTCAAATTCGGACGAGGAGTTGCTTCAAAATGAGAGTGAAACTTTAAGTGCTGTAATAGCATTAGAGGTGAGTTGTGATTTTATTAAATAAGCATAGGTAAAAACTATTTCTTTTAGCAAGAAAAACAAGAACTGGAAGATTATCAAGTTAAAGTAGCAACAGGAGATTATCCTAATAATACAGAAGTAAAACCAACTAAAAGAATTAAGAAAAGTGCATATTTTAGTGATGAAGAGGAGTCGGAATAAATAATTGTAGGTTTTGTATAAATTAAGTCATATATTAACGATTATTTATTTATAAGAATAAAATTAAGAACATTTTAATTCAAATATTGAGCTATTATAATACGTTTGATATTATTTAATCGTTCTTTTATTAACAAATCAGCTTAAAAATAGCAGTCTTGGCTTATCCTTTGTGTCCTCCTTTTTTCTGTAAAATAAAATTGTTTAAAATAAATTGCTTACAGTAAAGCTTCAATTAACTTACACCGGAATTTTTCTGTTTAGAATAAGCAACTTCACAGACATTTTTTGCCGAATAAGGCGTTGACAATTTACACTCACAATCAAGTCCAAATTCTACTTGGAGCAGCTTATTAGCGATGTTATGTGCAGTCGTCTAAATAAAATATAATCTTAGACAAAGCTTTTGGTATAATAATACAAAAATTACCTGTACAAACTGTTTCTTTGCAGCAGCTCCTTTAGCTTGTAAGAAATTATTTGCTACGAAAACATTTCCACGGCTCTTAAGAGTAAAATCGATGCAATAATCGTCATATTCTAAATCGCTGTGTAATTCGGAGCTACCTTCGGGTTTCTTTTTAGCATCAGAGAGTGTATATACGCTGTGTGCATCAAAACCAATTACGTTCTTTGTTTGTTTTGCATCTTTAACTGAAAAGTTATCGATCGGTGTAATTAGATTGACCGAAATTTGTTTTTCTGAGAACAATAGGGCGCGTACTTTTTGTAACTGAAAAAATGTGTTTTAATATTTATTTTTATGAAAAATAACTAAATTCTTACTAATAATAATTTTCCAACTTTGCAAGGTCTGCTTGTAAGTGCAACAATTGATTTAAGTGCGTGTGCTCTGAAAGGATATTTGAAAGCTTCAGCGTAACTTGCTTCTTGTGTTGTAAGACCGAGAACCAAACCAATTTCTTCAAAAGATTCTTTCATAGTTGCAATTAAATTGTCCAAATGTGGGCAATCTGTGCTAATCGGTGCTTCTTTAGGTTTATCGTTGAATTTCAAAGCTGGACTTCTTCCCTTAAACGTTAACTTGCCTACAAAAAATTATAATTAAATTGATTTATTTTGCATACAAACAGCCACTTACCGGCTACTGTGTAATGAGCAAAGTGGTCGTATTCGCCTCCATAGGCTATGATTTGATATTCGATATCGCTACAATGTTAGATTTAAGTTTGTTTGTTTTTCGATTTGTCGAATATACTTACGTTACACCCTTTGAAGTGAGTTCAGTTGTAAGTTGAGTTATTACAGGTTGAAGTAAATCTTTGTACATAACTTCGTTGGATTTTGCTAAGTCAACAACAAAAATAATATCTGCAGCTTTAGCGGGTAGTTTTGTACTGAATGTTTCACCTACTGAATATTCTTGTTCGGAGTTAGTACATTTTACTGCAATAATTTAAATTTTAATAAACGCATGTTTTAAAAGTAAATTACTTACGGTATTCGGAAGGTAAGTGAACTGGAACGAATTTTGAGTTACAACTAGCAACATACGCCATAGCGATAGCTTTTTCTGTATCTTGTACATTTGAAGCTAAACCATGATCGCAAGCAATTTTATAATTTTCTGGATTAACAAATTTGTAGCAAAGGCTATAAGAAAAAAAAATTAAAAATTAAGCTTCGAGAATGTAATTAAATTTACCTTAAAGGAGAATCGTGAGCGAAAAGTTTGTTACAGACTGGATTATGAGCGTGTACGTGTTGATGATCGGTTGTTTTAACAGCTGGACAACTTGCAGATAATTTGTAACTGTTACCAAATTCATCTTCTGAAGCAACGATCTTTCCATTTGGTATGGTATAGTCATCGAAAGGTTCGTTGTTACCGTTTCCTAATCGTAAATGCGTTCAAAAATTTGGAAAAGAAACGAAAAACGAAATGCTTACCTAATAAACCTCTCAACTGTCCGTGATAGAAACCAGAAACGTGGATTCCACATACAAATAGTTCAGGACCACAAACAATTTTAACACCAGCTTTAGAGTCGATGGTAATATGATTATAAAATCTATGTACTGCTACTTGATTTTTATGTATAGGCATTTCGGTTGCAGCTTAAAAATTACAAATGTTAAAATGAAAATGCTTTTTAATTAAAAGAACTTACCATTATTAATAACAACTTGTCCACCTTTTTTCAATGTAACAACATCGTATTTATCGGCGTAAACAAGAGCAGTGAGTAAACCATTTGTGTAAGTTCCAGCAATTGAGAAATTGCCATTTACGGCATCACGAGAGAGTAAGTAATTGCAATTTCCTGGGAAAGTTAAATGTTTGCCATCGAAAGTAAAGATATGTTGTCCTTGTGCGATAACGGCATCAACTAAAAATCACATTCGAGTCAAAAAAAATTTTTTTTTTTAAATAAAACAACTCACGTTTGTATGGTGGTACCCAGTCTTTTGGATTTAAAGATAACGAATTCAAATATTGAGACAGCGAAGGGAAGTCTCTATTTTTAATGTATGAGAATGGCGAAAATTTAACAGCAGCCAATTTAGGTAAGTGTTGAATGAAATCCAACGATAATGGAAGCTAAAATTGCATAAATTAAAGAAAAACGTTCAAAAGTAACTAATTTAAAACTTACAGATTTATCACTTAATGTAATATCTTTTTTGCCTGAGAAAGTAGAAACTAATTTGTTGAAAAATTCAAATGTAACTTGAACAATTCTTTGCAAAGAAGCAATATCATCGACAGGTTCACCTTTCAATTTCTTTTCAATGTAATCGCCGATTATTGTTACAAGTTTTTTCAAATCTTCAGAAGGTAAGGCGTCTTTAAGAGTAGCGATGATTTCCTTAAAGCTATTAATGATGGTTTCGGGAACTGTGGCATCTTCGAATAACTGATTATATTTGTCTTTTAAGTCTTCAGCGATTGGAAGACGTTTAATTTCATCATATAAGGTCTTCCATTCCTTATTTACGATGTTGCGAGTTTGCTCAATAAATTTATATACGAAACGTCCTAAATCTATAAAATAAAGTAATATTAATATAAAAATTCTGATGTGGCTTCAACATTTCCGATTAGACGGAAGTCGCTATATGAAGTGTTTGATTTTATTTTTTCTTAAAACATCAAAAATTAATTAAAACGTACGAAATAGAGGATTTTGAAAAAGCGTCATCTCTTGTCAATTCCCTGCACTTCAGTTGTCAAATTTTTAAAAATTCTTTTTGTACGAATGAGCGGGAAAGTTGATTTTAGACACTCCGCTTGTAACCGTTAGCGACTTTAATATGCAATTGATATCGCTAATAGTCATAATTCCTGATAGAATAAGGTTCAAAGAAGGCAATGACATATTTGTATGTAGGAAATAAGAGACTAGTTAGTACAAAAAATGAAATTGAAGTTCGTGTAATTTAAAAAAAGTTCTATTGGACTTCTCTAACTAATTAGGCTCTTATTTCTTATAACCAAATATGTCATTGCCTTCTTCGAACCTTACTTACTTCAGTTGTCAAATTTAAAAAAATTCTTTGTACGAATGAGCGGGAAAGTTGATTTTAGACACTCCGCTTGTAACCGTTAGCGACTTTAATATGCAATTGATATCGCTAATAGTCATAATTCCTGATAGGAGAAGGTTCAAAGAAGGCAATGACATATTTGTATGTAGGAAATAAGAGACTAGTTAGTAAAAAAAGTGCAATTGAAGTTCGTGTAATTAAAAAAAAGTTCTATTGGACTTCTCTAACTAATTAGGCTCTTATTTCCTATAACCAAATATGTTATTGCCTTCTTCGAACCATACTTACTTCAGTTGTCAAATTTTTTAAAATTCTTTGTACGAATGAGCGGAAAGTTGATATTTAGACACTCCGCTTGTAACCGTTAGCGACTTTAATATCCGATTGATATCACTAATAGTCATAAATCCTGATAGGATAAGGTTCAAAGAAGGCAATGACATATTTGTCTGTAGGAAATAAGAGCCTAATTAGTACAAAAAATCCAATGGAAATTCGTGTAATTTAAAAAAAGTTCAATTGGACTTCTCTAACTAATTAGGCTCTTATTTCCTATATACAAATATGTCATTGCCTTCTTTGAACCTTACCCTATCAGGAATTATGACTATTAGTGATATCAACCTGATATTAAAGTCGCTAACGGTTACTAGCGCAATATCTAAATATCACCTTTCCCACATATTCGTTAGAAATCGCCCTCTTAAATTGTAAAAACGAACTGATTATTAAACGTAACAAACGATAAAAGATCCATTACCTTTACATCACAATTGCTTAGAAAATTAAATTTCAATTTGTTACAAAGAAGTGATGTTAGGTTTTACTTTTTTGTAAAAATATAAAAAAGTAACCTTAACCTTACTTACTAAGTAACAAAATGTCAACTTTTTTTGACGTTTTAAGAATATAAATTATTTGGTTGACGAAATTAACTAATTATTACTTATTGTACCTTGAGTAATGGCAGCAATGGTGTTAGAAATTTGTTTCAATTCGTTTTGATGAGTTTCAACATAAGAATTGATTTTAGCGAAAACAGTGACGAGAAGATCTGTTACTTGTTCTAAAAGACCACCAGCAGCAGTGACTACTTGTTTTGCAAATTTGGTTAACTTAGGTACGATTTGGTTGTTAACAATGTCGACAGCCCTTGCAATTTGTTTTTGTGCAGCTTCGATAATTTTCTCGGTAACTTCGCTGACTTGTAAGAAGAATTCGTTTGCGGCATGTGCAAAAGCGCCAAAAACGCTCCTTCTATAATTAAAAAATAATAACTAAACGAAATGGAAAAAGAAATAACAACTTACAAGAGTTCGCTGATCTTTTCGATCGTTTTATCTGAGACGAGTTCTTCGCGTAACTTTTGTAATTCTCCTCTGTAATATTCTTTCAATGGCTTGAAATCGGGTACGCTACGTTGGATTAAAGCGATAACTTTTTGTACTTGTGCGTTAACTTCTTGTGAGGTGGTATCCATGAATGAAGTTAAAGCGGCTCTGAATTTTTCAACGTCCTTCTTTAAATAAGCAAAAACGTAAGTTTTAATATTTTCGGTGTTAATTTCGTGGGAACATTTAAGGAAGTTTTGTTCGTTTAATAAAACTTTGTTGTTTAATAAATTGTGAGTTTGTCCACCTACGATGGCTTTAACGTCGAATTCGGCGCTGTCGCCAAAGATTACATGGCTGTTAATTTGATATTTGTCATTTGGATTTGACTTCTCGTATAAAACGTAAGATAAAGTGTTGTAGTTAGAAACGTCCAATTGACTAACAGCAGGTTCGAGTCCTAAAATATTATATTCGGTGTTTACTGCGAGCTTGTTGTCGGCTCTTTGAATTCTCGAATTAACGTTTACGATGTCTTTATTCCAAACTTTTAATAAAAATGAAGCTTGTTGTGGGTTAACTGTTGTAATCAAACCGGAATCGTATGATTTGTCGACGATGTTAGATTTTACTTCATAACTATATTTAACTTCTTGTTTAGCGGCATCGATGTAGAATTGTTCTTCCCATTTAGCGTTGACTTGTAATCCTTCGCTTTTAACTTCGATGATTCCTAAAGCGGCAATTGCGTTATTACCGATTGTATTTGCGTGTCCTTTTCCTGATACAACTATCTTTTGATTTGCATTAGGGAAAACGTCGATCACGAGATTAAATTCAGACGTCTTTTTGCTACGATCAACTTTACAGTCGTAACTGACCGATAAATCCTATCAAAATAATTTAATTAGATACAATGATTATTAATTAACTAATTATCTAAATACCTTTCCTAATGTAGGGTTTGTAAATTTAAGACTTGTAACGCAATCTTCGCTTGTTCCTACGGTATTACAGTTTGCGGTGGCACTTAAACTTGTCTTTTGATTTGGTTGGTTCTTTTTGTCAAGATAAAGTACAATTTCACCAGTGACTGGTTGCAATTTACCTTTTTTACTAAAACAAATTTTTTGTAAAAAACTAAACTTTTAGGGAAAAGAAAATTCTTACTTTTCCAAATGATAGTTGCTTTCGAGTGCGATGATTCGTTTCGGTGTAGTTAATTGAGCTCCAGCTTCTTTTGGATGTACGTATAAGCTGTATTGGTATTTGTTATCTTTACTTTGGAAGTAAATATCAACGGTATGATCGAGTACGTAATTTTTACGAGTGGTCAAGCCGCGGAGTCCAAATTCGTGAGACAAACCTAATTTTCTTAAATCGACAGCGACTTCAATTTCTTGATTGAATTCTCCAACACCTATTAAACATACGAAATTAAAATACAAGTCATAAAATAACTTTTACTCCCAATGAAAGTTTTTTCTTATAAATTAAAACCGTTTAAAACAGAAGAAAGGAAATGATTTTTGAACAGCGCCATCTCTTGTCAAATATTTTTTTAAATCATTTTAAATTATTTTTTCTGGAAACGTTAAAAAAGTCGACTTTGTGTCACTCAATTTATAAGGGCGAAGCTTAAATTTCCCGCCTCGGCAGAAAAAGCTCTCAGACAAAGTAAAAATTTAACCCAATATAATTTTTATTTTTATAATGTAAAAAATGTTTTCTAAGTGTTTGATTGTAAAAAAATTAATGTTTTTAAAATTTTCCTTTATAATTTGTTCGTTGCTTTTAATAATTAGCTTTTTTTACAAGTTAAAATTTAAAAAAAATATATTTAAAAAAATATTTGACAATTGAACTACAAGTAATTGACAAGAGATGGCGCGGCGCTTCTTCAAAATTCAAAATTTTTAGTTTTACGTTTGAAGAAAAAATAAACTAATAAACTAAAAAAAAATAAAAATCCGTATAAAACGGAGTGAAAGTAGTTTTGTATGACTCGCCTGTATTGCAAGTCTCGCTACAGAAAATTTAAAAAATTAAATTTTACATTTTTACATTAAAAATGCATAAGTAAGGTTAGAATTTACTTTTTTTTACAAAAAACTACAACTTTTTGCTACTTATGAGTAGCAAAATGTCATTTTTTTACGTTTGAAGAATAAAATGGAGTCGCCATAACAGACCACTTTGTACGTATTAAAGCTAATTTTATTATATTCCACAATATACTTACTAAGTGTATTTGTTTTAGCGTCGATTTCGATGTGAGCACATTGTTGTTTTTCTTCGCAGTAAGAATTTAAAACTCTAAATTGTTTATTTGTAATTTTAAGTTCGCTGTCATAAGCTTTGCTTCCGAGTCCAGCGTTGAAAGAAACTTCGACACCATCTTCACCGTGTTTAGCCGATGTTAAAGCTTGTCTGATAAATTTAAAGTTGGCCTGTCTATTTTCTTCTTTAACTTTGAATGCGCCCGAACCTTCGACGATGTATTTATCACCTTCTTGGCGAGCCTTATAGCTTGTGCTAAAAAATTAAATTAGAATTTGAAACGATTATAAATTACGAACAACAAACCTTCCAGAAAGTACGTTTTGACCAGCTAAAGTTGCTGAAACTTGAATACGTTTGCCAGCTTTCGATGGTTTATTTAAAGCTTCGACTACTAAATTATCAAGTTTTAATGATGGACTGTTGGCGGTTGATTTAATTTCGAAATTATCGATACTTTCAACATTTGCATTAAAGCTGGATTCAAACAAAAAGTTATTTTCGCTAAAGACAAGCTAAAACAATAAAAGTTAGTTAAATTTAATTTATTACGGCTTTAAATTTACTTTGAAGTTGCCTCCAAATTGTTTTTCGCTTGCTCCGTTGAGTTGCACATAAATTTGATCAATTTTTCCGTTTGGTAAAACAAGTTTAAGATTAACACTTGGGCTTGTTCTAGCAAGATTGAGTTCGTTGCTTAAAACGAATTTTTGGTTATTAGACGTTAAAGTGATTTCGCTATTGATTAGTTTATCTTCGTTGGATCTCTTAGTATGAACTTGAAGACGAGTTTCGGATGTTTGAGATGAACTGACTTTGAAGTCGAGGTTATATTCGTGTTCGGCAGGACGAACGAGAGTAATTTCTGATTTAACAAATTTATTTTTACTGTAATCGACTCCCAAACGGCCGTTTAAGGTTTTGCCTTCATCGGTGACCGTGTAAGCAATGTCTACGACGACTGGATCTTCTTTTTGGAAATTTACTGTTGTCTAAAAGATAGGAAAAGTTAGTAAAATATAAATAAATGAAATTTAAATGTTTCAACCTTATATTGGCCACTTTGAGGTCCAATTGTTGCTTCTAAGGCGACTTTTGAGTCAACTGTAGCATCTGGGTTTGACTACAAAAATAAATAAATTTAGCCAAAGTTTAAAAGTATGAGAGAAGAATGAAAATTTTACAAAATAAAAAGAATACTTACTCCATTGTCATCTACAAAAAGTTCGTACGCTCCTTTCACTTTAAGTTGTTCTTGTACTGATGCAGCATAAGCGGAGCCTGCGAATCTCAAAATGTGGAAAGTAGAGCTTGGAGTTGTTAATTGAACACTTAATTCACCAAGAACTTCATTATCGTCAGCGTCCAAATCGTATTTACCTTAAAAATCATAAAATAAATATAAATAATAATAAAATAGATGGTTACGTACCTATAACATCGAGAGTGCACGAGCTGCATTTTGATGTAACTTTGTAACTTCCAACCAAACCCTTGTAAAGACCATTGGCTTTAAATTCCATAGGACTACTCAAAAGCGATCCTGATGCTTTAGCCTTGAAAAAAAGTTTTTTTTAATTGCCCAAAAAGAGTTAATATTTGCTTACGTCAACATCGACAGCAATTTGATCTCCTTGCAAAAGACGTTTCAAAACAAGATCGGCATTTAAGATCTTTCCGTGTCCATTTTCGGCAACTAAATTGTAAGTAAGATCGAATAAGCGTTTCTTGACATCTCCATTTTTCAGCTGTCCGGTAATGGTAACTTTTGAGCCGGGTGTGTTTTTGTTAGGTCTTTGTTCGAAAGTAGCAACTACGTTTCCATTTGCGGCATTGTTAACGATGTGAATTTCGCGGTTAAATTTGTAAGCCAAATATAAGTTTGTCGGTAAAATTATTTCAATTTCGTTGGTGAATTTTCCATCGTCCATTTTACCTTCTAATTGTCCCTTGAAGTTAACTTCCAAAACTTTGGCGAAAAGTTCAACTTTGTTTCTAAAATAATAAATTATTTTATATTTAAGCAACTTTTTAAAAATTTGTAAACTTACTGAGAGTCGATGTAATTGTGTTTGATTTGGTTGTTTGTTGTAAGGACAAACTTGTTGTTTGTATCTTTTTCGTAATTGGGATATAAGGTGAAGAGTAAATTGTAAGTTGGTTCGGAGTAAGTAAAACTACTTTCGGCTTTAATTTTACGATTAAGTCTACCCAAATCGATCAAAACATTAGCTGTTCCGACACCATTGGTTACTCGGAGTTGACCGTTAGCATTTAAGATGTCTCTAAGGGTTACCTACAAATAAATTATATTTAACTAACTCAAAATATAATAAAAAACATCGGATGGGGCCATACGAGAAACTTTTGCTTCTGTACTATTCCCATTTCCGGTTAAACCGGAAGTAAAGTATACAGTATTAGGTGTCGCCGGATAGCTAATTTTACGAGCTTTCAAAATATTGAAAAATATACAGAGTGTTTCATTTAAATTAAGAAAGTTGTTTCCATTTCCGGTTAAACCGGAAGTGAAAATATAAAGTGTTTGGTATCGTGTAAGAGGTAATTGTATGAACTTTCAAAATATTTAAAAATATACAGGGTGTTCCAAAAAAAATTGATATTTTTGTAATTTCCGGTTTAACCGGAAGCGTTTTGTTAACCAAATATAGTGTCAAATAATAGACTTCATAGGATTGATTCATATATTAAATTTAAAGTATTCATTTTTATTACAAAAGAAATTAGAGATTTTTGAAATTTTGACATTCAAAATATCATAACTCTGAATCCGCTCAAGCGATTTTGATAAAAATTTAGATTTCGATAGAGAATTACGTTGTCTGTAACATATCCAAAAAAGAAAAAATATGGCAGAGGAAATTTTGAGAAAATTCTTTTCAAAATTTTGACCCCTTAAAAGTAGGCAATTTTAAAACAATTTTAAAAATCGACTTAATTAGGACGAAAGCCCTATATTTTGGCTAAACAATGCTGTTTTTAAATTTTTATAATAGTTATTACCCGCCAAGTTATAAGGGAAAACCCACAAAATAGGATAATCGTTCTATTGGCCGCCATTTTGAATAAAAAAATTTAAAACTTTTTTTTTTCATTTGGGGCTCACGTGTACTATCTTATAGCCAAGTAAATATAAATTTAGCCCTAATTTGCAAATATGCGCCCAAAATAATTACCTTATTTTTAGACACCCTGCATAGATTTCTTATAAAGCTTAGTTTTCTGAAGAAATAATTTTAAAGTTGCTAAAATCAAATTTCATCAAAATCGGTTCAGTAGTTTTTGCCCTACACGCTATTACGGGCATTCATATACAGTCAAAACCGGTGATAACGACTTTTAACGCGCGTAGTCAACGTATTTAAATTATTAAAGGGGCGTGGCTAAATCTGCGCGAACTTATCCTATCAGGGATAGGTGTTGCACTGCAGGTATAATTTTTAAAGATGACGAGCTGAGGGGATGCATAGATACCTAAATTGGCATTTTTCCCCTCCAACGCCGTAGTCAACGTATTTAAATTACTAAAGGGGCGTGGCCAAACCTGCGCGAACTTATCCCTACCGCTCCGCATCTTAAAAAATTGTATATCCATAAATCCGGACATTTTGGTTCAAAAAAATCAAAAATTTTTTTTTGCTATTTTGTAATCAGGGGGGCTTTTATGCAATAAAAAAATTTGATTTTTTTCTCGCTTTTAACTTTTTCTTCAAAAAACTTAATATACAGGGTGTTTCATTTAGAATATAGCTACCAATTTTCTTACAGTAACAATTATAAAAGAACTTTTACCTTTAAGCTTCCATTGGCATTTCCTCCTTTAGTTCCTTTAACGAAACAATCGATGTAAACATTGCTACCAGAGGATACCTTCAAGTGATGATCGAGTTCGTCCGGATTTAAAACAAGTCCGCTTTGAACTCTACAATTAAAAATTGTATTAAAAATTAAAAATAAAGCAAAAACCAATTAATATTTACTTGAATGGTTCGGTACGTCCAGGAATTTTAACGAGCAAATCTAAACCAACATCTACATCTTCGGGCTTATAATGATGTTTTACGATACCACTAACTTCCAATTTATTTCCATTAACAGTGATAGCCTTTTCAATTTTAGACTTATTTCCGGTAATTTCGCGCTTGCTCTTGATTTCCAATTTATTGTCGAAACCGTAAATTTCGAAGTTTACATCGTAATCACCTTTAGTTTTGTAATTTACTTTAGCATCGAGTTCAGATCCTACTTTAAGATTCACGTATTGTAATTCGACGTCATATTTAAGTAAATTGGGTTTTGATACAAAATCCAAAGTCGATTCAAAGTTTAGAGCTGGGTAAGTAATTTTATTACGTGTGTCAATTTCGACGTATCCTTCGTGAGGTACGACGCTAATAACGTTACTAACGCTCAACTTATTAGTCTTGGAAGATAGATCGGGTCCGTGAATTAAAAGTAAATTACTTTCAACTTGGTTTTGTTGACGTTTGTATTCGTATTTTACGTTAACATTAACGTAAGGGTTGTAGGTGTTTTTAACTTCTGCGTTAAGTTTAAGTAAGTTTTGTTGAAGTTGGATCTTTCCTTTCAGCGAGCCAGAGTTTGTACCGTCGGAAAGGGTTAAGTCGGTGAATAAACCTCCAGATTCGCGACCTAGATCACCTTGGACGCTTATTGGTTTTTGAGCTGGATTGTCGCTTACAAGCCTTACGTTTTCAAATGTGTATTTAACGTTAGCTCCGCTTTGTTCGGCAATAATTCTTCCTTCAACTTTGACGGGGAATTTACCTTCTTGTGGGCCGTTGTATTCGAGTAAAGGTGTGTAAACTGATTTTTCTGGTGTTCCACTTACGCGGACGCCGAGTTTGCCTCCCATTTGTTTGTTGTCTTGTTTTAAGGTGACGCTTATGGATTTTTCTTGGTTGTTGTCAATAACGCGTGCTTCGGCTGATGCTTGAATGACAGCAGATACAACGGATGCCTTTATGAAAGCTTCTGGTATTATTTGAGCTTCCACTTGAAGACTTAACTTTTTGTTGTTCTTCTCACCAATTGTCTCGATGGTAAATTGAGCTCCAATATTTTGTTCGGCTACGAGAAGTTAAAATAAATTTAAATAATTTAAAATTTTTAAAATACTCACTATTTTGGATCAATTTGCTCAAATGGATGTGAGATAAATCTTCACGTTCAATTCCTACGGCAAATTTACCATTTCCAGATAATGGGAAAGGTAAAATAACTCCATGTTTGGCAGATACGGGTGGACTGTTGATATCGGCACAGAAAGCTAATCCAATAAATGGCGACAATTGATCGATACAAACCGAAAAGTCCTTATTTTGACCAAACTTAATAGCTTGATTAACTTCAGGTTTTCCCAATTCGCGTACGTTGAAAACAATTTCGTGAGTAGCGGAAATTAATTTTTGATTTTGTACAGGTAACGAGAATTTCACATCCAATCCGCTTCCACCATTCGTATGAACGATTTCGATATCACCACCAGTAGCGGTGTATAAAGAAGAGCTTACTTTGAGTCCTCCTTGGACTACTTGAGCGTCAACGATGAGACTACCGTGAACGTCGATGTTAGCGCTTGGAATAAGCGACAACTTCAAAGGCGAACTACTGAATTCCTTATTCATAAGAGCTTGTAAATCGACTTTACCGGCAACTTTAAGTTGAATCGATGAAGAACCTTCGACGATTAAACGTAAAGGAAAACCGACCGAAGTTGGATAACTGAACTCGGAATCTAAGAACAAGTCGTTCGATTGAATAGTTCTCTCAAAATTCTTAGCCTTTGCGATAGATTCGTCCAAACAGTCGAAAATTTTATCAATTATTGAGTCCGGACTGAATTTTTGAGTTTGATCGTTGATACTTAAGAAAAGAAGTTCCGAACCGAAAACTTTAACGCTTAAATCCAAATCCAAATCGGTGTTTAATTCGTTAGTTTTAATCTGTACTTGTTTACCGATACTATCAATTTCTCCCTTAGATACGTCACGCTTTCCTCTTGATTTTGAAAGACGTTGTTGGAAATGAGATACAATTTTATCTACCGAAGCTTTTCCCGATTCTAACAATTCTTCCGGTGTTGCCTTACCCAAAACACCTAATGGGCCTAAATAGTGTTCTAAAACTCTATCTAAATTTTCTTGACGAGTCCCGACTTCCAAGAAGTTGAAGGTATGGCCGAAGAGTTGAGCTGTTAAGTTAAGATTTGTCGAACGTGGTAAAAATGAATTTTGCGAATAAATTAAGTTCGATTCTACGGAATTTGCAAGTCCTAACGTATCGACGGTGTATGAGAATTCGTTGTTGAAAGAGTATTTACGTAAATCGATGGGGAATTTTTTACTTGTGTAAATTTGGCTTAAATGGTGTTTAGCGAGTTCCTTATCGGGATTAGCGCTTGCTTTTAAGTTACGTAAATGCGAAGTAATAAATCCACCAACTTGGTAACTTGGTTCGTTATCTAAAATTGTCTTGAGGTTATTTGCTACTTTTCCATTTGGACATTGAGCAAGTAACAAGTAAGCTTTAATACGAATTTCAGAATCTTGTTGGATATCCTTAAGAATATTAAGTCCGCTATCTCTTACTTTATCTTTGCAAGCTTCAACTTGTAAAGTTTCTAAAGCAGCAACGCGTACGCGATTTGGAGTTTTTTTATCTTGAGCGATCGATATAATTTTGCTCAAAACGCCATCGTTCAAATGTTCGATGTTTGCGAGACCCTTCAATACGCTAACAATTTCATTTTCGTGTTGCCTATTTTTAGCTTTACCATCTCCAAGCTTGGAAAGAAGTTTCTGAGCGAGCTTAGTAACGGCATCTTCGTTTTTGCAAGAATGTTCCCTACAATAACGACCGGCTAAAGTTCCTACACCTAAATATCCTTCACGTGGCAAGTTAGGTAAATCCAACAAAGCCTACAGAAAAATCAATTAGTTCATTTGTATAATTTTTATTTTAATACTTACTCCTGATGAAGTTAAAGAAGAAAGTGTGGCATGTTTAACAAAGGCGAGACTAAGATAAAATATTTTTTGTTGAACCGCATCTAATTCTTTATTTTTTAATAATTCGATTCCTACTTCAATTGTGTCTCCAGTTCCAGCTCTAAATACGGCATCCAAAAATACTTTTTTAGCTCCTTCCTTATCCTTAAAACCTGCACCGGTTCTTACTTGGCCATAAACAGATAAAATGTCGTCTTTCTTAGAAACGCGTAAAATTTTGATCAAATTTATAAAATCTTTAGCAGTCTTCTCTCCGACTGTTACATCGATTGTGTTCTTAGTTTCCTTAAGTGCGCTTAAGATCGAATCTACGTTACTTTCTTGAGTACTAACCAAATGAGGATTTTCAAAAATAATAGACTTTGGTTGAGAAACTTTGCTTGTTGGTACATTTTTAGTTGAACCGGTGTAATGAAGTTTTGTATTTACAGTAGCTTTAGCTCCATTTTTACCAACGGAGAAAGGTGTATAAAGATAAGTTTCGGTAACAACTGCATGATCCAAAATACCATTTTTAATTCGTTGTTCAGAATTGTATTCGCCATTTAAAATAGGACTCGACTTAATTTCGCTGTTTAAATTAAAAGCGGTAGCCATAAAATCTTGTTTAATGGTTTCACGATAAGCACATTTGTTAAGACTTCTGTTTTTACGAATAATAACATTATTGCCTTCCTTGTGACTGTTGAACTCGGTCGGGCATAAACCAAATACGTCGGTTTCGTGTTGTTGTTTTGTGGCGGCCTAAATTAAGTTTTATTAGATTTCTCAAAAAAAATATAGTAATAAGCATACCTGGAAAATTGAAGCAACTGCTCTTTTAATGTTGAGAGAGTTTTGATTGTCTCCGGGCTCAGCGCAAATGCTATCATCGATATGCCCATCGCGGAAATTAAAACGAATAGGCTTTTCGATACCTACAAGGTTGTTGTATTTCTATTTAAAAGAAAAATAAAATTAGTACATTTTAAAATACTACTTTTTTAAATAATTAATCGTTTGAACTACAAATTGCTTACTTGAACTACTAATAAGTTTAAACTAAACTTACTATTAAATTGTACTTTGTACCTGATAAATAATTAATTTAGTTTTATTTTTTTGATTTAAATTGTACAATAAAAATTTATGGCCATTGTAATATAATTTTTATTAAATTTTGAATAAAAAATAGTGGTGCATATGAACTACTAAATTTGAACTATTAAATTCGAGAAGTCATAACCTCAAATTCTCAGTCGTTCTGTTCCTGTTCTCAGTAATTAACTTGTTAAATGGTTTTGTAGTAAAGCAATTATTAATGGAAAATTTTAAAAGGTAAAATAGTATTGTAAAAACTACTTTCAACATTAATAATTTTGCGTTGTAGTTCAAGAAAATCGCAACATTTGAAACTGGAATTTTTCTTTCAAATCAAACCTTTTGGAAGATCTTTAACTTATAAAATTAATACCTTAGCATCAGGTCCAATAACTTGGACGTTGTTAAGTTTCAACAACTGATTGCATTGTGGTAACTGAGTTAAAGAAACTGTTGCTTTAAGTTTCGTACTACTTTGTTGTCCTTCGGCGTTTGATAATGTAACATCTATGTTTCCTTCTAAGTTGTAATTGTAAGTTGTGCCTTCCACATACTTGAATATTTGGGATTCTAATGAAATTAGAAAATTAAAATTTGTCGATCTGTGTTGATGATTTATACTTACGTCCTTGACAACCAGATCTGCATTTATCTGAAAAAAGTTAAGTTTTGTTTAAGAAAATAAGTGATAAGATTAAGTTATTTTGTAAGTAATTAATGGATATTAAATTAACAATTGATTAGCTTAAAGTAAACGACCCGAGAAACTTTGACCTAATTGATAAGATGTTTTTCTTGTAAATGTCAAGTTCACGGATGTTGAGAATTGATTGATGATACAACATTGTCTTATAAATAATACAAATTGCGATTTTAACGCCTTATCAATTTTAATTTTGCAATTTGGTCTTGAAATGGATTTGAGATTCTATTATCGTAACTTGTAGGAATTATAGGCATTTCATTCAATAAACTAATAAAAGAGACAGGATGAAGAAATAAATTTGACACTCATTCGAATGCGTTACAGTTATTATTCACTTAAAGAATTATTAGACCACTTATAGGGAATGAAATAAATTAAATTTATAAAATTAAATTTTTATTAATTGTTACGCATAATTCCTGTTGTAGTGATTTTAAAAACAAGTTGTAAGTCAAAGGTGCTTTTGATAAAGGGTTAAATTAGTTTATCGTATTTACACCATTTTATCAATTAGCTTATTATTTAATTAAGGCAAAATAATTTGTTGCTGTTATTTTTCTGTTTATTTTGAAATATAAATTTTTTGATTAAGAGTAAAATTGCACTTATTTTTAATAACGAGTTGATTTTTGAAAACAATGTTTTTGGTTTCAAAATGAATGGCCGAAGATACTATTCACTTTTTGAAATAATTTGAAATTAATGTAATCAAGCAAAATTTAGATTTTCTTGTTTACATTTGATTAAATGCTCTTTAGAAAATCAAAATTAGCCAAAATTTTATTTTTTTAAATAATAAAAAAACTTACCTTCACTAGATACATGTTGTAAAATTGTTAAAACTAATAGTACAAGGGTTAAACCCAATTTAATGACCCCACGTCCGGCCATGATGCACTAAGACTAACTCGATGTAACCCCCTTAAAGTGCTTTTATAGATCTCTATGAGATTTATCCTGAGAAGATCTTTACTTGGCTTGCGCACTTTATTCAAATAGCGTTGATATTCTTACTTTGAGAGTTTTAAAAATCAGTTTTTATTTACATTATACATAAACATATAATTTTTTAACAAATAAAACATAAAATATGTACAACTTTAATTAGAAAAATTAGCTCCTCTTCGAAAAAGTATTTATATTAGATATTCATTTAAAATTTCTTTTGAATTGTACACTGAATATTTTAAAAACAGTCTTTTCCTCAACTTCTTTTCCCTAAAGCTTCGTTAATAGTTTAATTTATATGTAATAAGGATTGTAATAATGTTAAAGATCCGGGCTGGATTAACCATGAAGCGCGTGCTTCAGGGCCCGGAGGAAAGGAAAAGACTCGAAAAGCCTATAGGATGTTGATACGATTGAAGTCAAAACGATGGGTCCTAAGGAAAAAATTACTTTGAACGAAATGTAAGTTTATTAAATTTCCTACAAGATTGTTTCTATTCATTTTTTCTCTCTCTATTCCTTATATTAGTTTTCGAGATATCCGCCCGCGTTTAATTTAGCTTTAGTTTAATTTAGCCTCGCGTAAAATAGTAAAGAAAATGCTCTACAACTTATTTTCTAAAGGCTTTTACTGTAAAACGAAGGGCTGAGGTGCTAGAGGCAAAAGTTTGACAAAAATCATGAGAAATTTTTTTTTCTTACAATAACAATTTTTGCGGGCGGATATCTCGAAAACTATAAGGAATAGAGAAAAAATAAATAGGTACAATCTTGTAGGAAATTTCATAAGCTTTCATTTTGCTAAGAATAATTTTTTCCCTAGGATCCACATTTTTTGAGATATAAGCGAAAACCTGCAAAACGGGGCCCTTTTACCCCTCTCCCTCTCTTAGCCATGTAGCTAGGACTAGGGACTTTTAGTATTTTTATTTTGTACCTCTTAACTAATTCAAACTTATTCCTGAAAAAATGTCACTCTATTTCATGTTCTGTGGGTATAAGACCTTCGTTGACTAGATTTATCTAAATAAACATTTATTTTATGGACTGCAGTGTATTTTTGTAGGGGGCCGAAAATAATTAGCGCCTCATGCCCCAACGTTCGTTAATCCGGCCCTGTTGGAGATTCTTTAAAAGAACGGAAATTTTTGAAATGGATTATACAAATGAATAGTCTACAACCGAAAATACAAAAATGTTTAACAAAAAGAAAAAACTTTTAACAACTAACAAAATAACAATATAAAAGAGGAAACAGATGATTAAAGCATTTGTCTGGAGCGTGTTATGAAACGTGGACAATAGCTACAAGAGAAAAAGAAAAACTGAAAGCATTTGAATTATGTTCACACTCTTAACGCATTCTAGAAACAATTACTGAACGATTTCAACTGAAGACCAAGATAACAGTGGAGACCCTCGCCCTTACACTATATGTGCTTACCAGACAGTTCTGTTTTTTCGCAAAAGGTTACAAATCTGCTAGAATGGACACTTTGAATACCTGTTGGTTCTAGATAAACCGTGCTAAATATGCGAAGGCTGAGCATCAGAATTATTTACTTAGTGAATCGGGCATTCATCGGTCTCTCTAAATCCTCGCATTGTGCTTTCCAATCAGTTCTGGAAAACGCAGCTCTGTTTCTTCACAAAAGGTTACAAACCTGCTAGGCTGGACTCTTTGAATACCTGTTGGTTCCGGATAAACCGTGCTCAATGTGCAAAGGCTGAGCATCAGCATTATTTGCTAGCTCTGTTTCTTCACAAAAAGTTACAAACCTGCTAGAATGGACCATTTGAATGATTGGTTCTAGATAAAGCGTGCTCAATGTTCAAAGATTGAGCTTCAGCATTATTTACGTAGTAAATGAGAGCATTCATCAGTCTCTCTAAATCCTCTACTTGTGCTTTCCAGACAGTTCTGGGTTTTAAATACGCAGCCCTGTTTCTACACAAAAGTTCATAAACCTGCTAGAATGGACACTTTGAATACCTGTTGGTTCTGGATAAACCGTGCTCAATGTGCAAAGGCTTAGCATCAGCATTGTTTACTTAGTGAATGAGAGCATTGATCAGTATCTCTAAATTCTCTACTTGTGCTTTCCAGACAGTTTTGGGTTTTAAATACGCCACTCTGTTTCTACACAAAAGGTTACAAACCTGCTAGATGGATACTTTGAATACCTGTTGGTTCTAGATAAACGTGCTAAATGTGCGAAGGCTGAGCATCAGCATTATTTACTTAGTGAATCGGACATTCATCAGTCTCTCTAAATCCTCTACTTATGCTTTCCAGACAGTTCTGGGTTTTAAATACGCAGCCCTGTTTCTACACAAAAATTCATAAACCTGCTAGAATGGACACTTTGAATACCTGTTGGTTCTGGATAAACCGTGCTCAATGTGCAAAGGCTTAGCATCAGCATTGTTTACTTAGTGAATGAGAGCATTGATCAGTATCTCTAAATTCTCTACTTGTGCTTTCCAGACAGTTTTGGGTTTTAAATACGCCACTCTGTTTCTACACAAAAGGTTACAAACCTGCTAGATGGATACTTTGAATACCTGTTGGTTCTAGATAAACGTGCTAAATGTGCGAAGGCTGAGCATCAGCATTATTTACTTAGTGAATCGGGCATTCATCAGTCTCTCTAAATCCTCTACTTATGCTTTCCAGACAGTTCTGGGTTTTAAATACGCAGCCCTGTTTCTACACAAAAGTTCATAAACCTGCTAGAATGGACACTTTGAATACCTGTTGGTTCTGGATAAACCGTGCTCAATGTGCAAAGGCTTAGCATCAGCATTGTTTACTTTGTGAATGAGAGCATTGATCAGTATCTCTAAATTCTCTACTTGTGCTTTCCAGACAGTTTTGGGTTTTAAATACGCCACTCTGTTTCTACACAAAAGGTTACAAACCTGCTAGATGGATACTTTGAATACCTGTTGGTTCTAGATAAACGTGCTAAATGTGCGAAGGCTGAGCATCAGCATTATTTACTTAGTGAATCGGGCATTCATCAGTCTCTCTAAACCCTCGCATTGTGCTTTCCAATCAGTTCTGGAAAACGCAGCTCTGTTTCTTCACAAACGGTTACAAACCTGCTAGGCTGGACACTTTGAATACCTGTTGGTTCTGGATAAACCGTGCTCAATGTGCAAAGGCTGAGCATTATTTACTTAGTGAATGAGAGCATACATCAGTCTCTCTAAATGCTCTACATATAGGATCTTTTCGAACACCTGTGTGCTATGTAGGATTTGCTTTGAGGGCGATGAATGGCCTACCTTTGTGTGTTGACTTTTCAGAAAATGGCCCCTGAATAAAGGACCCAACATATGTAAGATTTTACGTTTCCCGTTGTGTTTGGACAGTGAGGTCCTAAGATCAATAACATTAAAAAAAGAGAGAATTCAATTGCACATATGTACAAAATATTAAAGTTTAAACATCTTAAAAATTGTAACATTTGATTTTGAAAATTGTCCGAATTATGTGATAAAAACTCCCACGACCGATAAAAGAAGTTTACGAAATATATTTTTGTAGGAAAATTTTTAATTTTTTTAAAAGTTTCAGGATGCATTTACTCAATTCATTTAAGTGATTACAAATTTATTATTTAAAAATATGAAATTTGTAGACGCTTAATGTGTATGAATTCAAAAAAATTGCCAACTCAGGTTATTCTGAAAGCAAATGCAGAGTTTTATTCTTATCAGGAAAAAATATATAAAGTTAAAGTTTAAAGAGCGATAAAAGGCAAAGTTCATAAGAATAAATAATTAATTAGAGATCCTTAAACGTTTGTAATATTTGCTTTAGATATGGAACAATTGATATTATTTTTCTTTGTTGTTATTTTTTCATGTAGGTACTTTAAATAGTCATAAAAAAGTGAGATTGGCACAATAATGAAAACTAATTTTTCAATTAAGACCCTTGTTTTGCTTTATAATGCGTTCAGGATATACGACAACTGTTTAAATACAAAAGTAATTCAGTTAAACATTTAAAAATTCTAATTATTTAAATTAATTAAAATGAAATTTATCCTCGTAAGAAAATGCTTATTATTTACTGTTAAACTATTACTTTTTTTAAATTGTAGTAATTTGTTACTACAGCAAAATAAATTAATATAATTAATTACGATTAGATAGGAATTTGCTTTTAAGAAGACTTATTTAATAAAAAACTGTGTCGTCAATGCTTTACACAAGAATCTATTATCAAGTTAACCCTGCACCGTTTTTTATAACTATTACAACTGAAAAAGGTTGAGTAATAAATTAAATAAACTGCAAAATAATTGTGATCAACAATAACACAGTTCTGTAGGTACAAAACATTAATTTAAATTTAGCGCCCACGGACTAGGCAACCCATTATGCAACAGCCAAGTTTTAAACATTCGTTTTATAAAAAGGAATCGATTTGTTCAACTCGATGCGTAATATTCTGGATTTTTTTCATAAAATAAACTATTAGAACCAATTAGAACTATTATACAACTTACTGAACAAGTAAGGTTAAAGTTCTACTTTTACATCCTAGGAGGTAAAAGTAAATTCTAACCCTAAATATTTACAACAAATTGTAACGTAAAATGATATTTCTAAGCATTTGTAATGTAAAAAGGTAATGTTTTTATAAATTTTCTGTTATAATTTATTCGTTGCGTTTAATAATAAGCTTCGTTTTACAAGTTAAAGTTAATTTTTAGCATGTTTGTTTTCAACAAGAACAAGTTGAGCATGAACCGTGTATCTACAAAAATTAAACGCTTATTCTAATTCTTCTTCTTAAGGTAGTCGCATACTAAAATCAAAATAGACAGTTTTGAATAAAATTAAGCAGAAACATAGATAAAAGCATTTTACACTTAAATTTTAAATTTAAACAAAATCGTCCGTTTAGTTTCAGAGTAATCAGTTCTTAAAGTTGGATCCTTATACACAGGTGAGATAGGACAAACGCTCAAACTCGGCCTATATTTCGCTCCCAATTCTATCACAATAGACAGTTTTGTTTCAAAAACTAATATAATATTAAATAGTTCATTATACACGTTCTATCAAAATTTTAAAAACATTGACCGTCTAGTATAAAAGTTAGAACACTCCAAAGTCTTAAATTTGTATGAAAATGTCAGCAGCTTAAATCTAACGGCAACGCTGCATAATTGAAGTGACGCGAATATTTAAATTTTTAAAAAAGGTTAATAATTATGAAATTTTCATTGGCCAAATTCGGTTTTTGACAGTCAATGACAGTTATTATCCGTCATTATTTCATGCAGTGATGTCAGACCTTCTTCCTCTATGTCACTCGTACCTTAATTCGAGCAAGTCACCGCTAGATTTCGCGCCTATCAGTATGCAACTACCTTAAAACCAGTATAAATCACCCCTTAATTAATATTTGACAATTGAACTACAAATAATTTTCAAGAGATGGCGACACTTCAAAATTTTTTATTTTTGTTTTGTCTAAGGGCTATTTGACATGAACTAAGTATCTTACTAACTGTTAGTAACTGAATCAACTCAAGGAGCAAAAGCACGGGAATCTAAGCTTTAACGTCATCATTAGAAATTTTGACACATGACCGTGAACGACGTTAAAGCTTATATTCCCGTGCCTTTACTACTTGAGTTGATTCAGTTACTAACGGTTAGTAAGATACTTAGTTCATGTCAAATAGCCCTTAGTTTTACGTTTGAAGAAAAAATGAAATGTTTCATACGGAGTAAAAATACTTTTTTTGTCTCGTCAGTAGTTGTCAGACTCAACTTCGTTTCGTCTGACAAACCCTACTGACTTGACATTTTCACTCTTAATAAAACAAACTATAGTAATATCAAACTTGACTACATGTTTAACCTTAGCCTGTTTCAAGGGCGAGTGATTTAATTGAACTAGTATTTTTCAAAACTGAAAATTTGTTTATACAATAAATTATCGATTTACATTTTTCAGATATTCTACACAATTATTAATAAAAAGTGATTAACAAACTTTGTAACTCTTACTAATTGTATTTACGAAAGCAATAATATTTTTTATTATCTTTTTATTAAGTCAAACATTAACATACATTTTTGTATAGTTTTGAATATGTATTAAAAAAAATTAAATTACACAATTTTGTATAAAATTGTCATAATACACGTTTAAAAAGTTGTTAAAGTAATTTATATAAAAAAAGATCTAAAAAAATTCCCTAAATATTTAAAAAATAATACTACAAATTCAAGATTCGTTATACAAATATTTTAAAAGGTAATACAAATTGAGATTTTCCCTCCAATGAACACAATGTGGCATTTATTGGATGCAGCAAAAGCGACTGGTCTGCAACTTGCCGCTAGGACGATACTTTTCCAAAAAACGAAGCTGTTTGGTGTTAATAGCTCCTCTCTTTTTAGATCTTATAATTTCGACGACGTCTTCGAATTTCATTCCCAATTCTATGAGGGTTAATGCCACCATAACAGGAGCCCTACCCAACCCTGCAACGCAGTGAACTGCGATGCACGCATTTGGGTCACACTTGAACTGCTTTCTAACAATTTTAAACCAATCCTCAATTACGTATCCGGGAGGATACATACCATCGTCATAAACCAAGCTGTATACATCTATACCAGCTTTAAGTAGCAATTCAGTATCATATGTAGGCTCACATACTCGTACGACGCTTGTTACATGATGTTTATTCAACATTTTGATGTACGACTTCATGGTGTAGTTTGAAGGCCTATCGGTGATAAGGAACTTATATCCCTTCGCTTGAATTAAAGCAAAATTGGAATTATCCTTCAACTGCATTGTTCCTTCTACTGGCAAGGTTCCGATTTTAAGACAAAAAGTAACGCTAGTCGCAAGTTTGTTATTCTTAAAATAATGGTTCTGTAGCCAACCCAGCACATCAAACCAATAATAAAAAGGGCCAACTCTTCAGATTATTGTATTTTTTTTACCTATTTGTGTTGAGCCTGGCAGTATTCAGCACTATCCAATTGGAACCCCATGTACATTAGAACTTTCTCACCGATAAACGCAATAGCCATACACATTGAATATATAGCAAGTTTTGGAAACTTGTACTTATAAAAAAAATTTATTAAAAAGACTAATTTAATAGTCACGCCTAACTCGCTGTAATATTTAATGAATATTGTTCTGTGATTAGTACTCAAGCGCACAACCTAAATAAAAACGTCAAAAATGACAACTTAGGTTAGCAAAATACCTAAATCGTAATAGTTCGAATTCCTTTTCTCCCTAATCTAAATAAATTTTTGTATAAACGATGTATTGTTTAAAATCTTACATATTTAGTACTACTATAACGTAACAAACTATAATTTATAATAATTATATTAAAGATAATCGTAAAAATAACTAAATAAAAGCAGACAAATATTTAAGTGTGTCAAATGCCCGAATGTGTAATACATCTAAAATAATTACTAAAGTTAATAAATAATTCAAATTTATTCTAAACATTTTAAATTAACAGTTCCAGAGTTCTAAGTTGTTTGATATTTATTTTTAAAACATAATGTTTATTTAAAAATATAATAAAAATAATTTTAGGGAAAAATTTTAAATGTCTTCTTTGTGGGGTGTTATGGTCGCAGTGGGGCATACTCGTTAACCTATTAATTTTATTATTTTAAACTTAAAAAACTGTGTTATTGGATCATATAATCCCTATTTATTTTCCTTTAAACTCAAGTGGCAGTTCAAGATAAAAATTGAAAATGGCTGAAGAGACAGAAAAATATCCTTTACACAGTGCAGTTTTTCAAAATGATCTGAAAAATTTATCTAGGTTACTACGTAAAATAGATGTTGCGGATAAAGACAAACATGGTAAACTTTTAATTCAAAATAATTAGTTTTCGTTTACCTAACCTCACTCATGTTTTGTAGGTAACACTGCTCTACATTTAGCTGTTATGTTAGGACGTAAAGGTACGTTATTAACAATTACAAAGTCTTTATTTCATAATTATATTTTAGAATGCGTTCAACTTTTATTGAAACATGATGCACCCGTTAAAGTTAAAAATGGGTTAGGCTGGACCGTCCTGGCCGAAGCTGTAAGCTACGGACATCGCCCTACTAGTATGTATTAGTATTACATTGAGATTGGCATGTGTTAAATTAACAATTTATTTAAGTTTCTTGTTTGGTGAGGAAGTTTCGTCAACAATCTAGAGAACAAATGGAAGAAAGAAGACCAAATTTAGTTAAAGCTCTCAATCAAATCGGTGATTTTTATATGGAATTGAAATGGGATTTTCAGTCGTGGGGTTAAGATTGTGTGATAAAAATTAGGACTAAACTAACTTTTTGTTTGTAGTTCCATTAGTATCCAGGATTTTACCATCGGATATTTGTAAAATTTACAAATGTGGTGCTAATATAAGATTAGACACCACTTTAGTTGACTTTTCAGATATGAGATGGGAAAGAGGGGATATTTCTTTTATTTTTAATGGTAATGTAGCACCAGGTCAAAGCCTCACTGTACTTGATAATGTTTTAAAAGTTTACCAAAGTGTAAAATATGAAGTAAGTTAACTTTCTCTTACAAGCACAGATTTTATTTGTGAATTTTAGGAAAGCGAAATAGAGATTGAAGATGAAGTTGATCTATTGATGTCCACCGATATTTTATCTGCACAAATTTCTACAAAAAACATTTCTTTTATGCGTGCTCAAAGTGGTTGGATATTTAGAGAAGATAAAAAAGTAATTAAGTCTTTTCTCAAGCAAGTCTAATATTAAAAGTTTATTTTAAAGGAATTAGTCGCTGGTCAATATGAAAGCGAACTGTATTCAGTTCATGGTCTCGTTTTAGAAAGTCGTAAGAGAAGAGAGCATTTATCAAATGATGATCTACAAAAAAATAAAGCAATTTTGGAAAGTTTTACAAAAGGTTCAAATATTCAAAACTTAGATCAAAATGGAACGGTGAGTTTAATTAAATCTTTATTAAAATAAATAAACAAAAATTTCAGCCTATTCGAAGAACAAGTTTAACTCCACCACCAGAAAAGAGTGTATCTTGGACAGAGTATATAAACTCGGAGACGAATAATTATCCTCGTTTAGGACGTGATTTAGTATACAAAGAATCGACAAAATCATTTAGAGCTACAATAGCAATGGTAAAAATGATATATTAGTTGTTTCAAATAATAATTTAATATTTGTAGAGTTCTGACTTTCCACTGTCAGTGGAAATGTTATTAAATGTATTAGAAGTAATTGCTCCTTTTAAGCATTTTTCAAAACTGCGCGATTTTATTACATTTAAACTTCCGAGTGGCTTTCCTGTTAAGGTAGAAATACCAATATTACCTACTGTAACAGCAAAAATAACATTTCAACAGTTTGAATTCAGAAATGAAATGTCGAGCACACTGTTTGATACACCTAAAGATTATATGGAGGATCCTACAAGGTAAGAAAGAGATCGCATTTTATTATCGGTTTAATTGTTTTTTTTTGTTTTAGATTTCCCGACTTATGACGCCCTGAACTATTAAATGCATTTGAAATTACTTACGGGTCTAAACTACAATTTCTCACAAAAAAAGATAAGTTAATATTTACACGTAGTAAATTTATAACAAAATTACGTAAAACCAACTTACTCGATGATTCAGTTAACAATCCTCTTGTGTCAGTTGAAATTCCTATGTTGTTCACGTTTGGTAGTATTTATTCGACAAGTTGCTTGGTTTACATAGAATAATGTAATGACGTTCGATAAACAAAGTGTCTGTGATTAGATACAATTTGCACTGATATGTTTATTACAGAACCCGATGTCATAATTTGAAGTCCTAGTCTTATCAGTGTTTTTAAGTGTTGACTTGAGTGTAAAAGAGTGTTAGATTTAAATTTTCTATTTATTTTTTTTTTAATTTAATGATCAAACTTCTGAATGAGTAAGCAATAAGAAATTTATTTGTAAATTAAAGTAAAATTAAATTTCACATATCTGCATTTGTAAGAAAAGCACTTTATTTGTTTTAATTTAAAGAGTATTACGTGGTATTACAGTGTATAACTTAAAAAAATATACAAAATTGTTTGCAATCAATAAGACTTCTGCAAATAATATGAAATTCAAAAATGATGTGGCCATAACAGAACTTACTTTGACTCATCGTCATAACTAATTATATATCTTTCTTTAAAATCTTCAGCTATGGGAAGTTTTTATTGCTTTTTTAATTCAATTTTTATATTGAATTAGTACAGTAGGTCAAATGTACAGTAGTTCTTATGTTTGACAGCTAGGAATTTACTTGACAAACGTCAAACCACAACCAAGCTGCCATAATAATGATATTAATTGCTTTTTAAAATACTTCTGCTTTTCTAATTACATTCAGCTTTTATAATTTACAAAGATACATTTAAAAAATTTTTAGCAAAATAATTAGTACAGTAGGTCAAATGTACAGTAGTTCTTATGTTTGACAGCTAGGAATTTACTTGACAAACGTCAAACCACAACCAAGCTGTCATAATAATGATATTAATTATTAGAAAATACGCGTTATTTTCATTAATATTAGGTTTTAAAGTTAGTAAGTAAACTATTTTAAATAGAGAGGTAAGTTTTCTTAATTGCTTAATATTCATAAGTTAGATTTGTAAAATTTTTAGATGGATAAATACACTGTCGATTTGGATAAAGTTTTAAATGATTTTGAATATAGCGAGTTAACTGATCAGTATAGCACTAGTACGGCTTCATATTTGAATAACGTGCATACCTCGACGTCACAAATACAACCAACAAGAAGCGCCCCTATTAAACATAGCATTAATAATGTTTTCCAGAGTTTAAACGATTATTTAAATACCGATATCGGTGTTAAAAGCAGCATAAGTATTGATTCTAGTTTAGGAGAAACACAGTCTATTTTGTTTAACCCTCAAGTAAATTCTGATGCGGATATATCACAAGAAGTCCATACTTTAAATTTAAGTCAAGAACTAAATTCTGCTTTAGATTTACATCAAGAAGTGAGCTCAAGTTTTTTAAGTCAAGAACTAAATCCCGCTTTAGATTTACATCAAGAAGTGAGCTCAAGTTTAAATTTAAATGAAGAATCAAATTCCACTGTGGATTTAAAACAAGAAGAGAGTATCGATTTAGATTTAAATAATAAAGAAGAGATTTCTAATGTAGATTTGCTTCCTGATTCTTTGAATGAAGATCCTCCTGCACCACCTTGTGTAGAAGAAACACAAGCTTTAGAAATTTCTTCAATTAAAGAAGCAGAAGAAGAAGAAGGACAAAGTTTACCTGTTGAATTATTAGATGAAAATCGAGTGTGCGAGGAACTGAAAGTCACTTCTGATGTGATACCATCTCTCAATGTGGAAACAAGCGAAGATGAATCTCTTTCAAGTGTTGAGGAAGAAGAAATAAGAAGCGAATCGTGCCTTACCCAAAATGTAGAATTAAATCTCCCTGTAGCCGAAAAGTTAGTTAGTTTTGATCAAAACGTCGATCTAGATGAATCTGAATTGCATAAGTATTTAGAAGAATTAGAAAATGAATGTGAAACGACTTCAACTGAGGAGAAGACTGAGACTTCGAGGCCTAGCACTCTTGAAATTTGCAGTCCTACTCAGATTGATCTTGTGGGTATGTTAAAATTGCCTTTTAAACATTTACAAAAGTTTAATGTTATGATTAATAGGTGAACCAGGCTCAACACCATACAATAATTTGTATATTTCTGAAAATTTGCCAAAAGCTGAGGCTTCAACTGAAAGTGATACAGAATCATCTAGATCTATTTCGCCTACATTTTCAGATGCATCGACTGAATTAAACGAATCTACTGCTAGTGCTGAAAGTGTAGTTCCGGAAGCTCCTGTTGAAAATGAGACGAATGTGGATTTACCTACTAATACAGAGAAAATGTTTGACGAAGCTTGTGGTGTTACAGTAAGTGATTATGTAAGTAGTGTCATAGTAAAAAAGCAATTAGAAATATTAATAAAAATATACTATAGGAAAAAAATTTACCTCCTTTGCAGTCTGTAGCCCTAAGTAGTATTCTCGGCTACAGTTCTGTAAATAGAGACTTGGAGGCTAATAAAGAGGAAATTGGGGAACCTAAAGATGAAACTGAGGTTTTGGAGCAATCCTCTTCAAATCCTGAAATGTCGAGAATTGAGCTTGAAATGTTCAAAGAAGCCCCAATGTGGATTCCGGATTCAGATGCTTTAAACTGCATGCACTGTGATATAAAGTTCACAATGATAAAAAGGCGACACCATTGTAGGGCTTGTGGTTTAGTAAGTTAATTTATTATAATTACATTCCTTACTTACTTTCTGTTACGATTTATAGGTTTTGTGTTCAAAGTGTTGCAATATGAAATATAAGCTCGAGTTTTTAGACTCAGAAGCTCGAGTTTGTTCAAAATGTTACGAAATTTTAAGTCAAGATATGCCTGGAAATTCAGAGGGTGGTGAATTTTCTCATTCCCCAAATAGGCCCAATCCGAATAACCCCATGGAATATTGTTCAACAATACCACCTTATCAACAAGTCGGTACATCTCCGAGCAATCCAACACCAAGTGTGATAGTTCCTGTTGGCGTTTTAAAACGACAAGGCTCGGCCAAAACAAGAACTAATAAAAGTGTAATGTTTTGCGACGGAATTCGTCCAGGAAGTGAACTTACAGATTTGGATAATGGTTTTAATTATGAATCGAAAGCTAATAAAAAAGGTACTTCACCACCTCCTACAAAAACTAAATTGGATGCTCCAACATACGATTCTGTTACCAAAAGCTTTATTCCTAATGCGGGGAACACATTACCCCCAACTGTAACGACTTTTAAATCTGGTAATCTTTGATTTTTTTATTAATGTTCGCATATTTAAAGATTTTTGCAGATGTGACTTTTTCCGAGTGCACAAATGATTTGGAATTGATTGAGAAGTTGAAGAAGCAATCGTTGACTTTTGCTTTACATGATTGTTTAAACGTTCATGTTAAAATTATTAACAGTGAGCTTCTTTTTTATTATGTAAGTGAGCTATTAAACTTTTAACTTTTTAGTGGATTGCTGTATTAATAAGTGGGCTTGGTGTTTTTCTACCGAAGGAATGATAATAGTAGGTCAAGATGAAATTATTTTCATTATCGAGTTTTTAGAAAATGATGTTATATTACCAAAAGACGTTTTACTTCATTTAACTAATATTTATAAAGATGCTAAAAAAGGTTATTTATTTATATTTCTTTGAACATATTTTAAATTTTGATTTTCAGGTAGCAGTATTACAGAAAACGGTATTTCAATTCACAACATATCCAATTTCTTGGATTCCAAAAATCATATAGGGTTTTTATACATAAGGCCAAGTTTTCAGTGTTTGCAAAACGTAATTGTACCAAAAGAGCCTTACCTAATAGGAATTTTAATACATCGATGGGAAATGCCGTGGGCAAAAATTTTTCCACTTCGTCTAATTTTGCGACTCGGCGCAGAATATCGCTATTATCCAAGTCCTATAATATCGACGAGACATCGTGAAAGCGTCTTTGTGGAAATTGGTCATACAATAATTAATTTGCTAGCTGTAAGAATGTTTTATATTTTAACACATTATCCTCGAACATCAATTTTAGGACTTTCGTAACTTTTCTTATACTTTACCAAATATTCGTGGCCTTACAATTCACATGGAAGACAAAAACACAACAGTCGAAATACCGTTAAATCGTTACGAACAAGTTTTAAAATCGTTGAATAATTCCAGCGACCACATTTTAGCATTTGGAGGAAATTTCAGCACTAAAGCGGATTCGCACCTTGTTTGTATACAAGACACACAAGGAAATAATGAGAATACGTATACGACGCATGCAATTAACATTCACAATAAGCCTAGAAAAGGTTTGTTAGGGTCAAAAGAGTTTAACGAGTTAAGTTCTAATTTTGTAGTTACCGGGGCGAGTTTTATAGTATTTAACGGGGCACTTAAATCAACTAGTGGCTTAACTGCAAAATCGAGCATTATCGAAGATGGTTTAATGATTCAAATTCCACCAGAACACATGGTACAAATAAGAGAAAGTTTGCGCAATATGAAAAACCATACAATTTCGTGCGGATGCATTAATTCCACTTCGGATGAAACTGTAAATATTGTGTGGGTGGAAAATGATACTAATTTTAATGTGGGGTAAGTTAAATCGGAATAATTTTACTCTGAAGTAACGAGCGTTTTTAGAGTACTATCTGCTGTTGATAACCGACCGCTTAACGGAATTCCTTCGATTCGAGTACATAATGGAAAAGGTTATTTGTCTACTAACGGTAGTAGAATGATAAGATGGACGGAAGTTTTTATTTTGCAAAATGGTGATAAAAAAGGGCAAGAAATAGATTTTTCGAAATTAGCCGAAAATATTTCTAGAGCAACATGCCTAGGTTTAGTAAAGTATATAGACCTATTGGCTAGTAATAACTTTTATAAGATTGGCATACGAACAACTTTACATGTTGAAAATGTAAGATTAAAAATGTTTCGGAATAGTTTAATATTTTTCTGATTTTAGGTTGCTTATAGCGCCGGAAGTAACGGTACAAAGTTGCCTCCCATTTACATGAAGAGTTTAGATAATGAATTAATTCCAGTTTTGCACCGAATAACTAACAATTTAGGGGAACATACGGTAGTTTTAGAGTTAGTCTTTAGAATTTTAAATACGTATTGAATTCTAACAAGTGAGGATAGAAGTGCTCAACATTTTAGAATATTAACAAATTTACTGTACTAAAAATTATTTAAATTTTATTTCTTGTTGAATAATATGATAAATATTTAAAAACACTATTTTGTTTTCAAGTCATAAACCCACACTGTATCCAAACCTGTGCCGATTATATGTCGAGCTTGTAAAGTTGGTAATGGAAAACGGCATGCCACTATCTGACAAGATTCATTACATTCTTTTAAAATCTTCGTCTCCAAATCGTTCATCTAAAATCAAAATAATTTTTGCGTATAGCAACGAATATAACAGCCTTACAGGTAAATCTAATTTGACTGGCGGCTGCTGACCAAGGCCAAATGAAGGCCTTCCAGATTAGCAATTATTTTGAAAGTTAGTATGTAGGTGCGGCCAATATTGGCCGCACCGTTTGACGCTAGAATCAATCCTCTAGCACCACCCCCTGGAGTACTTTCCTCTTGTGTATGTTTTCATCTAGGGGTAGTGTTAGACGGTTTTCTTTGCAGTAAACGGTGCAGAAACTTTGGCCGCATCTATTTATGACTTTTCAAAAAAAATGACACACTAGAAGGCCTTGCTGTGGTCAGCAGACTTTTAAAAAAAAAGACCTATCTAGGGGTTTTCCAAAAAATTCTCAAAAGGGAGGTACTCGAAGGGATGTTGGTAGAGGGTTGATTTTGACAGAAAAAACTTCTCTTATTTGCAGTACCTACTTAAATTTGAATTTTCAAGGTCATTGTGATACTGGAAGACCTGGGCCAGCAAACTTAAAAATCTCAAGAGGGAAGTATTCGAAGGGGTGGTAGTAGAGGGTTGATTTTGGCGGCAAACGCTGCGGCCACTTTGGCCGCACCTACATATCAACTTTGGAAATAATTGCTAGACTAGAAGGCCTTAAAATAAGCGGTATGCAAAATAGAAATGGTCTGCAAATTAGACAAATTTTTTGAATTTTGCATACCACTTATTGTAAGGCTTTTCCGTGTGGCAATTATTTTGAAAATTCGCATGTAGGTGCGGCCACAGCGGTTGTCTTAAAAATCAAACCTCTAGCACCACCCCTTCGGGTACTTCCTTGTGAATTTTTAAAAAAGTCTGCAGGCCAAGGCCTTCTAGTATTGTAATGACCTTGAAAACTCAAATTTAAGTAGTGTAAAACGCCCTAAATTCTTTATGTATAAATCAACTCTCTACCACCACCCCCTGGGATACTTCCTGGTGTATGTTTTTGTGTAGGAGTGGTGCTAGAGGGGTTTCTTTACACCAAACAGTGGAAAAACTTTGGCCCCACCTATATATGAATTTTGAAAATAATTGCCACACTGGAAGACCTTGATCAGCAGATTTTTTTTTAAATCACAAGAGCGAAGTACTCGAAGGGGTGGTGACAGAGGGTTGATTTTTACGGAAAAAACTTCTGCTATCTTGCAGTACCTATATATGAATTTTCAAGGTCATTATTACACTACAAGGCCTTAGTCTGGGTTTTTTTTTCAAAAAATTCACAACAAGGAGGTACTCGAAGGGGTGGTGGTTGCGTCAAACGCTGCGGTCACTTTGACCGCACCTACAAACCAACTTTCAAAATCATTGCCAGCCAGGAAGGCTGTCGTCTGGCCTTGATCAGTGCAAATTAGGTAGTCCTCATCCTTACCATTTGGCCAACACCAAAAATTACAACTTTATCATAAGGCTGTAAGTTAAACTTCCATAAATCTTGACAAAAAAATTTACTTTTGCTTTGTAAACCCCTTCGTATTGCATCAACTCTCGAAAATGCAACAAGCCACGGATTAAGTTCAACACCGTGAGCAATAAAGTTCTTTTTTGCAGCTTCTACAAATGAAATTTATTAACAAATGTGAACAATTAAGTAAAGAGCTAACCTAAGACAATTCTTCCATCTCCAGAGCCTAAATCGATTAACTTGCCTCGTTTATTTTCAATGGCTTTTAATACATTTTTAACTTGCTGATTTGTGGCAGGAACATACGGAAGACAATGTTTTCTAAACGCAGGACTTACAAATGATAAGGTAACAACACTAATTCCTACAGCAATAGTTCCTAAAAACTAAAATTACATAAGAAAAAAAAAGTAAGGTTATGGTTTACCTGTTACTCCTATAACTATTTTGCCCACTGTACTTATTTTTTCAGATTTCTGTGAACAACTTGAGCTTAAAAAATCCTCGGTCATAATTGAATTTTACTATACCGTGCTTCGGAGGGCACGTAAAGCCGTCGATCCCTATCGTTAACGAACATTTCCGACCACTTACGTAATCTATGTAAGGTCTGCTTTAATTGGGATAAACTTGTATCTGTACCCCGTACCCTGCCTAACCAATGGGACTAATAGTAGGTACCTGATCACTAATTAATACCATTCAGGTAAACAACACGCCCTACGTAAGCCCCTGTGTATTATTTAAAAGTATCACAATTATATAAATACAAAGCCCTACCTTTAACCGTTTAAATAATTAAAAAACTATTATTAAATAATTTTATTTAATTATTTATTTACAAATGATTCTTAGCAATTGCTAATTATAATTACATAACAAAAGTACCATTCACGAACCCAATGTCAACAATGTTTAATTCTTGCTAATCTTTTATTAAACAGTTTTTAAAATACATTATTTATACACATTTAGCTTAACAAATTGAAAATTAAAAATTGAATTCAATTGAAATCGCTAGACGTTTCTTTTAAGTATGATAAAAGCGAAATTAATAATTTATACGTACGTAATAGTTATAACGTCCACACTACACAATTTACCTTTTTTTTAAACTTTAATAGAAATTGAATTTCACGTTTTGGTAAATTAAGCCACAGCCAATTAAATACATAGTAATTATCGAGACCTAGCAAAAGATAATACCCTATGAATATTATTTAGGGTTAAAAAAAGACATAAAATAATTACTCCATATCTTTTGAGCTATTTACGCTTTCATGTGAGTTATCTACTGGTTTCGGTGAAACTTTACCACTTTTACTACTACCAGCTGCACTATCTTTTTTATCGTCTTCTTCTTCATCGTCCTCTAATAACTTACGAGCTAATTTAACAGCGTGAAACTCGTTGTAATGTTTTTTTCGTTTACTTTCAAAATCTTTTTTCTTAGCTCGCGCTTCTGGGGTTAAATCTGCATCGTCGTCTTCACCATCGTCATCTGATACTGGCTGCATAGCTTTGGGCGGTTTAGAAGTTCCCAAACGTATTCTAAAAAGTACGTTATAATAAATATTTTATTAATTTTACAAGTTTACTTTTCGGCTAATTGTGCAGCATCTAATACTCCCGCCTTGTCAGGATCTTCGTAATTATAAGGGGTTTTTGGCTCATCGATTTTCATGTGACCATAATCTTTATCTGGAGGGTGCAGCGTGGCTATAATATTCATTTCATCCCATTTTGTTTCTTTACTTTTTCTACTACAATTTGAAGTATAAAGAGAAAATAATAGAAAAAGCAAACTTTCTTACCTTGCTGGACCTGGTCTTGCGCGAGTATCTTTTTTATCAAAACTACTCGAATTCTTTAAAATGCCCTTTGATGGCCTTTTTTGTAAATTATCAGCCATTTGAAGAGATTACCTACACAATTTATTACCTTATTCGTCCCAAGTTACGTATGTCAATCTCATTTGACAGGTGTTATTTCTCTTCTGATTTAAAATAACTACAGGGTCTAGCAGTTTTAATTTACAAAGTTCTCTTGGTTTTAATTTAGCTATTTTTATAAAGTTTCCGAACTTTATGTTTTTGTGTTTAATATTTTATATCGATTTTAAGCATTGTTAACTTCTGTCAAATCTAACCACAGTCATTGGCGGAACATGAAACTGCGTTAACAAATATTATGTTATTTGTTATTATTATTAGTGGTAATGCTTATTTAGACGACTTATTAAAAGTTTAATTAAGCGAAAAAAAATTTTTTTTTCACCTTTAACGTTTGCGCATATTAATTAAAATGTTGAAAATATTAAAATAGGAATTCTGGAATTTTGAACTGCGCGCCACTGGATTGGATTTGCGCATGCGTCAGGTGTAAAAAAATTAAATTTTATACTTTTTTAGTAGCGGATAATAAATTGAACTGGTTTGATAATCCCATATTGTAGACGATATTAGAGGTGTACTAATTAATCGAAATTTTGGAAATTTTCAAAATTAGGGTTGCGCAGGCGCAACTTGGTCAAATTGTTCCGGTCGACTATTCAGATATTCAGAGCGGATTAAATTTCAGTATGTTTTCGATGATTGTTGATTAAAGTAGTTAAGTACAATCGTTTTTAGTGTTTCTATGAATAGTGTGTTTAAATTTGAATGATATAAAAGTAAGTATCAGTAATTTAGTTATTTAAATCTTTTCAACTTCCCCTTACCCTGCGGCACATCTCTTTGTTGGAAAGGGCAAAGTTGAATCAATGCCCCCATAGGCTCGTCCCGCATTTTTTTTGTATTATTTTCATCGCGTTTATTAGCATCCTAAAACCCCGCCCTTGCGACTTTATAAATTATATCCCGAACCAAACCCTCTGGTAATAAAGAGCATACGTGTAAACGGGATGTTAAATAAAACCACATCCGAATTATTTTTTTTTTTAAATTTGAAATATTTAATAAGTCACGACCATAGGTGTAATTGCGATTATTGCGGTTTGAGTCATTGTTTATCGATTTATTAAATTATTAATTAAAAGATAAGTGTTTCTGTATAATTTCGACTTATTTGGGCGTGTAATATTAATCCAGAACAATTAGGTTGGTGGGTTTCAGGTTGTAAAATTCTTTTTATTCTATTTTTGAAATGTGTTCGTCAAATGAAGGGTAGTTTCGAATAACGTATGCCAAGTTGGCTTGTTGCTTAATATCAAAACTTACTTCGTCAAGGTATTTATGCCATAAAAATGTTATTCATTTGGCCCGTGTTCAAAACACGGGTATTTTTGGAGAAATGAATATGAATTTTTATAGCGTATTCTCGAATTCCTCAAGAATTTATTTTGTTTAGCATTTTATACCGTAAACAATTTTAGTTGGCGTAATTAATTTTTGACAGTTGCTAAATGTCATTTTGAAACAACCATTGGCGTACAGTTATAAACCGGCTAATTTAATTACCTAATTTTGTTATTCAAATTTGCTTAAAATTAACGTTATTTTAGATGGCCGAAACTGTGAAGAAATCAAGGATCGTAAGTGAAACGGATGAAAATTTAGAAGAAAGTTTGCTTCAAGAATTTAACCTTAGGCTTAACAAATGCATGAGCAGAGTGTGTATTTTTATCAAAAACTGACCTTAGCTTATTTAACATTTGTGCAACTAACTTTTAGGATGATTTAGAAAAAGACGACACATCTTGCCAGGAATTTTTAGAGGTAGAAAAAAACCACTGTAATGGTCAACAAGAAAATGGATATAATAATGATCTGATAGATACTAATTTAGAGTTAGAAAATAATTTAAGTACAAAAAGTAGTTTTAATGAGGACCAACCACAAGACGACTCAAATCAAAACTTGAATTTGCCTACGACTTGCCTTACTGAAAGCTCCGATTGTTGTGAATCAGACAATATCGATTCAAAATCAGTTAAGGATCGTATGTTTTTATCAACCGATGATGCTTCTTGCCTGTTATTTACACAAACCGTAACCTCGCCAATGCTGACGCCGTCAGAAGAAAACATTGATTTTTTAAAAGGTTTTAGACGGGAATCCAGTCAAACAACATTATCCGAGCACACAAATTCGAGCGTTTCTCCGCCTAAGGTGGAAAGCGAAGTTAAAACTGAAATATTAGAACAAACGCAAGAAGAAGAGAACACAGCGATTGTAGTGGAACCAATTTACGAAAATGTGGCAGATCTCAAAAAAGAAGAAGCGACTAAATTGGAAGTTGAACTTCCTTTAGAGTTGTCCGAAACTTCTTCATCAGGCACCGAAAATGTTAAAGAATTGAAAAGTCACTTCATGAAAAATACCACTGAACCGATAAAAAGTCCTCGCTTGGAAACGAACGACGAGTTGGAAGAGCTCAAAAGTCTTAATTTAATTAAACAAATTCACAAATTCGAAAGTAGCCAGGATACTAACGTTTGCTCTAACGGTGTTGTAAGTGTTTTACTTTAACCAGTTCGTTTTTTTCTGTTTCGCTTTTTGGCACTTTTCGTTAATTTATTTTATTTTTAATTTAAGAGCACTGTAAGTCAATCACATTTTGTTGAAACAACAACCGAAGTTCACTCAAGCGGTGATGTGAGTTTAAAGAAGAAAAAAACTAAAAAGTCAAAAAATCAACATGAAAAAGAAAACATTTCTGTAGTGAGTTTTATTTTTTTTAAGCACGCATTTTTTATAAAAAGGTTTTTGTTAATTTTCTTGTGGTTTTAACTAACAATTTGCTTTTAGTCTGACAATCAAACTAACAAAGAGGAGAGTTTTTATAATGTCAACGTTAAAAACCTCGTAAGTTGCTAAATAATTTTTGTGATTGTTTGCTTGCTTATTGTTTGTACTATATTTCGTCTTAGTGTAGAAGTTACGGAGATCTAACTAAAATAGAACTGGAAACTAATAACTGGCGCTATACTAATTTGGTAAGATGTTTATAATTATTATCATTTTTGTGGTTATGTTACCCTCGCATAGAGGTGTGTAATGGGTTGCATGCCAAATATTTAAATTTTTAATTAAAAAAAACTAATACAACAACATTTTTATAACGGGGTTACTTAATTTGTTTATTTAGTTCATTCACCCTTCATTATAATTTTTTTAACTCCATTATTGCTTTTACCTGGTGACCTTAACCCAACTTTTTTTTTAATTTAATACACTAATTTTTATTAGCGTACGAAATCGATGTGTGATGTAAGAAGTTATACAGATACAGAGAAGGTATTTTCCTGTGTGTCAGTTAAAGCGCTGGTAAGATAGTTGCATTTTAATACTACTTTACATTAATTGTTTTTAGCTTATTTAATAAATTTTTTTTGCATGTTGCATGGTGTTTTTTTTACTAATATTCTCAAGCGAGAGAAATTTAATAGTAACATTATAATTAAAACTAACAAACAAAAAAGTTACAATTCCGAATTAATTCTCAGTAAGGTGGTAAGTTTGTGTGTCGTTGTAATATAAGCTTTAATTTACGGATTGTTTTAATTAGTAAATTTGTTTTAGAAATCGAGTTTTAGTAAGTTTGATGCATTGCAGAAGAATAATGCTATAAATCGCACACCGCAAGAGGGTCAAAATGTAAGTTTATTTAATATGTTAGTTCGAAATTAATTTATTTTAATTTAGGGCACAGATTTGTCTAGTTGCAAGAAATGTGGAAAGGCTGTTTTTCAAATGGAACGTGTTGTTGCTGAAAAATCTATTTATCACAGAAACTGCTTTCGATGTATGGAATGTAGCAAACAATTACTGTAAGTCTTTTTTTCTATTTTGCGTTGGCTATACACTCATTGTATTATCGAAAACCATCAAAAATGGTGTTAAATGTTCTTATTTGAAGTACTGTTCCTAGTTATTTAACTTTCACCAATCCAAGAAAAAGTTGTTATAATCGAGACAAAAAAATGATAATAATAAAAAATTTCTCGACGTTTTGAGTCACGCTGATTCCAAAAATGCAAAAAAAAATATTGATTTTTTGAACCAAAAATGTCCGGATGTATAGATGCCCAAACCCCCTTCTAGAGCAAAAACTACTGAAGCGATTATGATAAAATTTGATTTTAACCACTTTAAAATTATTTTATCACCAAAAATAGCTTTACTAAGAAATATATACAGAGTGTCTGAAAATAATGTGGTTATTTTAGACGCATATTTGCAAATTTGGCCCAAATTCATTTCTACTTGGCTATAAGATAGTACATGTGAGCCCCAATAGAAAAAAAAAATTTCAAATTATTTTATTCAAAATGGCGGCAAATAGAACGATTGTCCCATTTTGTGGTTTTTTCCTTATAGCTTGGGCGGTAATTACGATTATAAAAATTTCAAAACGGTATTGTAAAGTCAAAATATAGGGCTTTCGTCGTAAATAAGTTGATTTTCAAAATTGTTTCAAAATTGCCTACCTTTAAGGGGTCAAAGTAGGTCAAACTTTTGAAATGGATTTTCTCAAAATTCCCTCTGCCATATTTTTTCTTTTTTGGATTATGTTACAGAAAACGTAATTCTCTATCGAAATCGAAATTTTTATCAAAATCGCTAGAGCCGTTTTGGAGTAATGATTTTTTGAATGTCCAAACTTCAAAAATATCTCATTTCTTTTGTAATAGAAATTAAAACTTGAAAATGCATATATGTACCAATCTCATAAATATCTATTATTTAACACTATTTTGGTTAACAAAACGCTTCCGGTTAAACCGGAAATTACAAAAATTCCAACATTTTTAGGAACACCGTGTATATTTTTTTATATTTTGAAAGCTCGTAAAATTAGCTATTACACGATACCAAACACTTTATATTTTGACTTCCGGTTTAACCGGAAATGGGATCAAATTTCTTAATTTAAATGGAACACCCTGTATATTTTTCAATATTTTAAAAGCTCGTTAAATTAGCTTTCTGAACATAAAATAATATATATTTTGAACTTCAATTTATGCCAAATTAAAAAAAAGTGAAATTAGTATTTCAGTATCAGACAGTTCATGTCTAAAAATTCTGCTTACACGCAGAAGGGTTTTTGACACATGTATTTTAGCTTCTGCTAATAAATAGAGTATTATTATTATTTTAATATACTATGTACTATTTTAATACTCTTTATTTTGTTGAATGCATGTTTATTTTTCCAGAGTTGATAATTTTGAAAGTAACGAAGGCAAATTATATTGTAAACCACATTTCAAAGCATTGTTTGCTCCCAAAGTTGTAGAAGATGATGCACCTGGTAAGTAATTTTTTTTCGATTATAATTCTACCACTGTTTCCTTACCTATGATTACAGCAAAACCTCGAAAACATGAACTTATTATTCGGGAAAATCAACCCGTTGAATTACCCCCAGATGTTGTTAGAGGTAGAAATTGAACTCGTTTTGTTTTTAAATGGGGAGAACTAACTTAATAATGTGCTTTTTAAAATTATTTTATGTATTTTTTTGCTCTTAACATAACATAAATCGATCGTTAACGTGCTCACTTGTTTGCTTTTACTTTACATTTACCTTCAGGTAAAAGAAAGTACTTGATAGGATTCAATAATACCAAATTTATATTGGACACCTACTGAATCAGTTTAAGCCGTTTTTGTCTATAAAATTTCACTGGTTTTTTACTCTTGTTGGTAGTAACTTCTAAAACATTTTAGTTCAGTGAGTTGCCAAAATCTTGGATTGCTCACTCTGCTCACCGAACAGATGCAGCTAAGCCACTCCCCACAAACTTCTGTTAAATAAGGTTGACGCATGTCAATTCTTGTGTGAACGTTGTAAACCGGATTTTCAAAATTCGACCAATAGAAAAATTCTATTCGAATATCGCGCGCTTTGTTGCGAATGGCTTAGCTGCGTCTGTTTGGTGGACAGAGTAAAGCAAGAAAAAATAATTACTTGCTCTTGATGTCTTGATGTTTACTAATAATTTGAAATAACTGTCTGATCTGACGTTGTTTATTTATAAAGGTTATAAAGCTAATTTTGATATTAGGCAAGTCCTGTGATGACACACCATCTTTGATGAAGATTTTGTCCCAATTAAAATGGGGCGGTCAGGAGCCCAGTTCACACGAACTCTTCCAATAAAAATTCGTTATTTTGTTATTAATATTTAGGGCTTCAGAATTTGTGAATTTACCTGTCCTTTGCATGTTGTGTCTTTATAACAAAAATACTTAAACTGTGTAAGTCAATTTTTAATACTTAAATTTTTATATAGCAAGTGACAAACCTGATTTGGGTTTAGAAGAATTACAAAGTTTAAATGTAAAGGAACGTTTTCGTGTGTTTGAAAATGCTCAAACTACGACAGACTCGCAGTTGGAAAAAAGCCCCATTAAAATGGAACGTTCTCCATCCATATTATCGAAATTGGCGCGTTTTCAAGCAAAAGGTATGAACGTAGGTGTAACCGACGACGCTCTCAATGGTATACCAATTGAAGCTGGCTCTTCTGCCGAAGAAGAAGAGGAAGATGATGTAGATGGAGAAGACGCAGAGCTTATTAGAGCAAAACGCGTTCAAAAAGAAAAACCGTTTCATTTTTCTCAAATGTCGGATGTTAAAAATAAATGGGAACAAGGAAATCAACAAAGTAGGGAGGATAGAAGAGAAGAACGAAAACAAGAAATACAAAATATACGCAGTCGCTTGTTTATGGGTAAACAAGGAAAAATGAAGGAAGCTTATCAACAAGCCATAGCCGAAGCCGAGTCGGGTGTTAATTTAAAAAAGGAAATTCCTCTAGACTCTCCAGATACGAGATCGATAAAAGATAAATTTGAAAAAGGAGAAATTATTAATGATGGAAGAAGAAATATCGAAAGCGAAGATATGACTGTATTTGAAAGCGGTACGTGTTTGTTTTTGTTGAAGTAAGTAATTTTAGTGTTGATTTTTAGGTATTTGTAAGCAATCACGATCAATATTTCAAGAACTCGATTCAACAGATGGAAAACCACTTAAAGTATCTCCATCTTCAGGGCCGAAACTTAATTTATCAGTACGCAACGCACGAGAGGTAATAAATGTGAAAATTTGAACAAATAAGGCAGACAAACATATCTGCCTTAGTTGTTCAATTAGTATAAGTATTTTTATGAATATAAAAAGTTCATAAACTATTAGGCATACATTGCTAAACAATCGTCCGAAGATACGATCAAATCGTCGGATCTACAGGATGAGATAACCGTTGAAACGGCCGATATCCAGAATAAATTTAAATTTTTTGAAACGTATAAAGAACCCCAACAGAAACGTAAAGCGTTTCGTATAACTCCACCTCGAGAGGGACAAACTAAGGTTAATAATTTAGTTTCGTTAAAATCTAACATCACATTTTATTACCTATAACAACACTTTATAACAAATTGACTAATAATTCTACGCTAAATTTTTGCGTGTATATTACCATAATGCTCTTGTTTTTTCTCTAACACTACGTGATAAAAATGAGGATTTTATTCGCAATATTTTCTTAAAGCGAAAAAATGTTTTTTTGACTTGGAACTAATAATATTTCAGTCTGCCACACCCGATCGTGAAGTTTATATCGATCCCGATATTGTAAGATCCGAAGATTACGTCGAAGATTCTGTGGTTGCAAAAGCGACCCACACTGCCACTAAAATGCTCAATAAGTTTCGACAAATGGAAGAAAATTTACAAAAAGCCCAAGAACCACAAGGTAAAGTTAAATCATTTTATTTTCAAAGTCTCCACTTTTATATTATTTCAAGGCTTGAAACCGTTAAAACGATTTACACCCCCTCGCGAACCTTTAAGACGCGAATCGAGCAGTGAAGAAGAATCTGAAGAAGACGAAATCGATAATATTAAAACTCCAGAACGGGACTTATTAGAAGCTAAAAAAGCTGCGCGTGCGAAGCAATTAAAAGACAAATTTGAAAGATGGGATGAAAATGAAATACGTAGAGATAATTCTGTTAGTGTTGTTGAAGAGTACGGAGACGATCAATCTCAAATCGAAACTGCTAAAAGGTTAACTTTTGGATTTTTTAATTAAAAGTTGTTATTTTATATTGTAATTGTAGTTTAAGAGCTAAGTTCGAATCGCTAAAAGAAACTCAAATTAGTCAAAAGCAGACTCGAGTTAAAGTTAATCGGTTTGTGGTAAGTAGTGCACGTTGTTGTTGTTTTATTATTTTTTTTAAGTTAGTACGGAAAAATAGGGTTTATAAAGAACAAAATGATAGATGATTGTCAAAAATTGGTGAAAAAGTTTGGTATATGAAAATATATGAAAAATACTTAAATTTGAAGAAATTTACAATTTGACACCCTTACCTAGGGTAAGAATTTTTAGGGGCATAAAATAGCGTTTTTGCAAGTATCTGGAATATCTAATCTTTCTTCAAACGTCAAAAACTAATAAAAAAATTATAACAGCGTTATTTTGAGTTGCCAAATATTTTTTAAGCACCTAGCTGACTATCAATATTTTCATAAATATTTTTATAAAAACATCTCATTATGTGCGTATAGCACATTGTCATAATTTGCTATCATTATTTTTACGGATTGTAGAATAAGTTGCAAAACCTCCAAGGTCCAATAAATACATCACATACATTTAAATACAAAACAAGTGCCACTACAAAACAAAGCAAGGCAGGCGCTCACATCCAAAACCAATAGAACATCATCAACAAAAGTAGAACCGTTTGTATTTATGTGACGTCACCTCAAAATATTTACGTGAAGTCGCAGCGTTGCATATGTACAGTTTTTATAAAAATATTTGTGAAAATTTTGACAATGAGATACCAGTTTTAGAGTTTTGCATAAACGAAAATTAAATTTTAATCCGAGAATTATATTTACAATCCCTTACTATGGGAACATTACACAATAAAAAAAACTAATAAATAAAAATTAAAAACCGTAAGCGACTTCAATATCCGCTTGACATCACTAATAGTCGTAATTCCTGATAGGGCGAGGTTCAAAGAAGGCAATGAAAATATTTGTATAGGAAATGAGAGCCTAATTAGTGAGAAAAGTTCAACTGAACTGGTGGAGTTTAAAAAAATAAAGAAAGTTGTTTTTACCTAACATCCTTTATTTTAACCAATCCAAGAAAAAGTTGTTATAATCGAGAAAAAAAAAATAATAAATTTTTTTTTCTTTTCTCGACGTTTTGATTCCAAAAATGCAAAAAAAAAATTTGGACCAAATTCATTTCTACTTGGCTATAAGATAGTACATGTGAGCCCCAATTGAAAAAAAAAATTTCAAATTATTTTATTCAAAATGGCGGCCAATAGAACGATTGTTCCATTTTGTGGTTTTCCCTTATAACTTGGTCGGTAATTATTATTATAAAAATTTCAAAACGGCATTGTACAGCCAAAATATAGGGCTTTCGTACTAAATAAGTCGATTTTCAAAATTGCCTACCTTTAAGGGGCCAAAGTAGGTCAAAATTTTGAAATGGATTTTCTCAAAATTTCCTCTGCCATATTTTTTCTTTTTTGGATATGTGACAGAAGACGTAACTCTTAGTGGGGTCGAAATACGGTTTGAGACTAAACTTCTGCGGATAGAAATGTTATGATTGAATAATGTTCAGGACAATGTCAGGAATAATGTGGTAAGTTTTGGACTTCGAACTCGCGCGGCGTCCTTCCGAAAAAAGCATTCCAAAGAACATTTACCCGTTTTCTTTGACGTTTTATTTAATTCCTCAACTTCTAAACATCGGATCGTAATAAAAAATTATGGGATTATGGGAAATTGTCAGACGATGAATTCTAGACTAAAAATGTATAGTTTAGTTCAGTAGCTTTGGAGATAAAACTTCTTAAGCACCAAATGCGAACCAAAAATTGTTTTATTCAGTGCACTGCAAAGAAGTAATCAAAAAATCTTTTGTTCATGTAAAGATACTCTTTGATGAGTAGAAAGGATTTGCCAAAGTTGAGATCCTGAAGTGTAACCATCAAAGAGCCAAAAAGTGCATAGGAAGTTAGAACTTGTAAGGATTGCCATTTAATGCGATCATAATAAAAACAAATTTTTTTTTCAAAAAACATTCCTTTTCGAACCTACTATTTTGTGAAAGAAATATTTTAGAAATTGTCGCCTTGCATACTTCACTTTTGACCCTTTTTTCGAAACGCACTTTTCTAAATTGCCAAGAACTTGGTAAATATTTTTTAAAAAGAAGATTCATTATTTTAGCTTGATAGATCTTTTAAAATACGTCTGATTTCAAAAAACACAATTTCCGATTCATCAACTTGGAGGCTAATTCTAGAATTATAATTAAAAATATCTAGATATTTTTGTATTTGCTACTGCAGGTGGTATGCTCCCCCACTCCTGACTTTGGATTCATTTAGATGTACTTTTATTTGTCAGTGTCAAATTTAATATAAGAAACTCCATGGCTGTTACTATTTTGACGGGATTTTCGATAGTTTCTTGTATAATTTCTATAGTTACAAAGCACGCACCATTAATTTTATTTACTGACTTCTTCTTTTTAGTCTGGTGTTGAATTAGAAGATGCATAACATACTTAGATATCATATATCAACAAAAGAATGTTTTGCCTTTCAGTTGAGACAAAAACGATTTAAAAAACAGTTAGCCTTTTAACCACTGCAGTTGTAAATACAAAAATATCCATATTTGGCCTCCAAGTTGATGAATCGCGATTTTTGTTATTTGAAATCAAAGGTTTTGAAAAGATCTATCAAGCTAAAATAATGAATTTTCTATTTAACAAGTATTGACAAAATTCTTGGCGATTTAGAAAAGTGCGTTTCTAAAAAAGAGTCAAAAGTGCACTAAGATTAGCGAAAAATTATAAAATTTTTCCTTAAGCAAATAGTACGTTCAAAGACGAATTTTTTCATAAAAAAAAGATTTTTATTCATCGCGATCGCATTAAATGACAACCCTTACAAATTTTGATTTCATGAGCAGTTTTTGGCTGTTTGGTTGCACTTGAGGATCTCAACTTTGGCAAGTTCATTCTACTCATCAAGTAGTATCTTTTACATGAACAAAAGATTTTTTGATTACTTCTTTGCAGTGTGCTGAATAAAACAATTTTTGGTTCGCATTTGGTGCTTAAGAAGTTTTATCTCCAAAGCTACTGAACCAAACTATACATTTTTAGTCTAGAATTCATCGTCTGTCAATTTCCCATAATCCCATAATTTTTTATTACGATCCGATGTTTAGAAATTGAGGAATTAAATAAAACGTCAAAGAAAACGGGAAAATGTTCTTTGGAATGCTTTTTTCGGAAGGACGCCGCGCGAGTTCGAAGTCCAAAACTTACCACATTATTCCTGACATTGTCCTGAACATTATTCAATCATAACATTTCTATCCGCAGAAGTTTAGTTTCAAGCTATTAATTCCCGTAATTCGACGCCACTATCTATCGAAATATAAACTTTTATCAAAATCGCTCGAGCCGTTGTGGAGTAATGATTTTTTGAATGTCAAAACTTCAAAAATCTATAATTTCTTTTATAATAGAAATGAATATAATATATCAAACCTATAATATCAATTATTTGACACTATTTTCGGTTAACAAAACGCTTCCGGTTAAACCGGAAATTAAATAAATATCAAAATTTTTAGGAACACCCTGTTTTTTTTAAATATTTTGAAAGCTTGTTAAATTAGCTATTACACGATACCAAACACTTTATATTTTGATTTTCGGTTTAACCGGAAATGGAATCAAATTTCTTAATTTAAATGGAACACCCTGTATATTTTAAAATATTTTGAAAGCTCATAAAATTAGCTCTCTTAAGATATTAAATAGACTATTTGCAAACAGAGATGACTGTTAATAAAAATATTATTTTACATACTAAATTTTTCTTTAATTGTTTATTAGAATAGAAAATTGCAAGATTTTTTTTAATATTTTATTTGGATGTAGTATAAAAACAACGGATGTGGCCATACGAGGAACTTTTTCCGTCCGTCATATATTGGCATTGCACTAAAAAAATACAATAGGAAAAAGTTCCTCGTATGGCCACATCCGTGTTCAGTTGAACTTTTCTCACTAATTAGGCTCTTATTTCCTATACAAATATTGTTATTGTCTTCTTTGAACTATACCTTATCAGGAATTATGACTATTTGTGGTATCAACCAGATATTAAAGTCGCTAATGGTTACGAGAGGAATGTCTATCAACATTCCCGTCCCCGTCCATTCGTTAGAAACCGCCCTCTTAAAATAAAATTTTCGTTTATGCAACCACGCGTTAGATATGGCAACGTTACGCAATAAATTAATAAATAAATAAAAATGGAAAGTTTGATAAACTGTATTCACAATTGAAGAAGAACTTAACCTCAAATTTTAATTTACAAGTATCAAACTTTGACTTTACAGCAACGTTAAGTTGCCATATCAAAGGATTATAAATCTAATTCCCTGAATTAAATACAATTGGCCTTTATGCAATCGAGCGTTAGAAATAAGAAAATTAAAAATGCTTACAAATATTGTTTTACGTAACAACGATTTATATTTGTGAATAAGTAAGGTTAGAATTGATTTTTAGTACTAGTTGAAAAAGTACAACGTTATTATTACTTGATTAACCCTGGGTTGCATAAAGGCGAATTATATTTTAATCTGAAAATTAGATTTATAATCCTTTGATATGGCAACGTTACATACTGTAGTGTCAAAGTTTGACGTTTGTAAATTGAAGTTTGAGGTTAAGTTATTTTTTTGTTGAAGTTGTCAAACTTTGACATTTTTATTTATTTAATTTTTGTGTAACGTTCCTAGGGATTATAAATCTAAAAATGAATTATAAAAAACTAAAGAAAATGCCTTTTTTTTGAGGTTAGAAGAAAAAAGTTGTTAGTTTTAAATCAGGCGACTAATTTTTGTCGATGACATCATTTTGTTCTTTAAATCGTAATTTTCCTGTATTATGTAATCCTGTGCCTAACACTTTCGTTTTGCATTTTGTTTTTGTAGTCACAAATGAAGTTTGTAGAGCTAACTTTATTTATTTTATGTTTGTCGAGCCCTTATTAGTTTATTGTTCCTGAGAAATCCATAAATATTTTTGAAATTCGCATGTTGCTTGTGTTCAGTTTAGTAGTTACGATACCGCATGATTTTAGAGTAAACAAATCGAAATGATTGATATTTTATTTACAGTAATTGGTCGTGTCTTCTGGAACACAATAAATCATTTTAACAATAGTAATACAATTTTCTACTCGATGTTTCTCTCTCGACTGTTGATTTACTGTTTTTTTAAAATTACGTTAGGTTTAAAAAACACTAAAAAACCGTTTATTGTTTTTATAAGAAATATTTATTAACACATAACCAAAACGCTTCTCTCTTAATTATTATATTTGTTGTTGAAATTATTAGTAAAAAATTTTATATACTTTTTACCAAAAGTCTTCCTCGTTTGGTGTTTTTTGATGTTTAAATTTTATTGTAATTTGTGCCAACTTTTTGTATTTATTTTGTTTCTTGGTGACTCAATAAACGAATATATAGCAACTGTTTTTTAATGCAAATCGAAAAATGTTAGGCATTCCATTTTTATTTTTTTTTATTTTTATTTCAATAGAACGTATCCGGGAAAGTTTCGACTTGTCAAGGTTGTAACGAAAAGGTGTATCCTCTCGAAGTGATTACAGTTCACAATCTTATTTTTCATAAAAATTGTTTCCGTTGTAAAGAGTGCAATTCTATATTAAGGTTTGAACCATTTGTTTTGTAACTGGCCACTTTTAAATTGTATTTTTCTACAGAATGGATACTTATTGCTACAATCAAGGCTTGTTATACTGTACGACTCATTTCAAACGCTTATTTATAACTAAAGGAAATTACGATACAGGATTTGGTTTAGAACAACATAAGGAAAAATGGAATATGACTACGGTCGCATAAATTATTTTTATGTCTTTTGGACGTTAAACAAATTTTTATTAAAGCGAAGCAATTTTTTTTATATATTTATACAATTATTGGTACTTAATTAAAGAATAAAATTTTTATACATTAAAATGCGCTTTTATTAACAAGTAACGAACTGAGTTTGTCCGAAATTATTGATTTTAGTTGTTTGCCAAATGACAGCTGTAGATTTGTGATTTTTTTGAAGATAATATTACAGGGCGTTTTTTTTCTTTGTCAATTAAAAAAAGCGAAAATGCGTTTTAAAGTGATTTAATAAAATGGATTACATCAAAGAGTTTGATATAAAGTTGGACAGAGAATTTTATTATGCTGGTGAACAACTTACAGGTGTTGTTCATCTTAATACGACCGAAAATTTTAAGCTCAAAAGTACGCCCAAACATTTCGTTAGTTTATTTTATTAAATTTTCATTTTTAGTGGTACGGGTGATTTTAAGAGGTAAAGCTCATGCAGAATGGAAAGTTATTTTATCGGGAGACAGACGAACCGTGAGTTATGCATATTAATTATTGCCCAACCAAATTAAACAAAAATAAAGTTTCACTTTGGAATACATAGTATCAAGCTGGATTTTTGCATGCGCTTATATTAGACCATTGTAAACAACATGTGAAAAGCCTCTATTGATATCATTTGAGCTTCAAAGGCGTTTCGAAGTTGAGGGTTATGAAAACCACCGTTTTGTAAATATCTCGCTCTCTATTGGTTTTTCGGAAAAATGCTTCTTTTAAAAATTGTAGAGGAGGCAATTCTCTATAAAAAAGATGTTTGGTTCTTTTTCAAAATATTTGATGGTTTTTGAGAAATTTTGTGCCTACTGCAGTACCAATGGGGTTGCACAATGAAAGCGCCTTATTTTACGTTATTGGAAATTACTCATTATCTATTAGATCTAGAGGAAAAACAAAAAATATGTGGTTAAAGAGGACATTTTCAGCTTTAAATTACATGCATAGTATTTTGATTTTCAGTAATTTATCATGGAGGAAAAAATAAATGAATGTAACATAACCTAATTTTTCAAAAAATTTAAAAATCTCCCAAAGTAATTGAGGAATTATGAAGTCCATACAGGATTACCATCGTCATGATGATGTATACTTCAATGCCCTAATATGCAAATTTTTTTTCGAGTTTTATTTAAAAAAAAACGAATTTGAAATTCATAATTTAAAAAAAACGTTAGAAATTTTTAAAGGACTCTGAATTAAATAAAGAAGAGATCTGAGACCATTAATTTTTTCATCATCATGGAGATACATTACATTCATTAAATCAGCGATAAGCACTGATTTCCCTGTAGCTCGGCAACCATAAGTGCTAGCGCTTCCGTTTAATTTTTAATTTAACTCTTAGATCATTTGTAACCCTTTAAAAATTATTTAACCCTTATCACTTGAGTATTTCTTTATCTAATGGTTTTTAATTATGGGATTGAGAAGTTTTAAATTTGTTTAGAACCACATGGAGTAGTAAAAATTGTTGTTGGAGCTGATTAGCGTTTTTCTTTTTATCTTAGTAATTAATTAGCACCCTTAAAGTATTTTTTATTATACTTGCATTATAATCTGCCAATTTCACACTAAAAAGCGTTCATAAAATCGTCTTTATAGCACAAGTGCTCTATAAAGTCGTCTAGGTAACAACAATAATATTAACTGTTGTGTGACTGTTGTTTTCCAATGTAAACCCAAAACATCTCTGTGGCAACAAATATATCCAAAATCGGCACGCTTAATTTTCAAATTTTAAATACAGATTTTTTCTCTTTTATAAAGGTTTTAGTTGCAATTATAATAAAAAATAGCGTATAATACTCGTGTATAAGTAGACTTTATCGCATACGCGCCGTTACAAGCACTCGCAAGCTCGTGCTTGTAATTTTCGTCGCTAATGCGATAAAGTCTTTCTTATACACATGTATTATAATATACTATTTTAGTTTGAAATTTTAATTTAAAATTATGAATTTTGTACCGACGTGCTCGATATTTTTGTGAGGTTTCAATGACCCACGTTTTACCATCGCTCGCCCCTTAATTAAAAAGTTATTAATTTAATTAGTAAAATTTATAATACATTAAGTTATAATCCTTATTGAGTTCAATTCAAGTTGCAGCGTTCCTATTGGTTGAAGAGTGGATCCGAGTTGGTCGTCGGATCTTCCATATAAACCCCTTCTCTGTTTTGATAAGGAACTCTTCGCTTCACCATCGTGGTGGAGCGCTCGCTTTATTAAATTTCCCCTGCGTCCTTATTTATTTATCGTCCGTGATTAATTAAATTTAAATCCTGTTCCACTTTACTCAGTTTTAATTTCCCGTGTTGCCTTCACCAAGTCCGTGTGCTTTCTTCGTTCCATCAGGACCTTGTGATCTCTCTTCATAAGAGGACTCTGGATCTGGTGGACGAATTCCCTACTCTTTCATCAGGACCCTGTGACCTCTCTTCGTGAGAGGACTCGGGATCTGTTGAATGAAGTCGCCTTTCCTTCATCAGGACCCTGTGACCTCTCTTCGTGAGAAGACGCGGGATCTGTTGGACGAAGTCCCCGTTCCTTCATCAGGACCCTGTGACCTCTCTTGTGACAGCAACGAACCCCCCGTCTCCACTAAGCTAGTCAGGGTGGTAGATTCGTTGTTACAGTGTATGCAAAAATTCAGCTTAATAGTATTTATTCCAAAGTAAAATCCTAATTTGCTTGGGTTGTTAGTTAATTTAAATTAATTGTAAACTTAGGTAAAAGACGATCAATATTTCATCGACGAAAGACAAGTTATTTGGGGAGAAAAAAATGTCGAAACGACAATTCCAATTCTTCCTCGTGGAAACCACAAATTTCCCTTTCGGTAAACTCTTCATTTTGCAATTAATCTTTCTTAACAAATTATTTTAGTTTTGTACTTCCCGAATCAAACCTACCGTGTTCTTTTGAAAGTAAACCATGTTGCATACGTTATTACGTAAAAGTAACCATCGATATACCCTACGCAAGTCCTCCACAAGGTATGAAATATTTTACAATTATCGGACCGCACATCGACTGTATGGACGAACAATATTTAGTAAGAAGTCGTTTTTATTTTGAGAATAGGCCTTAAAAGTTATTTTCCTAATAGAAACCGAGCATAGGACAAGACAAACGAAGCACTTGCTGTTGGTGTTGTAAAAAAGGTACCGTAACTTTACGTTGCGTTTTAGAACGTTCTGCGTACGTTTCCAACGAAAGTTTAAAACTTAAAGCCACAATCGATAATCAAAGCACCGAAGAAGTAAGACTGAGAGTTCGTTTTATGCAACATTGCGAATTTTACATCGATCGTGGTGTCTTAGGAGTTAATAAAGAATCAAAACACCTCGTTTTCGAATACAGGTATCAATTTTAGTTTTTTTTTTTTTAATAATTGATGCTACGAGTTTTATTGTAGAGGAAGTTGCGTTAAGCCAAATTCTAGAACTAAGTGGGATAGTTCAAATAGTTTAGTTATACCTACGATGCCTACATCTTTGGTTGGAATTTGTCGACTCGCTCAAATTTACTACGTACTTTCTGTAAGTTTCCTTATTACACTAACTAAAGACAAAAAAGGGGTATAAATTGTAATTTTAGATAAGCTTGGATACCGATAAAGATTACGATATAGTGCAGATCAGTTTTCCTGTTACGATAGGAACCGTTCCATTTCGAATTCCAAATTCTAACACAACGCCCAGCATTAAATACGGTAACTATTGTTTTTACTTGTTACTCAATTGTGAAACGTCATTTAACCAAGCTGCCTATAAACTTTGAAAATCAATGTTTACAAGTTTGACTTTCAAAGCTTTCTAAAAATAATTTAGGGATATTTTTGACGCTACTGACAGCTGACAGAAATTGTTTAATTGTAATTTAATTAATTTGTAAGTGAATTAAGCATGAGTAACAAGTAAAGTATTGTACATTACACGCCAGGTAACTGTTTTAACAGGCTCAAAGAGGTGACAGGCTCGCCGGGGCGGCTCGCCAGTCATAATCCTCTTTGCGCCAGTTAAAACAGTTTTACCTGGCTTGTAATGTTAAATACTATAACGCGTTTATACGGTTTAAAAATTTTTTTTTAGAACACTCTTGTACTCATGTAGAAGGGGGCCAATATACAGGACCTGAATTTCTAATGGGACAAGTTTATGATGGCAACGAATGTAGTAGAGAACCCGTCGTATTATACAAGCCCGTTTATGTTACAGTAGATAAAAGTCAAACGACTAAAATGGAATAATTAAGCACTATGTACCTGCGTGGCAATAATAATACGTAAAACTTGCAAAATGTACACAAATAATATTTTAAAAACCCAAAGTGCAATTTCAATTTTTGAAATATCCTTTTTTTGTGTACGTTTTGTTTATATTCTTTACGACTGTTAATAATTAACTAACAACAGGGTGATTACGTTAATTATTTTTTAAAGCCAAAATTATATCAATTCTTCCCAAAAAAAGCCAAAGTATAGGTGTTTCATATTTAGAGTAAACTTAATTTATACATTATATTATAAAAAGTGTCGATTATTTATTTAATTTAATCGTTTGATGTTGTACCTACTATAGATAATTATAAATTTATTATAAACAAAAATATATTTATAAATGTCTGTTATTTGTTGTTTAAATTTTAAGAATATTTTATCAATAAATGTCAAGTTATTTAATATTGTTGTTAATTAACTATGAACGGTGATAACTAAAAATAATTACCTTAGATTATAATTCCTTACAACCGATGTCATGAGGTACTTATGAGTATCTCTCAAATAGCAGTTACCGAGGTTCTGCTAAACAGGACAAAAAACTTCAAACAAAAAGTGGTTTACTGGATGTCTATATCTTCAAATTCTTCAAGAATTACAAGAATCAAAATGACACAATTTTTGAAACAACCAATCATCATTATTTTCTAAGTATACAGTGTCTCTCCTAACTCTAGCTCTAGGAGTGATCTATGGTAATTTTACCTCTAATAAAAATTGTAGAAAATAAATTTATCTAACAGCGCAGTAATGAAAATATTTGGTGTAGTTACCATAATAATTAATTTCCCACAATAAATCAAAAAAATAAAGCGAAAATCTTAACCGCCATCTTGAATATCAAACTTCCGGTTAAGATTTCTCTTTGGTAACCATAATTTTTGGATTTAGCGGGTTTGAAATATTCGAAAAACATATTGGTTGCCTAATTGTTAATTGCAATGCCGCTTGTATTTCGATATTGAGATTTTGTTACTCGTCTACAGTGTCTCTTCCGACTCGAGCTCCTTAAGGGGGAATCTAACGGTAATTCTACCTCTAATACAAATTGTAGAACACAAAATTATCTATTTGAACCAATAAAAATATTTATTCTAGCCGCCATAATTCATCTATCAAAACTAAGGATGAACATCTAGGCCACCATCTTGAATATCTCACTTCCGGTTAATATTTCTCATTTTGGTAACCATAATTTTTGGATTTAGCGGGTTCCAAATATTCTAAAAACATATCTTGCCTAATTGTTATAAGCAATGCAGCTTGCATTTTGATATTGAGAATTTGTTCCTCGTCTATAGTGTGTCTCTCCCGACGGTACCTCCTTAAGGAGCGAACTCACGGTAACTTCTCTTCTAATAAAAACTGTAGAGAATAAAATTATCTATCCGAATCAATGAAAATATTTGTTCTAGTTACCATAATCACCCGCTACTATCAAAAATAATAAAGGGAATATCTAGGCCGCCATCTTGAATATCTCACTTCCGGTTAAGATTTATCTTTGATAATCATAATTTTTGGATTAAGCGGGTTCAAAATATTCTATAAACATATCAGTTGCCTACTTGTTAGATGCATTGCCGCGTGCATATTGATATTGAAATTTTGTATCTCGTCTACACAGTGTGTCTCCCGACAAGGGCTCATTAAGGAGGGATTTTACAGTAATTTTACCTCTAATAAAAATTGTAGAACATAAAATTATCTATCCGAATCAGTGAAAATATTTCTTCTAGTTGCCATAATCCCCCGCATCTATCAAAAATAACAAAGGAAACATCTAGGCAGCCATCTTGAATATCTCACTTCCGGTTCAGATTCGCTCGTAATCTCTATTTTTGAATTTAGCGGGGTCGAAATTGAAATAAGTATTCGGAAAGTTGATTAGGAATTGTAGCAGTTGCAACAAGTTGCAGTATGCACTATTGCAGTGATAAATAATTATGAGTAATATTCTTTATTTAGACAAAGATAAGTTCATATTTCATTTGATTAGTAATCTCGACCTCGACTTTTGCAACGTACGAATATCAGAGGTTTGTCGTTTGTAAAGAAATACAATAATACAATGCAGTATAGGTTGGTGTAGGTACATGTGGCATGTGCATGTGCGTCGAGACGCGAGTAAAAAGTTTTAATTATCATTTCTAATTATCTAATCCTCCAAACAACAAATTGATATTGGTAAATACTAAAAATTACACGCCTTTTGAGGATTTATAGTGTCGTGTGGTTTAAAATCGCTGTTATAGGATTATTTTTCTAAGATTGCGTTTTTGACACTTACCGGACAAACCTAAAGTTAGTTAGAAATGTGAAAATACAATGCAGTTAGGGACTATTTTAATTTGGCATCCCTGTACAGAGTTGTCACATTACAATTTATTTGTTAGAAATTCAATGTTTTTTAGCTTGATTTGTTGGTATGTGGCAACCTTGCGCTGTCATTATGAAACTTCAAAATCGCAATTATAAGATTATTTTTCTAAGAATACGTTTTGACACTTACCGGAACAAACCTAAAGTTAGTTAGAAATGTGAAAAGACAATGCAGTTAGGGACTATTTTAATTTGGTATCCCTGTACAGAGTTGTCACATTATAATTTAATTTGTTTGAAATTCAATGTTTTTTAGCTTGATATTTGTTGGTATGGGGCAACCCTGCGCTGTCATTTTGAAGCTTCAAAAACGGATTTTTAAAAAAATAATCCTATAAATGCCATTCAAATAACGACTACTTGTAATTCGTAATGAATTTTTAATACGTGTCAGGGGAATCCCCTTTATATTTAATCTTTAATTTTTTGCTTGACATTAATTTACAAAAATAGCGTGTTCGATATAAAAATAATAGCACGTATCGAGTGGCGCATATAAATAAAATTAGGAAGTAAGTTTTAGTTATTTGCAAAAATAACTTCTTAAAATATCTTCAAGTATAAGCGAATTCGATGCATCATTTTAACTAAAAGTTATTTATGAAAATTATTTTTAGTTAACCTTTTGCATGGCCTTTCCTGTGGTATTAACAGTATTTTAATAGTAGCCACTTTTTTCCTATTGTTTAAAAGGTAGTATTAAGCTAACTTCCTTTATATTAACTTAAAATTTTGTGAAAATGGACAATCAAGTCGAATTGGAAGTTTGTGCCAATTGGTAAGTTATAAAGTTAAAAATTATTTTTATTAAGACCCATTTTACAGCAAAAAGGAAATATCCCACCATAATTATGTCATGCACACAGCTCATTGTGCGAGAAACTTTTCTTTGTGTTCTTTATGTAAGGAACCGATACCTAAAGGTCAGTTCGATGATCATCGAAAGTCTTGTGCACCTCAAGTTCCAAAACCTCAAGCAATTCCAACAAAACTAGAACAAAGTAGCTATTTTTCACATCAAAAGTCTATCGAAGACAAAAAATTACTAGACAGACGTGAAAAACGGTTAGAGAAATTAGAAAAATTTGTATCTGTCGGAAATACTTTGGGAAGCAATCTACCTACTGTAACTAAATCAAATTCTAACTTAATACCGTGTCAATATTGTGAGTTAGAACTTCCAAAAGCCGATTTACTAGAGCACGAAAATTATTGCGGTGCTAGAACCGAAAAGTGTGAAGTATGTGGAGAACTGGTCTTATTTAAATATCGCCAACTCCATAGCGATACCAATCATACTTTTATAAGACCTAATGATGGTAAGTTGAACTGTTCTTACCCAAATTTTTATTAACTTGAAAAAAACAGGTTCAAAAGCATCTCGGGATCCTCCAAATAGAAGCATGGAAGATGCGAATTCTTTTCGCCCTGCAAGTCGTTTTTCAACAAATTTATACGATACAAACTACGATTTTGCTGCAAATGCAGTTCCTGTATTGACTAACAACTCTGGAGAAAAATTGGAAAGTAGTCGCGATATTTCCAGAAGACTCGACTGTAAAACTGAATACATCCGTAACTTGCTTCATGATTCGGCTAGCATTACAGCTCCCTTACGAACAGGAGCTGTTCCGCGTCACAACAAAGGTAATTGTTTATAATTATAATTTTCACTGGAAAAGTAATGAAAATTTTAGGATCGGCTTCTAGACGTGCAAACCCACCCACCGAACTTGTAATTCCTTGCGAATTTTGTAATATTCCAGTCCCTCATGAAGATTTAATCGAACACGAGACCGGATGCCGTCCTGATTTAGCCAAGTTTAATCCTCGTAGACGTCCGTCGTCTCCAGATTTTTTTATTGCGCCACAACCGAGTTCTCCAGATGTTGAGTTGCCTTGTGAATTTTGTTGTGACATGATACCGGCTTCTCAGTTACTTAGCCATCAAGCTACATGCACTTAAATTTAAATAATGTTTTTAAAAGTTCGTTTTACTTATTATTGTTTGCCTATATTTTACTTCATTTTATTATAGTTATTTTGGTACTTAATAAATGCTTATTATAAAAAACAACGTTGGAATATCTCTATTCTTATTGTTACAAAAAAATTAAAGTAGGGTCATAAACCTGTACGTCCATAAACAAATAAAGTTCAAGTTCAGTTATCAATTAATTAAAAGAAATAAATAAAAAAGTAGTTGTGTTTATAAGTGACTAGTCGTCAAGTAAACACCTAAGAGATTCGTAGGAAAAATTTACTATCCTCACAAAATATAAAAAAATTAAGAAAATTTACAAGTACTTGATGGATTCTTTCCATTTTTTTAAAATCAAATTTTAAAATATGTTCTCCAGTTAATACACATACAGACAGAAGGATTTTTATGCTTTAAAATTACTTTTCTCAAGTAATTTTCCGATTTCAGAAAAATTTAACATTTTCAACTTGGTTACAAACCTTGCTTTTATCCTTTTATCACCCCTTTATTATCGCTGTCATGCAGTGTAAAAAATTGTGTATAGATGGCGCTGTAGCTTAATCTGACAAGTCGCCATATTCCATTTGTCATCTTCGCAGTAAATTACTAGTGTTTTTGTCTTATTATTGTATAAATAAAAGTGAGTATATAATCATATATATAAAATTGTAGCAATTTATAGCCTTTTGGATTTCAAAGCTAACGTGAAGTATTCCTGTCGCTTTTGTAAAATATAAAAAAATATACAAAGAAATTAGACTCAGCTGACCACCTTTTTTATTTATAGTAGGGTGGTCATTTAATGAGTCACCATTTGTTATTGTTCCGTAATTACAACTAATATTTTAATATTTCCTTATAGATGGCCACTCGTAAAAAAGTTTTACTTAAAGTCATAATTTTGGGGGACTCTGGTGTTGGAAAGACATCGTTAATGAATCAATATGTAAATAAGAAATTTTCTAATCAATATAAAGCAACAATTGGAGCCGATTTCTTAACAAAAGAAGTAATCGTAGATGATCGAATCGTAACTATGCAAATTTGGGACACAGCTGGACAAGAACGGTTTCAATCGCTAGGTGTTGCTTTTTATAGGGGAGCCGATTGTTGTGTACTTGGTAAGACTTGTAGTTTTTTTTTAACTCTTTTATAGTTTACTTTTTTTTGTACAGTGTTTGATGTAACTGCTCCAAATACATTCAAGTCCTTAGACAGTTGGAGAGACGAGTTTTTAATTCAAGCTGCACCGAGAGAACCTGAAAATTTCCCTTTTGTTCTTTTGGGTAATAAAGTTGATTTGGATCCTAGAGCAATTTCAGCAAAACGTGCAACGCAGTGGTGTCAATCGAAAAACGGTATTCCTTATTTTGAAACATCTGCAAAGGAAGCGTTGAATGTAGAACAGGCTTTCCAAAGCATTGCAAGAAATGCCCTTAATCAACAAAACCAGACTGTCGATTTATATAACGAATTTCCCGATCAAATTAAGCTCACTAACAACACAAATCGTAACGGCAGTGGTGACTCTTGTGCTTGCTAAATTTTAGTGTATGTATAATATTGAAAGTACGAGGATGTTAAATTGTGAGCAATTTTTGTTACTAGTAGCTCTGTCATGCATTTTGCATATCAAATCTTGTTAATTTCGGTTCCTAACTTTTTAAAACACTTTTTTTCTTTAAATTTTATTTGCATCCCAATGTATATAGGTACTTGGACGCTAGATAATTTTTATGATAGGCATAAGTAAGTTAAATTAATTGGTGGATAAATAATAATTATGTATAATATATACAAATTTACCTATCAAATTATTGGAATTGTAATTTTTTTAAACTTATCTGAATTATGTACTGGATTTAGTTATTCATATTAAGTAAACTATTCTAATCTTCACTGTAGAAGTTAGTACATACTATTAATTATTATTAAATTTGTATATTATAACATTTACAGAATAAAATATTTGAAATAACGCTTTCATTTTTATAATAATGATACATGAGTTTTTTTTTGGTTGTTAAACTACAACCTAGGAAATATACGCTTGAGAAATTTTGATTAAAGATGTAAATTATGGTAATTTAATAGTGTTAATGTACCCAGAGAGATAATGCAAAAGCATCTAGCAAAGGTCATTTAAATAACTTTTTGCAATTTGTTCACTGAGCGACTGTGATAATGAAATAACAAAACATGTACATTTAAAATAAGGTTTTATTTAGTTTACTATTGCATGTTAACTATCAACTACCGTCAACTTCAGATTTAGGCTCATTTCTACAGATTACTGAAATTCTTCTGTCTTTGACAATTACTTCATTTTTAAATATACTACATTTGTTACTTAGAATTTCGTGAGTGTAATCAAAGCGTGCAGAATTTTTCATTATGTACATGGATCGTCGTTTTAAAACAATATCAGCGTATAAACTCTTATCAGAATCTAAGACTAAGCGCATAACACTGTCAGACAAAAGGCTTAAACCTGTAATTGTATCACCACAAAACTGCAACAACAAAATCAATATTTTAGTACATCATAAGTAAAATATGCATACCCTAACAGAATCAATGTGAGGTTTTATATATCCATTTTTCTCTAAATCTAATATATGGACATGTTTTAAAGTAGCGGCATTTGATGAAAATGCGAATTCGCGTACTTTGTTAAGAATCTGTGTATTACATTCATTCCAGTTCAGACGTTCGGTTTCCCTATATCCATGAATAGCCTAAAATATTACATTTTATATGTTTTAATGTTTATTTAAAGTAAATTACGCCATCCCAATGATCAAATTCATAGCGCATTCGTTTAAGATAAGGTTCGATTTCCTTTAAAATACTATTTTCATCTTCGACACTTAAGAAATCCTCATGAACTGTCATATCATCAATTAAAGCTTTAGCTCTTTCATGTTCGTCTTTATTAGCAATAAAAGTGTCCGACAGTTGAAAATAATGGGGTAGTTGTTCGACTGAAAAAAACACGAAATTACGATTTTATAATTTTATTTAAATTTCGTAATTAGCTGACCTTTAAGTATCGGTTTTGTTTGAATTTGGCGTTTGTTAACGTGTGTTAAAGTGAATTTCGTTAATTTAAAAAGACGTAATATCATTATTTTGACATAAGTTGAAGTTTCAAATGTAACATAACCTCAAAGTTTCTTGTGTGAAGGTGAACTTTTAAATTTAAAAGAAATTGTTAAAATTGTAATTGTTACTTTACTAATATTAAGCAATGTGAGTTTATTAATTTTCTTATATTGTAATTTGTAATAATATTTTATAAATCCTTATTTTGAACGTTTCTTAAAATTTTTAAATTAACATAACCGCACTTTTTTTTAAACATTTTTTTAATAAGTAATAATACAAAATATAGTCGTTGAATTTTAACATAGATGATTATTTCATAACTTTCTTAACCCAGTCTAAATATTTAGCCGAATCGGTAAACACAACATAATGTGATGTATCACATTTAAATTGATTTTGTAATGCTACACTAATCGATACCAAACCACGTAGATGCCACACTGTTTTCCTCTTTGCATTTTGTCTTGGAAAAACCATACCACCTCCTGAATCACCGTTACAAACTGACGTACCTATAATCTTAAATTATAAACTGTACAACGATAGTTAATACTATACGTACCGTTACGAAAACCAGCACAGTAAGTGTTACTTGACGTAAATCGAGAATAAAATTCCGGGAAAGAGAATAGACAACTCTCTTGTGTAACAACGGGCATTTGGGCTCTCATTAAGTGTTCGGTTAATTTACCATTTTCGTCGTATCCCCAACCGACGACAATCCCTGCAACATTTTATTTAATAATTTATTTTAACGTCGTGCAAACTTACCTTGTTTATGAGTAATGGTGTTTAGATCAATAGACTCCTGCCATAAACAAATTGGCCTTACATAATCTGTAAACTCTGCCGGCGTAGCCAATTTTATTAAAGCTATATCGTTGCTGTACGTATGAGAATTATATTGTGGATGAGGCACGATTTGAGACACTTGACGATCTTGAACACCTGAACTTGTAAAACGCTTTAAAAAGTATTTACCTACAATTAACGTAATTAATTAATTTTATTAAAGTACATCATTAATAACTTTACCCAAGTAAACTACTAAATTATCAGGATTTAGTGTTAAACGAGATTTTGTTCTTGTAACACAATGAGCTACAGTTAAAACGTGATTTTTTGATATTAAAGAAGCTCCACATATGTAAGCCAAGTCGATTCCTTTAGTATAATATAAAGCCACGTGCCATGGAAATTCTCCTTCATTTGCAGGTGTTCCATAAGTAATTAGTGGTCGTGGTTGTGCCTGTAAATTTTTCATAAAATCATCTCGTAGAGGAACTTGCCAACTTGTTAAAATGTCATATAAAGTTATGTAAAACTGTTTTATATTTGAATCGTAATTGTTAGGATAAAAAATTTGTCTTTTACTTCTAGTTTTATTCTAGAATAAAAGTGTTGTTGGTGATGTTTTGTGTGTATGTAAGACTTACCACAACTGTTCCACAAATATCTTCAAGTCTGCTATTATCATCTACTACGTTTGGATGTGTTCGATTAAATAAATTGTATAATTCATTTTTGAAGAAGTCGTCATCGTCACCTGAAAATGATCCAAATACATTGTCATCTGGTGGATTATTTGTATCTTCAACGGCTGGCTGTGGCGGAGCAAAAGGAACAACCGGAGTAATCACATTTGGCAGTGGTGGTGAAGTAGTGGACCTGAATGGACCACTTGTTTGAAGTTCTGGAGCTGACGTTGTGGTTCCTTGGCCAAGTCCTTCCGGACAGACTGTTTTAGCATTAAGCCTAAATTGTTGTAGTCTAGGCACAGGACCTGCTGGGTCGTATTTTACAAAGAAACGAACAGCAGTCGGAACACGAGCTTTAAGAGTGTAATGTCTGTTTGCAACGAGATATTCTTTGTTGTCGGTTGTTGTCACTTGTCCAAACCAATTCTAAGAGAAGGAGTTTTATTTGTGCAATTACATTTTTGCGTCTACATACCCCTATCTGGAGTGCTTCTCGATCAAGTATGATTCTCAGCCAAACGCCGCTAAAATCGTTGTCACTTAAAAGCGTAATAATTCCGTACCATCTATCAGGTTCATTACCTCTACCCTCGTATACAAAAAGACGAGGGCACGGTGAATGTAGATCATCTTGAGCGTTAGTTTTAATAATAACTAGGGGTAGAAGTGCAAGTAGTAAACCGTGCAAGGTGCGCATCGTATGGATGATTATTTGTTAAAATCTAAACAAATTAAAAGTTATTTTAAAATCTGATTCATATTGGTTTTTTTGTCAATATTCAAATCCGCAAGTTACATCTAACAAGGTCGCTTAATTATAATAATAAGACACAAACCAGTTTTATAACAATTATTATTAAAAGACGGATAAAAATTTTTTCAGGTACTTACATGGGCCTATCACATTTGTACTTATACAATTGGAGCTTTTCAATGATCGAGCTAATTTCTAATGAGATGAAAATTCAAAATCTTGGGAACTGGGAAGTTTTGATCGTCTTCGAGTTCCAAGATATTTAAACTGTAAACAAGTTGTCGGAAATTTAAGTAATATAAAACCTGTTCTATCATCTTTTTTTGCATGCGAATCAACATTTTTGTGGATATTCAAGGACGTCATCAGGGATCCCCAAAGGTTATCCTGGGTCAATGTACAAATTTTAAATTTACCACAAATTTTACAGTCAAATTACAGGTATCTATGTTACCAACTATCAATTTTTAAATGTCAAGTTTATTTTAGTAACCTGTATTTTCTGGATGTAGCACACTTTTCAAGGAAAAGAAAAAGATTTTTAATTAATATTTTTTACTACTAATAATGTCTGGCATTAACAGATTTGGGAGTTTCATTACAAGCTTTTTAAGGTAACTTAACCTCACTTTCATACATGAAAATTTCATTTAAATTTGTAGGCCTATAGTTACTCCTTTGATTGGAACAGAACCATTAGCTGCGCCAGCTCCTGGTGGTTTGTTTAGCATTGCTGTGCGTTATAACATACGAAATCACTTTCCGAGACCTTGCGAACGTAAAAGAGTAAAACGGCATGGTTGGAACAAACGAATGTCCGACGCTGGAGGACAAAGAGTGTTAATGAGAAGGATTTTAAAAGGCAAACACGTTTATTCACATTAGTGCGCTTTATATAAATAAATTAAAACTTAGATTAAAGTTGTCTAATTGTTTGTTGTATCCAATCTAAATGTTTAGCGACATCAGTGAAAACGATATAGTTGGAAGTATCGCAAATAACTTTTTCATTTTGCAAAGCCGAACTAAGAGATACCATTCCTCTCAACTGCCATACTGCATTTGCACCGCTCGTTCCAGATTTAGGAAAAACCATACCACCCCCTGAATCACCAGTGCAAGCTGAAGTACCTACAATTTTAATTTTACTCAATTAGTTTAAATCTGATTGATCATATATCTTACCGTTTCGATAACCGGCGCAATAAGTCTTTTGCGAAGTAAACCTTGAGAAAAAGCCCGGATTTGAATAAATACAAGTGTCTGTTGCGACTATAGGCATTTTGGCTTGCATTAAATTTTCTGTTACGTCCCCAGTTTCATCGAATCCCCAACCTACTACAGTTCCTGTTTTATTTACGAAATCGTTTAAATCAATTTCTTCAGACCATAAGCAAATAGGACGTACATAATCGGTAATTTCGGCTAACCGGTCAAGTTTTAAAATTGCGAGGTCATTTTGGAAATTAGTTGCATTGTAATCAGGGTGTGATTTAAGGTCGACTACTTGTAAAGTTTGCACGTTTTCATTGAATTGATGTAAGTTGTGTTTTCCCAAATAAATTAAAAATGATTCTGATTTAATAGGTGATCCAGTTCTAAAGTTTATAACACAGTGAGCGGCTGTTAGCACAAGATTACGTGAAATTAGGTTTCCTCCGCAGATATATTGAATATTTACACCCTTATATCGATATAAGGCTACGTGCCAAGGATATTCTCCTTCATGTGTGTTTTGACCGTTAGTAATTAAAGGCTGAGCACGTGCAGTAACAGTACCACAAGCTTCATTATCATTTTTGTGAATCGTTTGTGTTATTACTGTTGTAAGTGGTTTTCTGTTTGTAGAAAAGTCACCAAAAAATTCACCTTCGTGTGAAGCTTCTGTAGTAGTATGACGCCATCTTTCGTTAGGTTCCGTTGGGTTATTAAGACTGATATACAAACGAGTTGTTTGTGTCGATCTATCGTTAAACTGAGGTTGGCAAACTTCTCTACCATTTAATAAAATATTTGTCACGCTCGGTATAGGTCTTTTTATATCGTATTTTACAAAAAAACGTACTGATAGCGAACCATTATTTGGATCAAAATGAAATTCTTTGTTTTTTATCAAAAAGTCAATGTTGTCGGTTGAAGACGATTCACCGAACCAGTTCTAAACGTTATTATTAAAAGAAGCTACTTTGCAAGTTTTAGTCATCTTACCCCTAACAGTTCGACTTCATTATCGAAACGAACACGCAACCAAACTCCATTTAATTCTAGAGGCGAGGTTAACGTAATTCTTCCATACCATCTATCGTGTTCAAAGCCCCTCGGTTCGTAGGCAAAAATACTGGGACATGGTGAGGGCCTCTGCGCCAATACTTGCCCGACGAGTAAGAATATAAACAGCAACATTTTAAACAACAAATAAACTAAAAATATTTAAACCAAACCAATATGATAAACTGTGATCTTTAGCCTTATCAAACATTATTGTTATCATTAATTTATTTATGTTAGAAATTAAGAAAGTACCTACTTTTTCAGAGTTTTGCGAATTCATACAAACTTTACAGTTAGAATTCCAAGAAGTAAATGAACCCAAAAATAAAGTTTATTCCAATTAAATTATCTACTATAAAAAATTATATTTTACAAATTCATTTGAATAATCAAATTTTTTACCACTTAAACAAGGTCAGGTCCACTTTTGTCTACAATTTAAAATTAGTTTTTATATAAACAACTAAATTGATAATATTATTACTAAAAACCTGTTTTATGGTATTTCCCATCGATATTTTTATGAAAATAAAAAAAAGCGCTAAACTTTGAATAAAAAACAATATTTTGTTGGTTTGTATAATCGCTAAGCTGCTTGTAGTTCAAGATGTTGTCAAGAGATGGCGCAGGCCTTCACTTTTAATATTAAAAAATTATTAAATTACATATTTTTGATATCAAACTTTTTATAAGGCTGAATAGTTATTCTAAAAATTAAATAAAAATTTTTAAGGATAAATAAAGTAATTATTTTGTAGATTATATGCGTTTGTAAATATTTTGAAAAGTTTTTTTTTTATAAAAGTGTTCTAATTTTTTATTCGTTGGAATGCTAGACCGTTTTCTCTTTTGTCCTTTGTAATGAGGTCAAAGAAGGTTGCGTACGAGATGAGAATTGTGATTGGTTGTCGTAAGATAACGCGAAAGCTGATTGGATGTTTTTCTATTTACCGTTCAATAATACTGACGTTCACTGTGGGAGAGTTCATTTGTGATCTCAACGCTAAAGAGAATAGTCGGGTCCTGGTTAAAACATGATATAATGCGAAGAATTAACTAAAATTTCTGTCCCTTATACATTGTAGGAGACAGATAAAACAGTGAATGAGTGACTTTCATGCCATTTCAATACATTTTTTTCCGCCTAGTGAACTAAATTAGGTTGAAAATGGCACTCGTATGTGATTTTAAAAGGTTTGAATTATTTTTACGACGCAATTACACAAAATTACGTTTTCGAGGCCAGAAATATGTTAAAATTATGACAGGATCGATAAAATGACTTGAACGGCTTTCGTCAAGTTGTTATCCCTCGATTTACTATTTTAGATCTCATTTTATTCGGAAAAAAGATGTTGGAGAAGTCTTTTTTCCTCGTTTTATATGCTATCGATTACATGGAAAATTCCATACGTCAAGGTGACGTATGCGACATTATCTTTTTTTCCCGTATAAACAAATAAATCAATAAGGTAATTGATATTTTTTCTGATTATACATAAAGAAGACGAAGTTTTATCTCTTCCTTATCGTAATGTTGACATATTTCTCGATAACGACAAAATTACACAGCAAATACGGTATAACAAAATGGCTGCCCTGGAATTTAGTAGGCAACGTAGATGGCTACGTGCCAACGTAAAAACAATTCGAATTATCAATTTCTGATAACAAATTTAAATTACCGTTTAAATGACCGGTGTGATAAATTTAATTTTGCTAAAATGCGAGTAACTTGAAAGTTATGTAAAATATTTAAATTTTTGTTTTTTCAGCAAAAATAATTTTTACTTCATTTTCAGAAAATTTAAACAGGCTTTTCAATTATGTCCTGAATTCTATTTTTTTTGGATTGAAAATGTTTATTGTTTTTACGATAGCACTCAGTTCAGTTATAAATGACGTCATCAACTTATTGATGATACGATGATGCTTGTTATTGATCTTAGCCGTAGTGCCACCTAGAGAGCAGTAGGCAAACTAAACGATTTAAAAAAACTCATTTATTTTCTTTTTACAAAAAAAAATACTTTTGCACAAATTTTTAAACACTTACAAAGCCAATTTTAACGCTTTAACGAATACCCTAAAAGTACTTTCTATTTATGATTTTTTTCTACTTCAATTGCCAGTGGCGTAACCACCGGCGGGGCTTTAAAAAAAACTTCATTTGTTGTTTTTCAAACTTTAGCGAAACTCCGTTACAAAGTGAGCCCCAAACAGAGGAAGCTATAAAAGAAGAACCTGCACTTACAAACGAAGACCTCGAAGATGGCGAAATTGAAGATGACGACGAGGAAGAAGTCGAAAATATTGTTGAACAACAACCAAATGAAGAAGATCAAATTGAAAATACCCCCCGTGTATCGAGTCCCACCCAAAAGCTAAACGATAAATTGAGTCATAATAAAACAAGATTTGATCGTAACGATAGACATAGTAATAGTAGTAGATACGATGAAAGAAAACGTACTCATCTAACTGAAGCTGAAAAAAGCGTTATGCGTTTACATAAAATTGAAAGATTAGAGAGGGAAAAAAGGGATAGATATAAACGAGAACAAGTACCAATTATTGACGATTTTGCTTGTAATTTAGAAAAAGCTATTGCTAGTGTTTTGAAAAAAGATAAAAAACAAAATAGCGATGATGAAAAGGAAGATGATGATAAAAGGGGGAAGAAGAGAAAAAAGAAAGATAAAGATAAAAGAAAGGTGGGTTCTAATTAAAAAATTTAAATCAAAATGTTCTAATTATTTTTCTATAGGTAAAACCAAGGAAGGGATCTCCAAAATCAGAAGATTTTGATGAAAATGAAATGATGAACGTAAGAAGAGGAAGTCCCGATAGAAAAGAACAAACGTGTTCGTCATCACCACGGTCTGATTATGATTCGTACGATTCCAGTTGTGGTTCAGATCGTAGCAGGGACGATAAAAAAGATCGAAAGAAGCGTTTGAATAGGAAAAATAAAGAACGGACAAATAAAAAGTCTAAAGAGAGAAGAGACCATAAGACTGAAGGACAACAAAACGATAGTATTTGTTCTTATTACATACAAGGCAAATGTAATAAAGGTGATGATTGTCAATTTTCTCACGGAATTAGTAACCCCTTAAAATTAGAATTATGTAAATTTTATTTGATGGAATGTTGTGCCAAAGGCGACAATTGTCTTTATATGCATTCACAATTTCCTTGCAAGTTTTACCACATGGGAATCCCTTGTAAAGCTGGCGAATTTTGTAAATTTGCACATGGAAAACCTTTAAGCGACGGTACGTATTAATTTTTTGGTCACGACACGATTTTAAACTACTTTTCTTATAGTTCACAAACAAATCCTTTTCAAACATATCGAGACTGCTCCTAAAGAAATTTTGGGCGATTTCCCACGTTTAAGTCGCGATGGTGCTCTTACTATGATCAATCAAGCGCAAAAAACGTTAGAAATTAAATTTGGAGTCGAAAAAAATGATAGTAACGATAGTAACAGAGGGCTAATTCCTTCACTTTTCGAACTAAATATTCCTGTACCGTCTGAATTGCTTTCTAAAGATGGTAAGATTTCTTTTAATTTATTTTCATATCGATAATAGCGTTACTTTTAGGTGAAAAGGACAAACAAGAAAAACCTGCAGGAAGAGAACGAAGTCGTCCATCGAGGTGGCAATCAAACGATCAAATGGAAACGCAGGAGAAATTACCTTTAATGTTTGGTTTACAGGGTTTTTATAGTGAGCGTGGTGATCAAGATATGCGAATAACTAGCAACGGCGATATCGATATGCGAACACTTCCGCCTCAAATAAGAACCCAACAACCACCTGTTCAACCACAAGAAGATGTAGACATTCGAAAAGAAGCTCGAGATATAGATATCCGGCAAATTCCTGTAGCCGATAATCAAATCAATGTTTTAAAAGACGTAGATATCAGAAATTCGCTTTTTGTAGCTAATTTAAGCGATACGGCTTTAGATGAGCCCACTCTTCAAATTGTTACCGATATAAATGAAAAAGAAAGTGAATCTAAAGCAGATGTTGACATTAGAAAGTTGGATATGGGAAAAATCGCAAACGATTTACCTGCAACTTTGCCAAAAATGCAAAGAGAGTTATATTTACGTATCCAAGCTCAACAAAAAGAAAATTTACCAGAAAATCAACCGGATGTTTCTGACGAAGAACATACCAACATAGATTGGTATTCGGACGACGACGACGATCGTCTTACTATAAAAGATGATGTGGACGAAAAAGTAGTAGAAACTCAACCCCAACCATCTCAGATTAAACCTGTAGAAGTTATTGAAAAATTAGGTGATTTGTCGAAAATTGACATTTCGGCCGAAGTTACCAAATTGTTAAGTTCTATCAGTCAAGCAAGTACATTCAAAGAAACTCCTAAAGAACCACCTAAAGATCCTCGTGTTGCACGTACTGACGTTATTAAATCCTCTCCCGTTCAAGGAGATCCTAGGAAGTCTCGAATTTCATCTGTAGATAGTGACAAGCCCGAACGTATAAGCATTTATGAGCAAGGAAGTCTCTCTATTGAGAATGCGATCAAAGATGTTGATTTGCGAAACGTCGATCAAGATCTTAGGACTGTATTTGGAGATACAGATTTACGACCTTGTAAGTAGTTTTAACTTTTTAAGAAAAAGTACCATAATCAAGAAAATATATAAAAAAAATTTTATTCCATTTCTCGACGTTTTGACTCCCCCTGATTCCAAAAATGCAAAAAAAAAATTCCAATTTTTTTAACCAAATATCTGTATGTATGCCCCCCCCCCCCCTAGAGCAAAAACTACCGAAGCGATTTTGATGAAAATTGATTTTAGCCACTTTAAAATTATTTCATCGACGTAATAAGCTTTTATAAGCAATGTATACAGGGTGTCCAAAAATAAGGTGGTTATTTTGAGCGCATATTTGCAAATTTTAGCCAAATTAAATTTTACTTGGCTATAAGATAGTACATCTGAGCCCCAATAAAAAACAAATGTTTCAAATTTTTTAAATTCAAAATGGCGGCCAATAGAACAATTGTCCCATTTTGTGGTTTTTCCCTTATAGCTTAGACGGTAATTATTATTATAAAAATTTAAAAACGGCATTGTACAGCCAAAATATAGGGCTTTCGTCCTAATTAAGTAAAATTTTAAAATTAGGTCAAATTTGCCTACCTTTAAGGCACCAAAATAGGTCAAAATTTGGAAATGGATTTTCTCAAAATTTCCTCTGCCATATTTTTTGTTTTTTGGATATGTTACAGACAACGTAATTCTCTATCGAAATACAAATTTTTGTCAAAATCGCTGGAGCCGTTTCGGAGTAATGATTTTTTGAATGTCAAAACTTCAAAAATCCCTAATTTCTTTTGTAATAAAAATGAAAACTTGAAAATTGATATATGTATCAATCCCATGAATATCTATTATTTGACACTATTTTCGGTTAATAAAACGCTTCCGGTTAAATCGGAAATTACAAAAATATCAAATTTTTTAGGAACACCCTGTATATTTTTAAATATTTTGAAAATTCATAAAATTAGCTTTTTGCAGATATTAAATTAAATTTTAATTAATAAAAATTCAAAATTACAAGATTTGACTTTATACTAGTCTAAAAAAGTAAATTCTAACCTTACTTATTTGTAACAAGTTGTAACAAAATGAGATTTCTAAACATTCGTTAATCTAATATTAATATTTTTTTAAGTTTCATTTTATTATTTGTTTGTTACGTTTTAATAATTAGCCTTTTTTTAGAGTTTAAAGTGAGTTTTTTAAAAAATATTTGGCAACTGAAGTACATGTAATTGACAAGAGATGGCGCTTTGTCATTTATCTTTTATTTCTTACGTTTTAACTATTTCTTATTAATTTTTTACATTTTAAAAATAAAATGCTACTATTAATCTACAACAATAAGATCTAACCATTCTTTCATTGTTTCAGCTCCTGGTAGACCAGATATCGACCTCCGACAGCTAGGACTGCCTTTTAAAGCCATGCAGAATTATACTCCAGCAACTGAAATTGATGCCAGTATCAATTCTCATCCACCGATAACTTGGAAAGTTCACATAGTCGATATTCCTCAACCCGACTATGCCGGACTCAAACTAAGTGCTCATGAAGCACAAAACACCGGAGATCCCCGTTTGAGAAAGTTATTCAGATTAAGCGTCGACGAAAAAGATAGTCCCGCAAGTCCTAAAGAAAGTCCTAAAACACTAACGGGCATAAGAGCCGATCCGAGGAGGAGGAAGTTAGAAGAAAAACCCGATATTCTTCAATTGAATTATTCGCAACAATTGAACGTTTTGCAAACGTCTCCTTTTTATCAGAGTTTAACGAGTAACCAAAAATTACTTTTAAATCAAGAATTATCGACTCGATCTGATCATACGGGAAGTAACGATCCAACTTTAAATAGCATTTTATCGACGTTAGGATTAATTCCAAGTACAAGTAGTATTGCGACGCCATTGAATACGACCGCCCTCAGCATTTTAGCGAGCGTGAACAATATGAATCCTATGTTAGGTCAACAAGCGGGACTTATGGTTCCTAGTTCGATATTGCAACCGTTTGTAAATCAACCAAATATATTAACTCCGAACCCCAACATCGTAAACCAAATTGCTCAAAATGTAGTTCAACCGGGACTTTTAGGTAATGCTCCAATTGTGTCTGATTTTCAACTAAATTTTGATCCTCGGCAAGGAGGTTTGTTAGGAAATGCTCCACCTATAAATTATTCCGATAATACGAATTTTAATTACGGAGGTGATGAGTTTTACGAAGGTAATAATAGAGGTAGGGGTCGAGGTTTTCGAGATAGAAATCAACAAAGGAGAGGAGGAAGGAATTTTAATAACGGTAGAAGTGGCGGTAGAAATTTTAGAAATCGTAATCGTACAAATCGAAGTCGAACACCTCCCTAAAGTAGTTTATTTTGTATTTATGTTTGAAAGAATTTTTTGTTATTTTAAAAAGTGCGATTTGATTCGAGTGGTGTTGGCTTGTGATATTTGAGCGAAATCGGAGCTCTGTAAATAATTTATGCAATAATAAAAGTGTAAATTTGTATATTTAAGTAACTTTTCTAATTATTATATCGAGGTATTATTTATTTTTTTTACATCGTTAATTGTAGTTTGTATTTGAATTAATTGTTACGATAGTTATATAGTAAATTTGATAAAATTATTATATTTTTTCATATTTTAAAATGATAATACTCATTTGTAAAGTTGGTTTGTTCCTAATAACGATGTCGAGTATTTTATTAATTCGAGTTAACGTTGACATATTTTTTATACCTAAACTTAAAATATATTAAAACAAATTGAGTTTAAAAATAAAAATTTGTTTTACTTAAAAAGATGAAAGAAAGTTGTTAAATGTAAATTTATGTAGAATTTGTAACTTATTGATCGTAGATTAAACAGCGAAAGAGTAATTTTAGGTATAGCTGTAAAATGTGTTACGAAGAAAAGTTTCTTTTATCAAATGTATACCTATTTTTATCAAACAAACGTTTTATTAACTTATTGTAGTTTTTATCGGTTCAAAAACATTTTTTACTGAAAAAGTGAGGTTAAAATTTTAGATTAAATTTTTATGTGCAAATTATAAAGTAATAAGTGCTTATTGTGAAATTAATCATAAAATTTATGTAAGCACTTTTTTATTATCTTTAATTCACAGAAAAAAGAGTGAAATAATAAATTTAAAAGGTTAGGTTACTCAGAAAATTTTGGCACTCAAACTTGGAACTGAACTTTATTTCATTTCTCTTCTAATTTTGTGTTTTTATTAATTAAAATCTAATTTAATATCTTCAGATAGCTAATTTTACAAGCTTTCTAAGTACTGAAAAATATACAGGGTGTTCCATTTAAAATAAGAAATTTTATTCCATTTCCGGTTAAACCGGAAGTCAAAACAAAGTGTTTGGTATCGTGTAACAGAGAATTTTACGAGCTTTCAAAATATTTAAAAATATACGCGGTGTTCCTAAAATAATTTGATATTTTTGTAATATCCGGTTTAACCGGAAGCATTTTGTTAACCGAAAATAGTGTCAGATAATAGATATTCATGGAATTTATGCACATATTAATTTTCAAGTTCTCATTTTTATTACAAAAGAAATTAGAAATTTTTGAAGTTTTGACATTCACAAAATCATAACTCCGAATCCGTTCGAGCGATTTTGATAAAAATTTCGATTTCGATAGAGAATTACGTTGTCTATAACATACCCAAAAAAGAAGAAATATGTCGGAGGAAATTTAAAAAAAATCCATTTCACAATTTTGACCTACTTTGGCCCCTTAAAGGTAGGCAATTTTGAAAATCGACTTGGTTGGGACGAAAGCCCTATATTTTGGCTGTACAATACCGTTTTGAAATTTTTATAATAATAATTACCGGCCAAGTTATAAGGAGAAAACCACAAAATGGGACAATTGTTCTATTGGCCGCCATTTTGAATAAATAAATTTTTTTTTCAAGTGAGGCTTACGTGTACTATCTTATAGCCACGTAAAAATAAATTTGGTCCAAACTTGCAAGTATGCGCCCAAAATAACCACCTTATTTTTGGACACCCTGTATAGATTTCTTATAAAAGCTATGTTTGCCGATGAAATAATTTGAAAGCGGCTAAAATCAAATTTTATCAAAATCGGTTGAGTAGTTTTGCTCTAGGGAGTTACAGACATTTTAATTAAAAAAATAGAAAATTTGTTTTTGCATTTTTGGAATCGGCGATATCCCGAAACGTCGTCAAATGCAATAAAAATATTTTTTCTCGATTTTTTTCTTGGAAGAAGTTAAAAATCGAAAAATTTTATTTGAATCGGCGGGTAACCCAAAACGTCGAGAAATGCAATAAAAAAATTTTTAATATATTTTCTCGATTGATTTTTTCTTGGAAAGTTAAAAATCGAAAATTTTGTTTTTGCATTTTTGGAATCGGAGGGAGCCAAAACGTCGAGAAATGCAATAAAAAAATTTTTAATATTTTTCTCGATTGATTTTTTCTTGGAAAAAGTTAAAAATCAGAAAATCCTTTTCGTAGTAGTTTTGTATGACTCGCTCGCTACGCTTGCTAATCAGCCAAACACAGTCTTCTTGGCACACAAAACGTCACTTTGTCTCCTTATAAAACAAATAACTATTTCTCGATTTTTTCTTGGAAAGTTAAAAATCTAAAATTTTTTTTTGTATTTTTTGAATCGGAGGGTATCCCAAAACGTGGAGAAATGCGATAAAAAAAAATTTATATTTTTTCTCGACTTTTTTCTAGCAAAAAGTTAAAAATCGAAAATTTTGTTTTTGCATTTTTGGAATCGGAGGGAGCCAAAACGTCGAGAAGTGCAATAAAAAAATTTTAATATTTTTTCTCGATTGATTTTTCCTTGGAAAAAGTTAAAAATCGAAAAATTTTATTTGAATAGCGGGTATCCCAAAACGTCGAGAAATGCAATAAAAAAATTTTTAATATTTTTTCTCGATTGATTTTTTCTTGGAAAAAGTTAAAAATCAAAAATTTTTTTTTCGTAGTAGTTTTGTGTTCGCTACGCTTGCTAATCAGCCAAACACAGTCTTGTCACACAAAACGCCACTTTGTCTCCTTATAAAACAAATAACTATTTCTTGATTTTTTCTTGGAAAAAGTTAAAAATCGAAAATTTTGTTTTTGCATTTTTGGAATCGGAGGGAGCCAAAACGTCGAGAAATGCAATAAAAAAATTTTTAATATTTTTTTTGCACGATAGAACGATATCACTTAGTTACCGCGTTTGTTGGCAGATCGGTAAGTATGTTTTACTGGTAACTCATATAAACAAAACAGTAAGTAATTTACTTACTGTTCTAGAACGGTAAGTAAAAAAAATAAAAAATAGTCATTTAAAAACGATATAATTCAAAAAACATTAAATAATAATAAATAAGACTTCGAACCAAAAACAGAAAAATCAGGGTGATCATATTCAGGCCCATCTTTTGGGAGTAAGTTATTTGAGTGCTAGCGAACACGAAAATCTGATTGGCTGCTCAAAGCACTGGCTCTCAAATAACTAATTCCCAAAAGATGGGCCTGAATACGATAATCCTGATTTTTCTGTTATGGGATAACATAACAGACTAGTCCCGGCTACTATTTCACATTGAAATTGAACGTACAATTACTACAACTACTAAAAGTAATAACGCTACTTTGTGCGGCACTTGGATTTAGAGAAACTGCTACTGAATTCAACGTTTGTCTCACCTCGGCGCTACCTTGTTCTGTATTTAAAATTTTTTTAGCAAAGTCAATTTTGTTTTCAAGCGAATCTTCAACGTAACTCTCTGCTACGGTGGACGATCTCCACCCACCATGCCTCTTCAGTCCTAATACGTCTACTCCTTTATTCGCTAAAAAGGTCGCCGAAGTGCGCCTAAAGGAATGACCGGTGTAAGTATTGGAGTGTTGTAATTTTAGAAAATTTGCGATTTTTGACGGCCAACTTCCAATAATCCCTTTGCCTATTACTTGATTGCTACACTTCCCCTTATGATATTTCAAAAATAAGTGCTGACTCTTTGCATTTTGTGGGCGTAGCCTGAAGTATTTTCTACATATTTCCAGGTAGTTAATATCATTATCTTTGTCAATTACCGTAAATGTTCGCTGGATGTTGGTCTTCGTGTTGGGAATTTTCACGATCAAAAATGATTCTCGATCTTCTATGTCTTGCACGCACATATTATACAATTCTTCTCTCCTACACGCGCCTGATATACCTAATATCATTCCCACCTAAAAATGAAAACAAAAATTCTTATCTTATAAATCACAATAATATAGATAAATGTAAAAATACCTTAAGAGTTAAAAATTCATCATCCGGAGCTTCTTTCAAAAAGTTCGTCATACCTTCCTTAGTGAAAATGTCCGATTTTTTTGGCTTGTGTCCAACATTTTTCCTTTTAAGGAATGCTATCAAGGTTGTGAACTTGGATATATCAATTCCATCATTTAGAAAAATTGTACTTTTGAGCATCGAATATTCAGCCCAAAGACTTCCAGGTGACTTCAACTTTTCATTTCGTCGTACAAAATAAGCCAGCAAAATTTTTTCGTTAATTTGTAGATTTTTATCCTCACACCAGCTTTTAAAGATTTTGTATACATTCTCATAACGAATTCTCGACTTTTCAGGAACAATAGAGGAGCAACCAATATTCCAAGCTTCTTCTATTTCACTGTCCACACTTTTTAAATCACTCATTTTTTTTCGTTTTTATGCAGCAAAATATTAGAATTTTTTACTTCAAAAAGCGGAGACAATTTGTTAGTAAATAACACTATGGTAACACCTTCAAATATTTTTATAAAGCCATCTAAAAAATTATGTTGCACAAAAATTAAAACATAATTTTTGACATTTTCATTTTTATGATTAAGGAAAAGTTTCTATCGTGCAAAAAACGTTGTAAGCATCACAAACGTTAAGGGTTTACTGGTCTCAGACAAAATTGGGGACTGCGCTTCGCTTAGTCCCCAAACATTTTGTCTTTGACCAGTAAACTGCCCTTACCGTTTTTTATACTTAAATTACTATTCTCGATTGATTTTTTCTTGGAAAAAGTTAAAAATCAGAAAATCCTTTTCGTAGTAGTTTTGTATGACTCGCTCGCTACGCTTGCTAATCAGCCAAACACAGTCTTCTTGGCACACAAAACGCCACTTTGTCTCCTTATAAAACAAATAACTATTTCTCGATTTTTTCTTGGAAAGTTAAAAATCTAAAATTTTTTTTTGTATTTTTTGAATCGGAGGGTATCCCAAAACGTGGAGAAATGCGATAAAAAAATTTTTATATTTTTTCTCGACTTTTTTCTAGCAAAAAGTTAAAAATCGAAAATTTTGTTTTTGCATTTTTGGAATCGGAGGGAGCCAAAACGTCGAGAAGTGCAATAAAAAAATTTTTATATTTTTTCTCGATTGATTTTTCCTTGGAAAAAGTTAAAAATCGAAAAATTTTATTTGAATCAGCGGGTATCCCAAAACGTCGAAAAATGCAATAAAAAAATTTTTAATATTTTTTCTCGATTGATTTTTCCTTGGAAAAAGTTAAAAATCGAAAAATTTTATTTGAATAGCGGGTATCCCAAAACGTCGAGAAATGCAATAAAAAAATTTTTAATATTTTTTCTCGATTGATTTTTTCTTGGAAAAAGTTAAAAATCAAAAATTTTTTTTTCGTAGTAGTTTTGTGTTCGCTACGCTTGCTAATCAGCCAAACACAGTCTTGTCACACAAAACGCCACTTTGTCTCCTTATAAAACAAATAACTATTTCTTGATTTTTTCTTGGAAAAAGTTAAAAATCGAATTTTTTTTTGCATTTTTGGAATCGGGAGAACCCAAAACGTCGTGAAATGCAATAAAAAAATTATTTTAGTTACAACCTTGTAATAGTATCCTAATCAATAATGAAGTAAATATTTTAAGCATTTTATTGACAAAAGAAATCATATTAATAACTCTTTAAATCGTAATTTAAAAGTTATGTTCATATTATCTTAATAAATCCACAGACGCAAACATTTCATACATTTATAAATTAAAATTCAAATAATATGTCTGCAAGTTCACTTAACCCGTCATCACTATCATTAGACACTTCAGTCCAACTACTATCGGATTCATTATCGGTATCATCACCACCATCTTCATTATTTTCGTCATTATTATCGTTAGCATCATTATCTAAAATATCTCCATTTAAATCATTTTCGTCGTCGTCATCTGACCCGTCCATGTCTTCTTCGTCCTCATCTTCGTCTTCGTCATCTTCTTCTTGTTCATCTTCATAGTCACGTTTTCTTCCCACATCGTATAAACGTACGACCGATTCTTGTGGGTCGTGGTAAACCCCTTGGTTTTCGACAATAGCTATTTGGGTGTCAAATTTATTAACGGCTAATTCGTATAAGTTACGTTTTATATCGATGGTGGCGATGCTAGAGTAATCTGTCGCATCGACAGTTTTAAAGCTCGAGTCAAACGTCGGATATTCGTGCGCTTCCTGCGCTAGAGATATGGCGTAAATTGTGTTATTTATAGGAGCAAACACTACTTGGCACTGATTCAACACTGGTACAGTTTTTAATAATTGAAACGTCCTGATGTCCCACACTTCGGTATTCGATACGATTTCGAAACCGTTTGGATGGAAAACTCCACTTTGCGTTTGATTTAATTTGTCTAATTTATGTATTTGTTTTCCTGACGGTACATCAAATAAAACACCGTCCGATAGTACTAAATTGTCGTTGGGGCTAAAAGTTGCTTTGTTTCTAGTGTATTGATTGCTAACTGTTGGGATTAATCGTAAAATATTCGAGCCCGTGTTGACGTCGTATATCGAAGCGGTTTCAGTTTTTGTACCAATTACTTTATCTTGTATCGTTTTACTAAACTCGACATATTCCTCTTCTTTAAATGCAATTTTCATGTCGTAACCGTTTAAAGACCATAGCGCGGAAAGGGGTCGTCCCCACGTCGAACTCGTGAGTAAGACTGTTCCTTCGCGGTTCGGTTCTATGTGTACGACGTAACTGCTGTGAGCCGAAAAGCTCGACTCTTCAAGTCCGGTGTGGACGTTATACGTTCTAATGTCGCCGGTGTAAGAACCGACGATTATTCTTTGATCCCCTGGGAGAAACTTAACGCACGTGTAAAAACCGTCGTCGTTTGGAATTCTAATAGTTTGCACAGGACAAAAACGACTGTGAATCAACTTTCTGTCTAAGCCTCTCGATTGATAACCGAGTTGACGCCGTGCCGATCGTACTGCGAAGTTACTCGCCGATTGAATTTTTTGTTTCGGATCCGGACACTTGTGAGGTACGAATAAATTAAACTGAGGGCACGTAGCCATGGGGTTTTTGCACAAAGCGTGTTGGTTTGTTAAATATTCGGTGATAATTGAATCTAACGTTATGCGAGGTGGATCGGAATTGTTTTCGGATTGATGAGCTATTATACTTTTGACGTGTGGTTCCGATACGAGCTGTTTTTGTAAACGTGGTTTTTGACTTGTGTTTAAAGTGTGAGATATCGGTGCGGTTTTTTTTTTAATTTTTATGCTCGTCGGAGTGGGCGTACCATTAACTTGAGTATCTTCCGCAACATGAACGCTACTGCTCGCAGGTCTTATTACCGGAGACGAAAATGATAGACGAACTCTATTTGGTGTCGATACGGTTGGAGTATAACGGAATTTGTTTGGTGGGTGTATCGAGTTTGAAGTCACCGAGTTCACCAAGTTGGCCTCTTTGTGTAAAATCGAGGCCGATTCTGGAAAGCCCTTGCTGATCAAGTGTTGGTGTATAAGATGCAACAACTGTCTGTCGTTAAACTGAATCTTTGTTTGAGCAACAACGTTAGCTTTATGAATATTTCCTAAAGATATTTCAAGATCGTTACCTATATGTTTCGGTTTTCCCGACAAACGCTCTAGTAATTCGAGGACATACTTTTGAAACGAAACATGCTCTTGCCTCTTTTCTTGTAAGATTGGATCGCGCGTTAACGTTTGTAACTGTCCGCTGATAATCAACGGTAGCTTAGAAACAATTTGTCTAACAGTTTCAGATCTTGCGAGCCCGGCTAACGCTTTACAAGCTAAAGTTCTAATATAATCGGCATCTGTTATAGGAGTTTTAATATTCATAAGTTGAGTTAAAACCATAATACCGTTATTCGAACGTACACTTTCCCAAACTTTTTCAATAAGCTCTTCCGAACTTTTAAACTTAGTCTTTTTAGTAGGCGAACTTGTGCCTCCCGGTATAGCCGAAAAACGTGCAATTCCAACATTTGCACGGTGTACAGGTGGACAAACACAATTAACGATAGTTTTTAAAGCCGCTTTTTGTACTTCGGCATCGGCTACAATTTCTCCATTAGCTGCACCTAAAATTATGTTTATTCCAACTGTCATTGCTTCTTCGGGTAAATCGACTCTGTCGCAAAATAGTAAAACAACTTTTGGTATTACGCAAGCAATTGCTAAAACGTCCAAAGCACATCTTACTGTTTCGGCTCGTCCGCTATAATTCCATTCGTACGCAAAAGCTATTATTTTCAGCAACAGAGTTATACCGCCTAGTTTCAAAAGCTGTTCGACTGGCTGCCAATGAGATCTAAATGGCATAATCTGTAGAAGAGTTTCAATTTGTTGTTGAACTTCTTCCGGAGACGATTTACAAGCTTTATAACTGGGCAGAGCAGGAATTGGAGGTCCCGAAGTTCTTTCGTTAGGTTTAAGTTGCGATCTTCGTAACTGTTCCACTTTTATATACAAATGAGCTTCTAAATACCTTTTAAAAGCTACACAAACATGTCTTACAATTTGTCGTGCGGCACATTCGGCATCTTCATTCAAAGTTGCCATATTTTCTTCGCTCGACAAAATCGGTAAGGTCGCAATAACATTGTGTAGTTTTCGTAATCCGTCCTGTTCGTCGAACTCTTCTAAAATAACCCGAAACTGGAAGGTTAAGCCGAAAAACATCGTAGCGTGACAACGACCGGAATCGTGTGAACATTCGAGTAGCCACAATGCGTACTTAACCAAACTACTAACCATGTATTTAGGTAACAAACAAATACGTTCCATAGCTTCCTCACAATAACCGAGATAGTACAAACAAATCGAAACTCCTGTTGCCGCAATCGACGGACGTGGTACTTGTAACAAACGCTGCAAACCGACGCCTTGTATAAATTCTATGGAAAATTTCTTATGACATAATAATGCGGCTAAATATTTAAGTACTTCAAAAGCTAAACGTGCTTCTTTGGTTTCTTTTACATTTACATAATTTAGAATTAGTTCTAATGCGTTATGTTCAAAAACGTGACTTAGAAATTCTTGATATTCTCCCATCGGTGTTAAATAGCGTAAGATTAGTATTTGTTTTGTAGCTAATGTAGGTGGATAAAGTTGTAACGTGCCAATCATATAGCTTTCTAACTCTGCCCACGACGAATTACTATTTTCTAATAAAACGCTCGGATTTACGTTCTTAACAACCGGTACATCGACCTCCAACTTAATTCGTTTACGTCTCCTTTCGGTTTCATCATCAGACGCATTAAAATCGTCTTTAGGTTTTTCATCATAACCTGCAAAATTAATCGGTTAAAAATAAAAAAATATATTAAAATTGAGAAACTTACAGTTATCACACATATATGGGGGCAACTGCATTGATGATAAGTAAGCAAAAGGGCGAAAAGTTCCATCGGTGTTATCTGTTTCTGTACTTGTTTGAAACGACCTTAAACGTTGTAACATTAAAGGCACTAATCGACCGTTTTGTTCTCGATTCTTAGTAGCAATTTCTGGTATTTCCATAGCTGCAGCTAATAAGCCAGTAGCATAACTCTGTAAAGGTTCCACCGAATTAGTAGCCCACTTGATTAGTCTAAGAATTAAACTATCCATTTCCGGTTGAAAAACCACTGACGTTTCCAAACCTGGCATTATACCGATCATCAAACGACAAGCAACAATATTAAGTTCATCAATACTACAGTCAGTTCTACCCAATCTGCTGTAATATGACTCTCTTAAATAGTCGTCGACTAGACGAGCCATAAAGTTGTTTCTACGAAAGATTACTTTTAAAATTTGCCCAAGTTTACAATCGGGGTCTGTTCTTGAAGGGTGTCGTTCGTCGAATGGATCTGGATCCATTTTTAAATAGTTTTCGGTTTCTAATTCAATTTTCTCTGCTAACTTGGTTAGAGTCGGTACGGGATTGTAGTTTGGTTGATTGTACTGTTCTTCCCACTCTTTCATTAATTGCGTTACTTCCGTTAATGAATTTTGTGTTTCCATAATTTCTTATTTTGAAATTGCACTTAAAAAATAATAAAAAACTAAATTTTTTCAAAAATACAATTTTATGACATTTCACCACGAGCACCAAAATTTTATTAATCACATCAGTTCAGTATTACATCGAATTTAATTACGTCGAATAATTTGACAGCTATTACATGCACTGCGCATTTATCTCAGTGGCGTAACAAAAAAAGTTTTCTATGGTCAAACCGGTAAAACTAGAACCTCAAATTTCATTTTCAATTTGAAGCGGCTAAATTAACTTTAGAAATAAACCAGCAGAATATAAACTAAATTCGTAGTAATGAGAAATACACACAAATAAGAAAGTCTAAAGATAATTTGATGCAAATTAAAAGTAGGTTAAAGAACGCCTATGATTTTTGTTTGACAACTAAAATCTTAAAACTGTTGAAGTTTGTTTATCTTTTTTCCACGAGTAAAATAAAAATAATTATTTAAGAATAAATTTGCAGAATGTCGGACTCTTCTTCAGAAGATGAAAATAGTTACAACATCCAGATTCGTTTAAATGGTCGCATTGACAATGTTGGTTCTCTAATGGATACAGATTCTGATGCTAGCAACAACGATAATGCAGAAGGTAGGTAATGATATTGGATAATCCAGTAATAGTAACAACGGGTTGGATTAGACTAGCCCTCTGTTCAATAAGGCGGCTGTCAGACTTACGTTTTGCAGCGACCTGACCAAAATTTTAAATATGTGGTTTTAAATATCATTAAGCACACAGCATCGACAACGGTCGGTATCGCTCACTCGCTCATGATTGACCGTCTGTCTGACAGCCGCCTAATGATATTCAAAACCACATGTTTAAAATTTTGGTCGGTCTATGACCGTTGCTGCAGAACGCCCATAAGTGATAAGGTGTAAAAAGAGGCCTACTGAAGGCCAACTAAAAGAAAGAAGAAATAACTTTTATTAACTTTTTGTTTTGTTTTAGCACAAGTAGAGGACAATTCGTTTGATACCAACTTACCTACCACACATAAAGTATGTTAGCTAATTGTAAGATTTGTTCTAATTAAACTTTTTTAGTATATGGGTGAACTTAATCTTGTTAGGTCGTACACTGTTTATGACGAAGGAGAAGTTATTAGATTATTATCTCTCCACACGAGTACGTTAGTTTTCCCAGGTTTTACTTTACCTTTAATTATTAAAGATCCACTAGAACAAATAAAGCTAGAAAATTTTTTGAAGACTCAAAATACTTTTGTTCTCGTTTGTGCCGAGTAAGTCACACTTTTTTATTTTAATCGAGTAATAAGTTATTTAACTTCTAGAGAAGTCGGTGGTTATTTGTACCGATATGGAATAACGATGGAAATTTATGAATATTTCAGCAGAGATAATTGTTTATTTTTAAAAGCTAAAGGGCGTCAACGATGTCAAATTATTTCAGCAAGCGTTTGTAATACTGGACGTTTATCATCTGTCGAAGTTAAAATTTTACCAGAACCTCCAATTACATCACCAATTAAAGACTCGCAACTTCTATCTTTAAAATTGCGTCGACCGCATTGTACCAACACTTATGAAGGTTTAATTAAATCGTACAAACATCGAAGGTTATTATGTCACATAGTAAATAATCTTGACTTAATTTTCCATGTTTTTAGATATCATTTAGCACAATATCCAAATGCTTCATGGGTGTACGATAAGAATGAAGTTTGTTTTTACGTTCAGTTTATTTTGAAAGAGTTAGCTAAACACTTTTCTAATGGTTTGTTAAAGTTTTGATACTGTAAGCTATTGATTTATTATATTTTATAGACAATTTACCTCAAGATCCTCTAACATTATCTTATTGGTTTATACAAAACTTTCAATTGGTGCATGAAGAGAGATTAGAACTATTAAAATTAAATTCTACTTTGGAAAGGCTTAAATTAGAATGTAAATTCGTAAAAACGGTATGAAACTGAAATGACTATGTTATTAAAATTTCTAACTTATATTTTTAGGAGAGAATTTTATGTTGTCGACTTTGTAAAACAGAAATTGCAGCTCAAAGTAAAATTTTTGCTATGTCAAAGGATGGTTATCAAAGTAATTATTGTAATCCAGGTAATTTAAACATATCTAATGGTGGAAATAATTTGAAATTGTGATCTTTTTACATTTATTTATAGAGGGTCATGTTTTCGAAACTGTAACTGTTACCGAAGCCAAAAATTATAGTTTATATAGTACGCCTTCTAAAAAGTTTAGTTGGTTTCCTGGGTGAGTAATTTTAGCAATTTGCTACAGTTTGAGTTTTATTAAGAAATTTTAGTTATGCTTGGACGATAATGCAATGTAGGCTTTGTCAGTGCCACATAGGTTGGATGTTTACATCTAAGTCATTGGTTCCACATGTTTTTTATGGTCTTTCTAAAAACGGATTAGATATTAAAATTGCAGATTCAAAACCTGAAACTTAATTAACTATTTGGTAATATCGCTTTGTAAATAATGATGTTTTATGTGTAACTATTAATTAGAGAATCATTAAGTTGTTTTATTGTAGTTACTGTTTTTCTTTTGCAAATAGAAAGTTGATTATTTTTGTTATTATAGAAAGTGAGTTTATGTAATTGTATAAACTAAATAATCGTTATTTATTTTAACAATAATGTTAAACTATTTTTCTAATTTAAAAATATTAATGTTATAAATATAATTGATTAAAGTGTTTAATGAAAATATTTTTACATCACGTGAGCTCATGTACTACAATCGTACATTTTATATCCAACCCAGTATATATTCAATAACTTCTTTCTATTGTTTTGTTGTATATAGACGTATTTAATAAAAATACAATTTTAAATTGAGTGTTCCCTTATTATCATTTCAGGTTGAACCACCCGCTTTTTTGAAGAATTTTCTTATCTCGAATTTTGTTAAAACATAAATAAAATAAATTGCATTTCTATTTGGTTCACAATATAGTAAAATTTCACTTCTTTTCGTATGAGTTTACATCGAAAATAAAAACTGACTTTCTTATTTAGGGCATTTCTAGAATTGCACTAATTTAATTTTCTAACAATCGCTTTTTTTCTGTATTTTTCTTCAGCAAAAGCATTATTTAAGAAACCGGTGATTCTTCACGAGATTACAGTATTTTTTGTAGATGTAAATATCAAATATTTACAAAATCTAACTATTATAGGTTATGTTATATCATTTCATGTGCACTTGGAACTACTCATAGATAAAAGACATATGGAACTACTGAACAGGGTGGATGAAATCTGATAAAAGTAGTTCGAAATAACGTTATCTTTCCAGTATTCCAGTAAACAAATGCAATCATCCAGACTCCAGATAATACTCCATTTCGATTAAGAATATATGTTCTTTGGCGATAGTGATAAGATTGTTAGTAATAATAAGCATCGGCATCGGTTTTAGGTTATTTTTTAGTAATAATTCATTAAACACTTTTAAGCGACCAAAGGTAAGCTCCTGCAAAACTTTCTGTAATATAAATCAAATTATAAACAAATGTATTCTAGTGTTATAAATCAAATAATGGAAAATCACGAAGACTTTCATAAAAAGCATCGAGTAGATCTTGCATCACTTCCAACACGACAATACCTAGATCAAACCGTAGTACCAGTTTTGTTGCAAGGGTTGTCGTTTTTAGCAAAAGAACGGCCGTTAGATCCTGTGGCAGCGCTTGGCAATTTTTTGTTGAAACACAAATCAAACAGTTCACAAAATTCGGACGACTCCCCTGAACTCGAGAAGAAAAGCTAAATAATTCTTAAATCTCTTTTAATTAATCTAGTGACACAATTATGTAAGTTTAAAATAAATTTTTTACAATAAATTTTGGGAAGTTTAGTTTTATTGAGGCTATATACAGCAGCAAAATACAATATACATCAAGAAAACTTATCGTTTTACAAATTTTTTAAGGTAAAACTGATTCTATTATAATTGCAATTCAAACAATCTTTTATATTATATAAAATAAAACAAAAATGGACTGTAGAAATCTCAGAGAAAGAAGCCAACAACACTAAATATTAAATTTAAATAAAACTGCTGAATATGTAAAATTAAAGAAAGTATTTTTAATCATCGAAATTTTGTGAAAGCAAAAAATTTGCAGCTAAATTTTCATTCTTTTCACAAGCAAAATACGCTTGAACGACTAAATGTTCTGGGAAACCTAATGCTTTTAATCGTTCGATGGCATCTTTATCTTGTGGCGTAACTTGAATCATTCCGGGTTGGCCGGCGACAGCTTGAGGACCTAAGGAAGCTGCTGCAGGTACAGCGGCAGGTGTAGCTGGACTACCCGGTGCAGGTTCGTTCAACATTCTTACGAATGCTTCTTGGTTTTCAGAAATAAGCTGTAATAAAGCTGGATTTGTTTGTCCAATTTGTTGCAAAACTGCATTAAGCAACTGCGGGTTGTGTTGAATAACACTACGCATTTGATTAAACTGTGGCTGATTCCGTAAAAATGCTAAAGGATCTTCAGCGTCCGACTGTCTTTCGTCGACACCAGACATATCTGCAGACTCATTTACGGCTTCTTGTTCATCAAGAATCGCTGGGATTCCGTTTATAAGATATTCGACAGCTCGATCGGGATTGTTAAAACTAGCTCTTAAAGCACTTTCAACTTGCTCTCTTTCGTAACCCATATCCATTATATTTCTAACCATATTTTGATATTCTTCCCCCATCAAAAGGGTTGATTCTGCATTAGATATATTTGAATTATCGGTTACCGGTTCAACTGTAGGAACAGCAGCTGTCGTTGTACTTGCTAAATCGACACTAAAAACAGTTTTATAAGTAACAATTTTAAGCTTTTAAAAATTAGCTACCTTGCGGTTGAAGTCACACTATTGCCATCTCCACTTTCCGATTTTTCAACTTTTTCAATTTGCTTTGGTTTTGTGACCATAACAACAATAAACTTCTTTTCGTCGATATTGTATTCCGAAATTACATTTTCATCGGTCAAAATTTTACCTAAAAAATGTGCGTTTTTACAACAAAAAATTTAAGGTTACTAAAGAAGGTACCAGCATAAATTAGTCTTTGATTTTCCGCCGGGTAATCTTTCCCTTTTTCGCTTTCAATAGTTTGTTTTAATTCTTTAACCTGTCAAAACATTAGTTAACATAAAAAATACAATTTATTGAATTCTTACGGTTTTTGACGCATCAATATCAACCTGAAAAGTTTGTTGTTGTAAATTTTTCAGTGTTATCTTCATTTTAACGATTTGTACAAATTAAGTTGAAAAACAATAAAAGTGCAATGTAATGTTTTAAATATAAACGCTTTTAATATTCCGGTTATATATTTTTATTTGCGAATGATAATGCACAAGTTGGAAATTTAGCGGCCATGTTGCTTTTCTTGTCATTACATCGAATTTCCTAAACTTCATCGGGATATTATTTATACTAGTACTTTTCTCAGTTTTTCTTTATTTTCAATTATTGCTAATAGTTTTTGTTAATTTGAGGCATAATTTGAATTACAACTTTAATTAACTCAAATTAACAATATAAAAATTATTACTTTTATGTTCGGTTATTAACTATACAGAACAAAATATATACAAAGTTATTTAATTCTTTTTTCATCAAGCGTCAAAAAAAGTTGACATTTTATTGTGATTTTATTACTGAACAAGTAAGGTTAAAGTTCTACTTTTACATCCTAAAATGAGTGAGTGAGTAAAGTGAACTTTTACCTCCTAGGAGGTAAAAGTAAATTCTAACCTTAAATATTTACAACAAATTGTAACGTAAAACGATATTTCTAAGCATTTGTAATGTAAAAGTCTTTATTTTTGTATTTAATTAAGTTTTGCGTTTGAAAAAAAATTAAAATGTTTCATACGGAGTAAAAGTACTTTTTAATAATAAACTCATAAATAAAAAAAGAGAATAGTCAACAAATTATTTAATATTCAATCCAAATAACATAATTGTAAAAATTTCTTATTAAGTATGAACTTTAAAATTAGTATTAAACACTAAATTAGATGAAGGTATGAGTAACAAAAATGAAATTAATGCTTAGAAAAATACAAAACATCTAAAATCAAATATATAACATTTGGCACTACTTTTAGTACATACAACAAGGTTTACAAAAATACCTTTCCTAGGCAATTAATTGCTTTACCCACACATTTATATAAAGTTTCAACAAGACGTAACAAAATAGTTTAGTTTTTTTAATAAAAATTATTTTCAATAAGTTAAATTACACATAAATATTGCTTAAATTTGTCTACTGCGTACTATAGCATTTTGCGCATTTAATTGTAATGATACCAAGGCAAACGTCTAACCCAAAGCAAACGTCCGTGAGATTGCGAATGAATTTTAATACTTGCACCTTCGGCGGCACGAACGGTTTCTTTTACACTCTGCATAAGATTTTGCGCGTTACCTTCTAGCATTTCCGTAGCTTCACGATCTTCCTCAGAACCTAAGAAAATATACTTTATACATCTATTCGACATTAAGAACAAATTACCTTTTATTAGTCGTCCTGCGGATTAATAGTGAAAAAAAAGCAATTTTTACAGCTTGTAAGAAAAATAAAAAAAACTCACCTTGTGCTCCCAACATTGTGGCTTTAACAGTACTTAAAATCTTCAACTGAGTAGCAATTGTAGGAATTCTTTCGCATACTTGTAATAAATTTGTCCTGATGCGTTTATCGGTACATTCTCTCGCTAATTGTTTTGCAATTCTTGTTACGGCATCGCTCGCTTCAGCGATTGCTTTAGCAATTGCAATAAGTTCGCGTTTACTGCCCTTATCGTCGTTATGTACGAGTTCAGAGAGACGAGCCATTAATAAAGCCATTTTACGTGCGGCGGCAATTAATTCGTTGTCTTTAGCAGACCATTGTCGCACTTCCCTATGTAAATTATGAGCTGCAACCTAAAATTCTGTTATGTCGATGTTTGATTTTTAATTTTTGGTACTAACCATAATAGGTTGGCTAGCACTCGGTGCGTGTTTAAAAACATCATCTTCGTCATCTGTTTCTGGTGGTGGAGGTGGACGCAACGGTACAGTTTCATTGGTACTTGGTAGTGGTGGTCTCGGAGGTGCCATTTCTACAAAAATAACCGAATTAGACTTTGCAAAAATTGAATGTAACAATGACATGCTCATGACAACAATAACGTGCATTTACCGTCTTCCATAATGTATTCTGTAATAAAATGAGATATTCCTGTTAAGCATGAAACAAAAATTAAGATTAGTCTAATCGTGCAACAAAACCCCAACTAATGCAAGTATAAAAGCCGACAAACACTTAACAAATTACCTGGTTCTCTATTATTGTTAGATATTAGTTGTTGACAAAGAAGATCCGAGTTGTCCCCTAAATTGTAAAGAAAAGTATAAACACAATTTTTCAAAGAGCAAATATTACATGCAATAAAGATAATAAGTTATGTTGTACCTCGTGCCCATTTAGGTAAAGGACTGACGCGTCCATATTGATGAGTAGGTGAAGCGATTCTATCAAAATCGTTCCCGTGTGAAGGTGTTGGTGTGTTACGCAAAGAATCGCCAACTACATTAAGCATTATAAAAGCCTACCTGATTAAATATTAATAACTACTATAAACTTAATACCTTTATCAACAAAATAAGTACCAGGAGACGAAGGTCCTGTAAGTTTTATTAAATATGGTTAATTTAATTGATAAATAAATATAATTTACCTAAACCGAGGGAACTTATATCTGGTAACGGTGGCACGTCAGGTTGAATTGCTTTTCTCACTTGGCCCACAGCATTCAAAAGCTGAAATTACATAAACTAGACTGAAGACATTAACAAGCAAAGTTAATACAAACTGCTTTGTTCGATTCTCGCCAGTTGGAGACAGCATTGTGATCTGATGGATTCATTGCAACATGTTTAGCATCTTGCACCATCAACGGAACAGCTTTTAAAAATAAATGTGCAATTAGTTTCATTAAATGACGATATTTGGGTACATAACGTGCAAACGCTCTATGTGGTTTTAGGCAACAATTTTTTCATCAATTTTACAATTTACTACTCTGTCATCAGAACTACTTATAAATTAGTTCTACAGGGTGGTAAACAGAGCTCTGTTCACTTAGGGTTCACTGTAGGGATTTAGCATGTAAAATCATATTTTGGCGATTTCTAGCTTCTCAAATTCATTTGAGAAAACAAATCTTTAAAAACAAGTTTTAGAGCATAAAATCCTGCATCTAAATCAAAAATCGATAATCCAAATTAATTTTGTATGCTTATAACATCAGAAATTTAATTTGAAAATTAAAAAAATTAGCAGCATTAGTGATTGCCATGAAATACTTCAATTAAAAATTATCAAATGTTGAATATTTTATCTTAATAAGTAATTTTTGAAGGTTACAGTTATCTGTGTGGTAATTTAAATTAAGTGAGTAATTTTAAGAGTTTTTACCTAAATATTACTATTAAATAAATTCCAATAATCCACACAATAAAAAACACATGAATCATCGGAAATGCGCAGTAAGGTCCGAAAGAGACGAGATATAAAAAAACGATATAGGGTAGAGAAAGTGGAAGCAGTAGGATAGGGATCGGTTTAGAGGAGTGGGGGAAGGATAGAAATTGGTTTAGAAAAATGGGGAGTGGTCTGTCACCATAGTTACCAAGTGCCAATTGTCAATTTGTCACAATAGTTACCATATGTCAATGTCGTTATCGAGCATCATATGTCAATCGATCTGTCATCCCATATGTCATTTCAGAGATTAGTTTAAAGAGAGCGAGATTGAGGAGAATCTGTCACCATTGTTACTATATGGTCATGCCATATGTCATTTTATATGTTAGGGGAGTCATCTGTCATCCCATCTGTGAACCCATGTCCATCCCATATGTAATTTCATCTGACATTCCATGTGAAATTACATCTGTCATCAAACCCGTCGTCAAATCTGTCATATCATCTCACAGATGAGTTTGAGAGATAGTATGAGTGACAGATGGGATGAGATTGACCAACGACATGACTGATGAGAGATGGAGAGATAAGACTGACACATACAATAAGTTGACAGATGAGATGAGATGATGAGATAACAGAGGAGATTGAAAGTTAGATGACAGAAACGATTGACGGATGAGACGATATGACACAATATTCAATGGTGTGTTGTAAGCAACCAGTTATTATATAACCTCAACGTTGAATCTTTTTTCTTTATTCAACAGAATGCAACAGACATATATCCAGCTTCGTTATAAATAACCGGTTGCTTACAACACACCACTGATTAACTGACACACGATGTTCATAGATAAAAGAAGCATAAACAGACAGAGAGAAGGTAGCGCGCGTTCATGTTCTAGTCCACATAATAAAAAATTCATGGATCATCGGAAATGCGCAGTAAGGTCCGAAAGAGACAGAGGCACGTCCAGACTGACTATACTTTTTCTGAGGCGCAGATATTCTTAGGGGATCAATGTAAAATTTTGAATTACAAGTCTTACGCCCCTAACATTTTTGAAAAGGCTCACCCTGTATAAATCTGATGATGCTAGAATTTTTAATTTCATAATTTTGAGAGAAAGCTCGGATTTGTCGCAACTTCCGGGACGCTATAGCGCTCAGCGCCCCTTGCTAGTCCCCACCTGGACAGAGGTAGAAAATAAAAGAGATATAGAGAGTGAGAGAAGTAAGATAGGTATTCGTTTAGCAATGTCAATTTCATCAGTCGTATCATATGTCAGGGGGTCATCTCATCTGTCAGTGTCAAGGGACACATATGTCAATGTTTTTTTCGTCTATTCAAGGGGACGGTCATTCTATCTACTGTCAGCATCTGTCATTCCATCTGTCATCACATCTGTCAGTGTCCAGGGAGGTCATCTGTCAAAGTCAATTTTTTTTCATTTTAAGGGGGTGGTCATTCCATCTACTGTCACCATCTGTCATCACATTTGTCAGTGTCAAGGGAGGACATCTGTTAATTTAAATTTTTTTCATCTTAAGGAGGTGGTCATTCCATCTACTGTCACCATCTGCCAGTGTCAATGGAGGTCATCTGTCAATGTATTTTTGCTATTCAAGGGGGTGGTCATTCTATCTACTGTCAGCATTTGTCATTCCATCTGTCATCACATCTGTCAGTGTCCAGGGAGGTCAACTGTCAAAGTCAATTTTTTTTCATTTTAAGGGGTTAGTCAATCCATCTACTGTCACTATCTGTCATTACATCTGTCAGTGTCAAGGGAGGACATCTGTTATGTCAATTTTTTTCATTTTAAGGGGGTGGTTATTCCATCTACTGTCTCAATCTGTCAGTGTCAATGGAGGTCATCTGTCATTGTTATATTTTTTTCATTTTAAGGGGGTGGTCATTCCATCTACTGTCACCATCTGTCATTACATCTGTCAGTGTCAAGGGAGGACATCTGTTATGTCAATTTTTTTCATTTTAAGGGGGTGGTTATTCCATCTACTGTCTCAATCTGTCAGTGTCAATGGAGGTCATCTGTCATTGTTATATTTTTTTCATTTTAAGGGGGTGGTCATTTCATCTACTGTCACCATCTGTCATCACATCTGTCAGTGTCAAGGGAGGTCATCTGTCAATTTCAAGTTTGTTTTTCATTTTAAGGGGTCGTCATTCCATCTGTCCACTGTCATCCAATCTGTCAACAGAATGTCAGCAAAGTATGATTTTACATGTTAATGCCTATGATCGAGAGCTCCGGTAGGATTAAAAACGAATAATTTCGTTTCTAAATAAAGCCAAAATATAGAGTGCGTGGTAAAAATAGTTGCTAAGCGCACAAAACGTTTCCAGTTAATTTAAGACAAACTCTTACAATTTTGTAATTGATCTGAAGCCCGGCTAACTTCATCGATAAAAGTAGGATCTTCGGAATTGTCGCACTCTTGTTTAGCAACCAATAAGACTCGATTAGCAAGTCGAGCAATAGCCGAAGTATTATCGACCATTTTTTGGGGTTGTTGATTTTTTATAGCCTCTTCACACAAAAATGTATGTTTTCTCATTTGTTCCTCTAAAATACAATTATAAATAAAATTAAAACTTGACAACAAGACAACTAACCAGAAGCTTTAATAAAATCGGCCGAATCTGTTGCTTCATCGCACAAATTGCGCACTCTCGTTAAAGTATCTGCATACTGTTGACGAAGATTTTCAAAATGTTCATCTGCCGCTTTAGAAGACGGATAATTCAATCTTATACTTCCGGCTGAAATAAGCTGAGGTGCTAAACTGTCAACTTGATTGGCTGAGCTTTGCAAGGCCTCGGCAAGCTTTTTATTACCACCACTTCCACCTAAAAAACTATAATAGAAATGCTTACAACACAATTAAATCAATTACCTGCAGCGACCATTTTAGCTGTTTTAACTGCGCGATTTGAAAATTGTTGCAACGCGGCCGCCTTGTCGGAGAAATTTTGATCTCTGTTAGGAGTACCTTCCGGCACATGTACAGCTTCTGTGAACTGTTTTAAAGGGGTTACGATGTCGATAAAATCTTCTACTACACGGTTTGTAACGGCTTGATTAATTCGTTCTTTTAGTTCGTGTAATTTTTGCGCAAGTTTACGAGCTATTTCGTGCGCTTGTGGCGAATCGCCTTTACCGCTCGCACATAGTTGTGCTAATTGACGAGACAAACCATCGACATCGTCACAAAGTTGCAATATTTCAGCTTTTTGTACTCCAGGTAAACCGTCGGCTACTTTTCTACCTTCTTCAACAATTAAAGCAATCGCTCGTTGACCTAAACCTTTATCGTCGTGACCAGGATTTGAAAGCCACTTGCGAGCTTGTTCGAGTCGTCCTCTAACGGTGTGCGCCGTTTGCTGTAAACCCGCCTTATCTACTGCTATAACTGCATTTAGAACAGCTTGTTGCAAGTCTCCAAGTTTTTCTTTAATACCACGAGCGAGGGATTCTGCTTGAGGAGTGGCCCCTTTACCGCCTTGTCTTAGCTCGCACAAAGCGTCAGTCATAGTTGTGATGTCGGAGCATAATTTCTTAATAGTATGTGCATCTTGAGGTAAACATCGATCTGCCACTTTGTAAGCAGTTTCGATAATTTGTCTCAAAGATTTCTCTCCAATTCCACCCTTAAGAGCGGTAGGATCTAATAACCAATCGTTCACATTATTTATCTTATTGAATATAGCATTTTGTAACTTTTTCAAAACTGTTAAATTGTCGAGCTCCGATTGATCTTCGTCGTAACTTGTTAATTGTAAAACTCTAATAATTTCGTTGATTTCCTCCGACATACGTCCTGCTAAGTAATTCCGATTTTCGGCAGCTTCTTCTCCACCCTTACCACCTTGGGTAATAATATGAATGTAAATTTTCATAGAACAAATTAAAATGGGAGCTAAAATTTTTACTTGCTCCAAACAACGAACCAAAATTTCAGAATGCACTTGGTGAGTCAGTTCTTTTTCTCTCGTGCTTACTTCCCTAGACACTTTACTAAGGCACGGACTGAGATCTCTTAAAAATTGCACTAATTCTTCCATGGTTTCGATGACTTCTGCTACAGCCAAATAATCTAATACTCTCTTACATTCCCTTATTATTTTTCTAACTTCGGATTCGTCGAAACATAATAAAAGAGCCGAAGTTGCTTGTAAAATACCACCGCTTCCTTCGATCAATCGTTTACGTGCGGGACCCGAATAGGGATCCTGCTTCAACATGGCGCTGGCCTCTTCCAAAAGTTTGGAGGATTTCTCCACTCGAACCAGTGCCGATGGCATATCTTGACGAAGAATAGGATCATCGGAACTGTTTATCGTTTCTTTACCGACTTTAACTAAATTTAAAACAGCGTTACTAACAACCTTTACAGGTTGTTCCAAATCGGGCATAGCATTTCCATCTTCAGCTTCTTCGTGCAAAATGACCAATCTCGAAACCTAAAATTTTGATTTCTTAAGTGCAAGGACGTTTTTGTTTATTCCCGGTAGGCTGTAGGTGTTTTCAATTAGTTTGTGTGGGCTTTATTTCATAATCTTTAGGTGTGTTAACAATTTTAAACAAGGTGACAAGTGTAACGTTGGCCTTACCTTAAAAGGTAAGGTACAAAAATTTTTAAAATTGAAAATATGCCAATCCTAATAATTGAATTTAATTGAAATGTAGATCAAATGTCAAAACAATATTCAATTACTCGTAACCGATATGAGTAATAAGAAAAGGCACGCCCACTTCTAAATTTAGTAAGCAAACCCATGTCTATTAAAATAAATGAAAATCAGGTAAAAGAAATGTTTAAGTTTAATAAAATCAAATTATTTAAGCAAAAACAAAACTTACCTGCTGCGCCACAGGCTCCAAAATTGATTCGATTGTTTTGGTGTGAAAAACAGGCATTTTTAAATTATTTTTAACACTTAACACTGAAAAATATTAATTAAACTAAAAGCAATTAAATTCACTCTTAATTTTTAAGACATCTATTAATAAATTATTCGATAAACAAGACACCTACAGTCAACTTTAAAAATTAATTTGAATATTATAATAGGCTCCATCTATTGGCAAACTTTAGAACTAAAAGTTTATTTATTTTGTATGCACTTGACAAATTTAACGTTATTAAATTTAAAATATGTATTTAACAATAGTTTACATACAATAAATTCAATTAAGTACCTAATATAATTATTTATTTTAAAATTAACTCATTATTAGACATTTAATTTTAAATTCAAATATATATAGTGTCGCCATCTTCCGAATGGCATGTAAAATAAATATTCAAAAATTAACCAATAATTTTCAAAATTTATTTTTTTGTACATACAGATAAATCTAATTTATTTTAGCGCCTTTATCTTATCATAACCGAAAAATGCATTTTTTCCAAGAATTTGTTTTGCACATTTGGGAGATTATTGTTTCCTTTTGTTATCTTACATCCTCAGGAAGCATCCTTGATAATAAAATCTCTTAATTAACAATTTTTACATTCACTTAGCATCCAGCATCATGTTTAAGTTAGCTCTATTGATTTTTTGTTTAGTATTTTTATGCGAAATTATTGCAGTCAGAGACAACGCTTGTAATTAATAGTAGATTTTGGAAGGGCAAAAATTAATTTTTTCATCTTTTAGCTTGTGTACCCGTAAGGCTAAAAAATGGAAGAACTCGTTATAAACAAAGAGGCCGTTTTGTTAAGTTTATGTGTAACGTAGGGTATATAATTGCAGGAGAAAAATACAGTACTTGTCATAATGGAATGTGGGATACGGTGTTACCTAAATGTGTTCGTACGTATTTTGAAAATTTAAATTTTAGACGTTAAATAATTTTTTCTTAGGCGCCAATTGTAAAAATGTTACGACGCCAAGCAACGGCCTCATATATCCATCTCATCGAGGTGCGGTCTTAAATTTCTTTTGTAAACCTGGCTATGAACTTAAAGGACCTAACGTAACTTATTGCGATGGAATTTCTTGGGATAATAAACTTCCATCTTGTTTCGGTAAGTTTTGTTTTTTTTCGTTGTTTTTTTTGTTAATTTTGCTTTAGTAACAAACACGCAACCGGCACTAAGCTGCGATTTTGAATCGGAGGATATATGCGGTTGGAATCACGACATTAAACACGATTTTGACTGGACGAGAGGAAATTTACAAACTCCAAGTGGACATCTAGGAACAGGGCCATCTTCGGATCATACAAAAGGCGAAGGTTACGTCGGTGAGTTTTTCAAGTTTCAAAAAAATGTTTACTCAAAACTGTCCAAGAGTTACGATAAGAATAGCAAAAAGTTGTATTTTTTAAAGAGCTTTAAGAATCCGTTTAAAACAAAACTAGGGGTGTGATATGTCACCATATAGTTACCACAATATATCAATGTCGTTATTAGACACCGTATGTCAATGTCAGAGAGGGGTTCATCTGTCACCCTACATATGTCAATGTCAAGGCCATCTGTCACATATGTCAATTTCTTCTGTCATTTCATATGTTTGGTGGAGTTACCTATCATTCCAACTGTCAACCCATCTGTCATTCTATAAATTAATTCAGAGATTTGTATTCAGAGATGGTATCGGTAATCTGCCACCATAGTTACTATATGTCAAATGTCACTCTGTTACCATGGGGGTCATCTGTCATGCCATATTATGTTATTTCAGATCAGGGAGTCATCTGTCAATGCATCTGTCAACTCATCTGACTCACTATATGTTATTTCATCTGTCATTCCATCTGTCATTTCATCTATCATTTCATTCTCATCCCATCTGTCATCAAATCTGATAGGATAAGATGACAGATGCGACTAATGGCCAGTCTCGCAGGCGCGCAACCACGGGTATGGTTTTCGGGTTAAACCCCCCCCCCAGAATTCGCGTCTAAATAAACAAAAAAAATCGAAAAGTATCATATTTTGTTAAAAATAATAGCTGCATTCATAACTTTTATTTCTAAACATTACTAAAGAATGATCAGATTTCAACTTACAAATTGCTCTAGACCACCTAATTAAATACAGGAAGTCTATAAAGCAAAAGAGCCGCTTGATATGAATTTGCGAAAACCTTATCTCGAGCTCGCCTGTACCAAGAAGAAACTTAAGTAAGTAGATTAGATAGTACCTAGTTTATAATGAATTTGTTAAACATTCTACCTGCAATAAAAAATTACTGGCAGTTGATGAAGTTTGATAAAGTTTTTTTCCGGTACAAAAAATTGCTAAATTTCACAGTAAAGAAATATGTTTAAAAATTCCTAAAGTTGATCTAAGATCTGTTGACCTTGAAAATCCAAAAAATTTTGCCTGCGGCGCTGAGGGCCCATAAAACATCTTTGGAACCCAGACCCATAATATTTTCGCTACGCCACTGACCAAAACCCCTCCCAAAATTAAATCCTAGTTGCGCGCCTGCAGTCTCTGGTACATTTTTGGTTAGTTATGGATCCATAACATTCCAAAACTTAACCATTTCTATTGTTTGAAACCGGTTTTTGAACACTTAGGGAATAGATATCTATTCGTCAGTAGATATTTTGAGAGACTCGCAGTAAGAGATGAAATTATATGACAGATAAGACTGACATTAAAAATGATGATGACAGATGAGATGAAATAGCATAACAGAGATGAATTTGATAGATTAGACAATATGACATAATATTTATGAGACTGACAGATGACATTGACAGATGAAATTGCTAGATGAGATTTGTAGATGAGACGATATTATGACATAATATGAGACTGAGAAATGATATTCATAGATAGAAGAGGCTTATACAGACAGAGACAGCTAGAAAGAAGGTAGCGCGCTTTATCATATATTTTTTTTAAACACATGGATCATTGGAAATGCGCAGTGAGGTCAGAAAGAGACAGAGATATAAAAAAAGATATAGAGATAGAGAGAGTGAAGGAAGTAGGATAGGGATTAGTTTAGACGTTTAGAGAAATAATGAGTGGAGGAAGTATGATATTGATTGGTTTAGAGAAATAGGGAGTGGTCTGTCACCACAGGTACCAAGTGTTAAATGTCAATTTATCATCATATTTACCACATATCAATGTTGTCATCTGGATCTGGCACCATATATCCATGTCAGAGGGGAGTTCATCTGGCATCCTGACGTATGGCAATGTCAAGGTCATCTGTTACCATATATCAATTTTATTTGTCATTTCTTGTGTTAGGTGAAGTTATCTATCACTCCATCTGTCATCTCATATGTAATTTCAGAAATTTATTTAAAAAGATGGGGATTGGGCTAATCTGTCACCATAGTTACTAGGTATATGTCAAATGTTAATCTGTCACCATAGAAGAGGGGGGGGGGGGTATGTGTCATGCAAAATGTCATTTCAACTGTTATTCCATCAGTCAACTCATCTGTCATCTCACCTCACAGATGAGTTTGACAGATAGGATGACATGACCTAGGAAATTGACAGTTAGATGACAGAAGAAGCGGTTGACAGACGAGATAAAATAACAGATCAGATTGACATAATTTTAGACTGACAGATATTTATAAATAAAAGATGCATAAATAGACAGAAAGAAGGTAACGCGCGTTCATGATCTAGTAAAAAAATAAAATGGTGAACGTCGCGACGTCTCTCGTCGATGTGATAAAAATCATTTGATAGCTCTTTTGAGCTTATAAAAGTTTTTTCTTCGGAATTTTCATTCTAAAATATAGTCCTGAACTTTTATAAAGAATACGCAAGATATAAGGTTTGTTCCTACAAACAGTCGAACCAGTTCAGAACGGTTCAGAACTGAACAGCACAAGCGCACATTGAAATTGGCAATACAAATTTCAATTTGCGCATGCTCCGCCCAGTTACGAACTAGTTCGAGCTGTGTGGGAACAAACCTATAGTCTACGCCCTATTCTTTACGAAAGTTCAGGACTATAACCCATTTTCAAACTACTGTCCAAAAACTAAATTGTCAATTTTCATTTTTATGCGTTATCTCGGTAACCATTTTGAATTTTTCTAAACGGATGCTTAAAGGTTATCAAAATATTCTACTTTTTGCTCAATTAACCAACCTTATAACGCTTACCGTTTCCGAGATCCCACTGCTGATACTACTTAAAAAAATCACCCTGTAGGTCATTATATGTACATCGAAGCAAGTTCTCGCACCGAAAATGATACCGCACGTTTAATTTCACCAATTTATGATAAAATAAACACGAGCGTTTGTTTGGAATTTTATTACCACATGTATGGAACAACCACAGGACAATTGAGGGTTTATTTAAAAAAAGAATCAGAAAGTTGGAACTTATTACCAGAACGTGCTTTGTTTTGGAAATCTGGAAATCACGGAGATAGATGGATACACGAATTGATCGAAATAGGTACTACAGATGAAGACTTTCAGGTGAATTTGTTATCAAACTCCAACAATTAAATAAAATTAAAACTTTTAGATTATTTTCGAGGGGGTGCGTGGATTAAGTTACTTTAGTGATATTGCTATCGACGACGTGGCAATTATTGAAAATTGTTCAAATATTAACTCATTTACAACTGAAAGTGACATCGAAGTTACAGACGATTATCTCGAAACATTTCCATCTTGTTTAAATAGATGTGCGTACGAATTTAGTTCTCCATTGTCAAATAACTTAACTTGTGATTGTGACGATGGTTGCAACGATAAAAATACTTGCTGTCCAGATTACATCACTTACTGCGTCTTGGGTAAGAATTGCAAACCTCCAATAGCCAACTTATTAAATTTAACTTTTAGGAGCTACCGACGACTACACAATTCAAGATGACTCAACTACACTTTCTTACGAAAGCAGCAAGCCGACCTTACATAAATCTGAAAGTACACCAGAAGAGATTCCAACGGAAACTTTTCAAGATTCAAACGAAGTACACGAGTTAACTGGCTTATCAACACCACAGCGACCACCTATAACTATTAAAGAAGTTGTTACGACGAAAAAGAAAATGAGTTCAATTCCTAAAGTCGTTACAAAACTCCAAATGTCTACACCTCCTTTAAAAGACATCAAACGTAAGACTAGTAATGTTAAGATGTATGTGAATAGTCAAGGGACAACTACAGTTAAAGAAAGCAACATTCATAGGGTACAAATTTTTGGGAATGTCACCAATTTAAAAGAAAAACCTCCTCTCGAAAAGCCATCAGAAGTTAAATTAGCTGTTACAATTGTTACATCACTAGTTTTTGTATCGCTCATAGTAGGAACTTTGTTTTTCGTAGTGAAACGATATAAACATTTAAACTGTAGACGTTTACACAAAGTAAATGGAAGCGATAGTCAAAGCGATGTGCGATTTTTAACTAGTGACGAAATTTTGAACTTCAATCTTGCAATTGCTGATGATGATGAATAAATAATTCAGTACAAACATGCAGTACAAATTAAATTCTTTAATTTTTTTACTATTTATGTAATAGTCCAACTAAATTAGGATTTTACTTCGGAATAAAAAGTATCAAGCTGAATTTTTACACACACCTTATGATATCGATGGGGACTTTCAAATGTTGTTTATAACGGTCTAATAAAGGTGTATGCAAAAATTCAGCTTAATACTATTTATTACGAAGTGAAGCCTTATTTTTGTCTAATTTGGTTGGGTTAAATAACTTTACAGTCCCAAGGAAGCTTCGCTATTAGCCTAAAATTAAATTAAATTAAATAAATATTTATTGATTTTCAATTTTTTACCTTTGCACGTTGAAGAAAAATAGTTTGAGCCTTAACTATATTTTCCTTTTTACCACACCAAACGGAAGCTACCGATTCTTGCAAGGCGCGCCCAAAGATAAACGTTAAGGCCCACGGCATTTTTCCTTTGTGCCTAAAAATAAAAATTACTTAATCGTAAATCACCATCAGTTAATTACATACTGATTAATCAGCTTTAAATTCTCTTTAGCTTCTTGTGCCGTTTGACCTCCTGATAAAAACCCAATTCCAGGCATCGCTGCAGGAACGGTTCTCGAAAAGACTTCAACTGTAGCTTTTGCCAGTTGTTCCCCACTAACCTTCTCTTTACAAGAGCATCCGGGCATAACCATGCTCGGTTTTAAAATAGTACCTTCCAAATAAATCCCAAAATCGCACAACGTCCTATAAACATGAGATAAAACCAACTCGGAAACCAATTGAGCTCGTTCCAAATCGTGATCGCCTTCTAACTGAACTTCAGGTTCGACAATTGGAACTAAACCGTTCGCTTGACAAATTGCACTATAGCGAGCCAAAGTATTTGCGTTTGCCTTTATGGCGAGCATCGATGGTGTATTAAGACCAATTTTAAAAGCGCAACGCCATTTTGCGAAACAACAACCGGCCTTTTTAAATTTTTTACACCTTTCATCCAAATCGTCTAAACCTACAAATCAATTAAGTTAAAAACGTTTAAAAACCCTAAAGAAAATACCTTTGGTAATCGTTTCTCCAGAAGTTCCTTCTAAAACGGTAAGTCCACCATCGACATTGACTCCGGGTAAAATTTTCTTGCTCCGCAACAAGTCTAGGAATAATATTCCATCGTTAGTTGCTCGAGAAATAGTCTCAGGATGTAATATTACACCAGAAATGTAATTATTTATATCGTTGCAAGAAAATAAAATTTGCCTGTACTGATGACGATGCTCTTCGTTATTTTTTAATCCGATAGGACTCAAAATACTTTCCATATAATCGATAGGTTCATCTGCTGCAAGAATTCCTTTACCTCTACTTACAAGCAAATCGGCTACTTCTTTTAAATCTCTCTTAAGTTCCGTCGATAACATCTTGACGTTTGGAATGAATTTAGTCGGTCGAACAGCTTATTTAAACTATTCACTGAATATTTGCTTGTCATAAATTAAAAGATAACATTCTTATTTATCCACTTTTATTTACATAGAAATTAATTAAAATAAAAATTTTCTTTTTGTAATAGCTTTACCATTTTTTACCACTTTTTACCTTAGGAGCATCCTTTTAAATTGCAGTAACTCAAGAATCGCTAAAGGCTGAATTTGGCGAGCTTACAAGTAACTCGTTGGCGATAAAAGTCGTCAGCAAGTGCAACTAGCTCAGCGAGCGTCAAGCAATCAGAAAGTCAAGCGATCGTTGCTCAGCAACGATCAACTTGAAAACTCACCCAATATGGGATCATCGGGAATGCGCAGTAACGTCCGAAAGAGATATACAAAAAAAGAGATAGAGAGGGTGAAGTAAGGTAGGGATTGGTTCAGAGAAATGGGAAGTACGATAGGGATTGGTTTAGAGAATCCACACAACACAATAAAAAACACATGGATCACCAGGAATGCGCAGTAATGTCCAATAGTCTGACACAGAATATAAAAAAAGAGATAGAGATGGTGAAGTAGGGTAGGGACTGGTTTAGAGAAAGTAAGATAGGGATTGGTTTAGAGAAATGGGGCATGTTCTGTCACCATAGGTACTTCGTGTCAAATGTCAGTCTTTCATCATAGTTACCATGTGTCAAATGTCAGTTTGTCACGATAATTACCATGTTAATGTCGTTATCTGACACCATATGTCAGAGGGGGTTTCATCTGTCACCCAACATAATATATGTCAATTTTATCTGTCATTTCATATGTCAACTGGAGTGACCTATCATTCCATCTGTCATCCCATATGTCATTTCAGAGATTAGTTTAGAGAGATGGGGAGTGAAGGTAATCTATCACCATATATCTGTGTATGTCAAATAATGTCAATCTGTCACCATAGGTGGTGGGAATCATCTGTCACCATAGGTAGGAGCATGGGCGTAGCCAAGAGCGGGCAGGAGGGAGCACCCCCGCGTAATAGCCCGGAGCCATTATTAAGGCGTTCGAAAAGCAAAATTTTTGTTGTCAGTTGAGAAATTTAATTTTGTTATGAGCTACAGCTAATAGTTGTTTATGAATGATACAAGGACGAAAAGTTGAATTTCTCGGACGACTACGCGGTAAGTATAAACTCATAAACGTATGAGTCCGAAAAACATTTTCGTCTGTGTGTCATCCCATATGTCATTTCAGAGATTAGTTTAGAGAGATGGGGAGTGGGAGTAATCTGTCACCATATCATATGCCCCCCCCCCCCGGGTAATCGCCCGGGGCCATTATTAAGGCGTTCGAAAAGCAAACTTTTTGTTGTCAGTTAAGAAATTTAATTTTGTTATGAGCTAATAGTTATTTATGAATGATACAAGGACGAAAAGTTGAATTTCTCGGACGAATACGCGGTAAGTTGCTGGAAGAGGCGAAGCCGAGTCCCGTAAACGTATGAGTCCGAAAAACATTTTCGTCTGTGTGTCATCCTATATGTCATTTCAGAGATTAGTTTAGAGAGATGGGGAGTGGGGGTAATCTGTCACCATATCATATGCCCCCCCCCCGGGTAATCGCCCGGGGCCATTATTAAGGCTTTCGATCTTTCGAAAAGCAAACTTTTTGTTGTCTGTTGAGAAATTTAATTTTGTTATGAGCGAGGGGTCAACCACTGTTCTGAATTTGTACACTGACTGCAGTTGACTGCCTATGACTGCTCATGCTATACCTACCATTGACTGCAGATAACTACCGTTGACAACTCAATTTTTGTACATTGACTGCAGAGAGTGGATAACCCCTCGGTTATGAGCTAATAGTTAATTATGAATGATACAAGGACGAAAAGTTGAATTTCTCGGACGAATACGCGGAGTTGCTGGAAGAGGCGAAGCCGAGTCCAGCAAACGTATGAGTCCGAAAAACATTTTCGTCTGATGTGTGTCATCCCATATGCCATTTCAGAGATTAGTTTAGAGAGATGGGGAGTGAGAGTAATCTGTCACCATATCTGTATGTCAAATAATGTCAATCTGTCACCATAGGTGGGAATCATCTGTCACCATAGATAGGAAAAAGCACCCCCCCTTGGGTAATGGCCGGAGGCCATTATTAAAGCGTTCGAAAAGCAAACTTTTTGTTCTCTGTTGATAAATTTAATTTTGTTGAGCTAATAGTTATTTATGAATGATACAAGAAGGAAAAGTTGAATTTCTCTGACGAATACGCGGTAAGTAGCTGGAAGAGGCGAAGCCGAGTCCAGCAAACGTATGAGTCCGAAAAACATTTTCGTCTGTGTGTCATCCCATATGTCATTTCAGAGATTAGTTTAGAGAGGTGGGGAGTGGGGGTAATCTGTCACCATATCTGTATGTCAAATAATGTCAATCTGTCACCATAGGTGGGAATCATCTGTCACCATAGATAGGAGTAGCATGGGCGTCGCCAAGAGCGGGCAGGAGGGTGCAAAAGCCCCCCTCTCGGGTAATGGCCCAAGGCCATTATTAAAGCGTTCGAAAAGCAAACTTTTTGTTCTCTGTTGATAAATTTAATTTTGTTGAGCTAATAGTTATTTATGAATGATACAAGAAGGAAAAGTTGAATTTCTCTGACGAATACGAGGTAAGTAGCTGGAAGAGGCGAAGCCGAGTCCAGCAAGCGTATGAGTCCGAAAAACATTTTCGTCTGTGTGTCATCCCATATGTCATTTCAGAGATTAGTTTAGAGAGGCGGGGAGTGGGGGTAATCTGTCACCATATCTGTATGTCAAATAATGTCAATCTGTCACCATAGGTGGGAATCATCTGTCACCATAGATAGGAGTAGCATGGGCGTCGCCAAGAGCGGGCAGGAGGGGGCAAAAGCCCCCCTCTCGGGTAATGGCCCAAGGCCATTATTAAAGCGTTCGAAAAGCAAACTTTTTGTTCTCTGTTGATAAATTTAATTTTGTTGAGCTAATAGTTATTTATAAATAATACAAGAAGGAAAAGTTGAATTTCTCGGACGAATACGCGGTAAGTTGCTGGAAGAGGCGAAGCCGAGTCCAGCAAACGTATGAGTCCGAAAAACATTTTTGTCTGTGTGTCATACAATACCTATTTTTCATTCGATTGTAAGAAAAATTCTCAAAAATACTAATAGTGTAGTCAACGAACCAAAATTTATCCTGATTTTCGGACTTTTTTTGTAACAGCGAGTTTTTTCTCTTAATCGGTCGAAACCATTCCTGTGAGTTTGTGTATAAAATGTCTCAACACAATTTTGACCGGAAGACCCTCATTCTTTGACTTTAGTGTAAAAGTTTGACTTTTTCAAGTTTCCGTTTCACTATTTTTTGAATAACTTCGCTTGTATTGGTCGGATCGGGACCCAAAAAATTTCCTTTTGTTTGTAATGAATCTCTCTTTAAAACTGCCTTAGTTAAAATAATCTATATTAATTGCCTAACCCAAAAAAAATTCAAAACTGCCGTCATTAGTGAGTCGTAGTGTTTTATAGAGAACTCGAGTAATAATTAATATTACGGTATGAAACTTTAGGAAGTTGTAGTTGATATAGTAACAAATCCATATTGCAAATTGGGTCCAAAAATATTGAGAACAAAGACTAAAATTTGCATTTTAGTTCAAATTTTCTAATTCATATTTGTTGTGAGCAATTGGTGGTATCGTTACAATTCTTCCTTTGAAATGTTGGAAATTTAATGCTCTTTCAGATGAAACCAAAGACAATCACATTAGACCACGTTTTCTTCCGATTTCCTTGAAAAGAGAAAATAAAATTTTTTTACTATTTACCCAGAAAACCAATTTTAGTGGTCGAAATAGTTGACTTTAAAACCAGTTCTAATGTTCAAAAATTGTTTATAGGAGTTCTTTATGATTAATTTTCAAAAATACGTAAAAGAAGAAATAAATTTCGACCACTAAAATTGGTTTTGTAGACAAACAGTTAAAAGATTTTCTTTTTATCTTCAAAGAAATCGGAAGAAAAAATGGTCTGATGTAATTGTTTTCGTTTTCATCTGAAAGAGCATTAAATTTCCTACATTTCCAGAGAAGAATTATTGGGATACCACTAATTGCTCACAACAAATATGAAAAAGAAAATTTGAACCAAAATCCAAATTTTAGCCGTTGCTCTTAATATTTTTGGACCCAACTTATAATATGGATTTGTTACTATATCAGCTGCAACTTCCTAAAGTTTCATACCATAACATTAATTAAAACTCAAGTTCTCTAGAAAAAACTACAACCGATCAATGACGAGTTTTGAATTTTTTTTGGGTTAGGAAACTAATATAAATAATTTTAACCCAAGTAGTTTTAAAGAGAGATTCATTACAAACAAAAGGAAATTTTTTGGGACCCGATCCGACCAATACAAGCGAAGTTATTCAAAATATAGTGAAACGGAAACTTGAAAAAGTCAAACTTTTACACTAAAGTCGAAGAATGAGGGTCTTCCGGTCAAAATTGAGTTGAGACATTTTATACACAAACTCACAGGAATGGTTTCGACCGATTCAGGAAAAAAACTCGCTGTTACAAAAAAAGTCCGAAAATCAGGATAAATTTTGGTTCGTTGACTACTCTATAATAAATTTTTTAATTTAATAATGTCATACTGACATTTATTTTAATTTAATAATATCAAAGTCTAACAAATTTTACACGTCGAAAAAACAGTTTTCGTCCTGCCTTTATTAGAGAACATAATTTGTTAACTTTTCTTAAAAAGCGTTGACGCGACGTCATCGGTCGATGACAAAAATGGGGTAAGAATTCTGCCCCTCCCTGAAATTTTTGGAGGCGACACCCATGTATGGGAATCATCTGTCGTTCCATATGGAAGAGGGTCATCTGTCAACCCATATGTCATTTTCTCTGTCATGCCATGTCATCTCATTTCACAGACGAGTTTGACATATAGGATGACACATAGAATGAAATAACATGAGATTTACATACTTATATGAAACGATATGACATAATATGAAACTGACAGATGAGATTGATATTCATAGATAGAAGAGGCGTAAACACACAGAGAAAAGGTAGCATGCGGTCATGATCTAGTTTGTCTAGGAAAAGGTATTTATCGATATCGTTTAGTATGAATTTTTTTAAATAAAATCGATTTGTGCGAGGGGTTATCCACTCTCTGCAGTCAATGTACAAAAATTGAGCTGTCAACGGTAGTTACCTGCAGTCAGTGGCAGCCATAGCATATGCAGTCATAGGCAGTCAACTGCAGTCAGTGTACAAATTCAGAACAGTGGTTGACCCCTCGGATTTGTGGTTAAATAAAATGATTATTAACAGGAATAGGTAGGGGTCCCACTCTGGATTTTACGGGAGGGCCCTCAAACTCTTAGTTACGCCACTGAGTATTTAACTAAAATTTGGGGCACTCAAATGTCTCTTAAAACCTCTAAAAATATTTTTTTTAAATGCCTTGTTTACTAAAGGTGTCTTTTCTGAAAAAATTCTATCTTATTTTGGAACGTAAAACATCCAGTTTTTTTATGCCGGTGATAATGAATATAAATAAAAGAACAAAATATTGAATTTATATTATAATTAGCTGTTTCGATATATTTTAAATTAACAATATTTTGTGTTTATTAACGCATTGCAAGATTTTTAAAATTACATTTTTTATATTCGCCAAGCACCCACAAAAAAGTTTAAAATACAATTTTTGTTTATTTTTTAAGAAGAAAAAAGAAAACACAGTTGGCTACAGAAAATAAAAATCAAAAAATATAACAAAGCGAACAATTGGCTTAGTTCAATTAAGACAGAATTAAATGTTTTACACGAATCGTTTTTAAAGAAACTGAATTTAATTCTCCTAACGCCAATTAAGACGATTGTTTAAAATGGAAATTAAATTTTCTTAACATTCTTGCTGTTTTGTGGCTTGATTATTTGCTCGAAATCCTGGCGGCGTTGCTATTTGCGAATTTAATTCGTTTCCCAACCAATTTAAATTTTGTTGATTGTTAATGTGAGGATAATTATTATAATTTGTTTGTTGTATTTGAGGATTATAAGTTGAATAATTTTGATAATTAAACGATCCATTTTGTAATTGTTGCGTTACTAATGGTTGTTGAATATTATTAAAATGTTGCTCGCGCATTTGACCATTTGTTAACAAGAAATTTCTACTCGATGTTACAATTGCTGGATCTAACATTTTCCAATCGTTACATGAATTTAAACTTTTTTGTGTTTGCGCGTGATTATAATTATTTGACGACCAATTATTTTGAGCAAGTTGTTGTTGTGGCTGTTGTTGGTGTTGTTGCTGTGGTGGTGGCTGTTGCTGTTGATGTTGACTATTATTTCCCATGTTTAAAAATGGTAAAATTTTGCTGCCTGTAAATTAAATTATTATAAACAATTAATCGTTCGATTCCATAATAAAAGATAATACCAAAAGAATTCATATGAGTTGGAGTTTGCACAAATCCTGGTGGGGGTGGTGGGATGTGATTGTGAGGATGATTTAAACCGTTCAACGGTGTTGTTTGTTGTTGACCTTAAAAATTTTTAAATTGTCTATAAAAATGTTATTTTAAACTAAACGGTACTTAAATTAACTCTACAGGGTGATCTAGTTGCGCGACAACGTTGAATATCTCCTTTAAGGCTGCGTTAAAATTAATTAAAATTACCTTTGACGTGCCTACAACTGTTCTTGGCCAATCAGAATAATATGATTTCTAATTAGAACAAATAAAAAGTGCCGATTTAATTTACTTCTTAAACTAAAATAAATTAATCAAGAGCTTTATAGTACAGACTGTTACTTTTTTGGTTATTACACAAACTTTATTTTATTTTAATACAAATCAAGGGCCCACATTGTTACTTGATGACAGATAATGACATGTTCAAAAGCTACAAAAATTCTGTCTTTCTCTAGGTTCTTCCATTACTTAGTAATGACCACCTTAAGGTTCCTACAACTTTTGAATATCGGTCGTTTAATTTCTTACAACTTTATGCACAATTTTTTATGTCTATCAATATAACAAAGGAAATACTCGATTTTGTCATACTAACGCTCGGTTGCATAAAGGCATATTTTAATCCAAGAATTAGATTAATATTCCTTTGATATGGCAACGTTACACACTGTAATCTCAAAGTATGACGTTTGTACATTAAAATTTGAGTTCAAATTATTTGTGTTAAACTGTGAATAGTTTGTCAAACTTGTCATTTTTATTAATTTGTTTTTTAATTTATTGCGTAACGTTGCCATATCTAAGGATTATTAATCTAATTCTCGGATTAAAATATAATTCGCTTGCATGCAACCGAGCGTAAACTGGCCACCCAGTATAATTAACAAGCTAAAGCAAATAGTTGACAATAAAAAACAGATACCAAGGTTTGTTACTAAATTACAGAACTCCAAGTATTAAATTTGATTTCACAATAAAGTGATAAATGACTAAATAAATATGTACTAGAACAAACAACTTTTCAACAAATAAATGATAACACTTTTATGTTTTTGAAAGCCCATTTTTTAAAAATCAAAAATGTTTAATATTTTTTAGTGGCCGCTTCATTGAAAAAATTGAGGTCGAAGATTTAAAAGTTCGATTTTTCAAAACATCTCGGGAAAGATTGATCGTATGAAAATAAAATTATGAAATGGATTTTCTCAAAATTTCCTCTGCCATATTTTTTCTTTTTTGGATATGTTACAGACAACGTAATTCTCTATCGAAATATAAATTTTGATCAAGATCGCTCGAGCCGTTTGATGCTACACGGCCTCAACCCTCACACCTCAATCTAAAACCCTCACTGAGGCTGTTTGACCAAAAAGGCGTTAAATCAAAGAAGCGATGCATCAAATACATAGTACGTTCCTTTAGCTTTAAATAGCCGTATTTGGCAGAAATATATCTCGTTTAGATCGCGAGTTATAAATTATTGACGTAGTCATGTTTTCAAAATAGTTCAAAAATTAATTTGACCGTAGATAGGTCAAAAATAATTTGTTCGCAAAACCACTTTGTACACTTAAGTTTGAACATATTTCCAACCAACATACCAAATTTCGTCAAAATCAGAAGACCTAAGGGTCAAACGTGGCCGATCTGACGTGGAATTACCCAGAGCACATACCAAATTTCGTCAAAATCAGAAGACCTAAGGGTCAAACGTGGCCGATCTGACGTGGAATTACCCAGAGAGCACTTTGAAATTTTTAATAGATTAGAATAAATTAAACAAGAAAATTTTAATTGAAATGAATGATAATTTTGCCAAATTTACTCCTAATTAACAAATAGTACACATTTTGAGCTTCATATTGCATTTTAGCATTGATTTATACAGTGGAACAACATCTTTACTCATATTACAACATTCAGGAGTAATGTCTACAAATGATGAATTAGTGAATCTGAAAGCTTACGCTTTCTTCTTTAAGATGAATTTTTAATTTTGTTCCTATGTTCATTTTTGAGAGAGCTTTGATACTTTTTAGGAATAAGCGACGCGCACGAGTTGATTCCCAAAATCAGATCGCAGTTTCATTCCGTTTTCTACAAAAACTATTCAACCTACAAAAAAAGTCATCAGACCTTTTCTTCTCTAAATATCATCTTCTTTAAAAAATAATTCAACTTTTTTTTCATACTTTTCATATTTTCATAGTTCGAAAAATCGAACTTTTAAATCTTCGACCTAAATTTTTTCAATGAAGCGGCCACTAAAAAATATTAAACATTTTTGATATTTAAAGAATAGGCTTTCAAAAAGACCATGCACCGATGTTTACCCGTTCTACTATTTTTCAGAGCTTGTAGCGCGTTTTCGTCTGTAGAAACTGGCCTATTAGGAGAAATATGACTTCAGCAGAACAATCGTCGGCGTCTGTACTTGCATAGAGCCTTATAGCACGACCACCGAAAGAAAAGCTACAATCCTATATAATCCAGTCAAATAAGGAACCTCAAAATGACAATCAGAAAGCTAAATGTTTGCATAAACCTATATTTTGATGTTCTAAAGATTTGCTCAAAAGTTTCATACAGTCTCGTGTCCGCTTGTCAAGATATTCAAAAGCAAAGGTCACAAAAACCGTTTTTTGCAAATTTCTCGTTTCCTATGCATCATACGTCATTAGAGGTTATTATAAAACTTGTAGATCATAAAATTCTTTAAAAATTTGATCTAATTCGTTTTTTTGTGCGATTACCTGTTCTCGAAATGAGAGTGGGAGGTTCGCTAACAGTAATAACTTTTTTATTTTAAATAGAATACTATATTTGTTTTTATATTAATGGATTCCAAGAAAACTTCTAAATCCAACTTTTTAACATTCTAGAGGCAACCCAACGTAAGGTGAATCCACCACGTGATGACCGGTAAAGTTGCGCAGTAGAATAGTGTGGTCGTTGCATAGAAACGAACGTAGACAGTGCCGTCGTATAGTTATTACATTACTTTTGTCGAAGCAAAATAATGACAAGCATTTTAATAATGTGAAGATCTCATTCACAAAGTATTAAACCAGTTGTTGTAAGCCCAGCTTACACCCCCTATGTTTAGGGTGGATAATATACCTTTCCGCATTCCTTTATTATTAGTATTGTGTAATGTTATGTTATAAATAATTGTTCACCTTCCTATTATTATTACGAATTTGCAATTATGCTTACAACAAGGAAACTGTTTTGTTGACGGTATTAGAAATACGCTAAAGTTAGCGGAAGCATTTATTTAAACTATAAAAACTGATCTACATCAACAAAACAGGGCTTCTTCTTCAAACCGTCGTTACAAGGTGTAACGCGGCTTCTTCCAAAACCAAGCCTCTGGGCTTCTTCAAAAATGTAATGTTAAAGTGTTACAAGCTTCGGGCTTCTTATCATTCAACCCGTTGCGCTATTACAAATTACAAGTTACAAATTAAATTATATTGATACATCAAAAGTGTTTTATTCTGGTTCGCCAAAACACAACGTCCATCACAACATAAAATTGGTGTCAGGTGTGGGGTGTATTAAATCACAAAGAATAGCCAATCAATTGGTTTTGTGAGCCCTATAAAAAAGTTAATGGTGGCCAACGTTAAGTGTCCAAAGAGCGAAGAATATACAGGATATAAACATCAAGCTGCAAGAGAACAAAGAAGAAGCCGTTTTCTTGATCAGCCGCATCAACTACAAATCTACATCAGCAACAGCATCAACTACAAATCTACTACATCAGCAACAGCATCAACTACAAATCTACAACATCCGCAACAGCAGCCGCATCAACAACAACTTCTACAGCATTCAAGCAGCAACGTCATCATCAAGAGTGTCAGTCTTATATTTAATTAGGGTAAGAAATTTTATTTTTAAAATTAATTTTGTAAAACTTGGATGCACGACTCCTCTGTTGCGGACAGTTCAAATTCTGAAGACGATACGTTAAATAATACAATTGAAACCGAAGGAACCATGTTTGACGTTAACGTAGCATTAAAGATTATTCCAGAATTTTCGGGTGTAGCGAAGGAGCTACATAAATTTTTGGCATGTTGCGAGGTAATTTCATCTTGTACAACAACGAGAGCGGATACAACGATGTTTTTAAATATTGTTAAATCAAAACTTGGGGGTAACGCATACGATTGCGTCAAATACAAAGATTTTGATTCGTGGGATGAACTAAAGGAAGTGCTAAAACAACAGTACCTAGAGAAACGAACGTTAGCCCAGATACAAATGGAGCTAGTAACGTCGCGCCAGGGATCAAACGAGCCAGTGAGATCTTTTGCGAACCGAGTTGAACGGTTGGCATTAGATCTAACGGATGCTGGTGTCGTCAGTCAAGGAGCAGAGGCTGCACCTATCCTTCAAAACTTAAATCGGGCATCAGCTTTGAGAGCCTTTGTAGAGGGATTACAAAATCCTATAAAGCTCATAATCAAAGCTAGCCGGTTTCAAGATTTTAATGTCGCGGTAGAAGCAGCCTGTGAAGAAGAAAGAATAAATTTTTCAAATAATCAAAATCAAAATAGAAGCACTTCCCAAAGTTCAAATTCGACCAATTCAAACAGAAATCGCTTAAATAATATTAGGTGTTCGAAATGTGGGAAATCAAACCACACAGCTAACCAGTGTTTTGCACGGCTCCCACAATATCCTACTCATCAACAGAGAGAGGGTCATGTAAATAACGTTAGGATCACATGTAGCTATTGTAAAAATTTGGGACATTCAATTCAGCAATGCCGGAGGAGACAATTCAAAAATAATTTGTCTCCTGCAGGGCAAGTCAATCGCTATAGTAACCATCAACCATCATCGAGACCCAATCCTACCCCTTTCCACTCAAATCAGCGCGTAACAAATCAATCAAATTCGGGAAACGAGATAGGACCCAGTACTTCATCAGGCAGGGTAACTCAGGTCCAAGAATACAAAGATGCCTAACTACAAATTCATATTTTAATAATAATTTTAATACTAATTCTAATCTTCAAATCAATGAAGATCTCGTATATAAATCCCGAAATCAAATAATCAAAGATAAACAATCTTCATGTCCTAAATCAAATATAATTAATTATTCTAGGGGTTCGCATATAGATTCTAAGGAAAACTATTTAGCCAAGGTTAACAGAGATGCAGAATCCCAATCTTATAATTCAAAGTTTGAAATCCAACAAGTTCCCGTATACAAATCCGGATCTCCAATATTCGAAGATAAAAAATCTTCACATTTTAAAGCAAATATAAATGCTAATAATTATTCCAAGCCAAATAAATCTTCTAATTCTAAGTTTGAAAGCCATCAAGATCCCTTATTCAATTATCAATTATCAATTAATAAAAAATGTGATCGTAATCATAATTCTAATTCTTATTCGAGTGGTCTTCATATGGATTCTAAGGGAAACCATTTAGCTGAGGTTAACATAGATGAGGAACCACAAATTTTTCATATTAGCAAAGACAACTTACGATCAACATCAGTTATCATTCCATTGTCACTTTCTATAAAAAAATGCAAAACTGCAAATCTTCTAATCGACACTGGATCCGATGTCAGTTTATTAAAACTATGCCAAACCGATGGCAAGTCCGACATTTTTATAGATCAGAAAATTAAATTAAAGGGAATCACAAAAGACTTCGTAGAGTCCTTAGGTGTCTGCAACGGAACAATTCAACTTTCAGATAATATTTCAATTGATCATCCTTTTCATATAGTTCCAGATAATTTTCCTATATTAACCGACGGAATCTTAGGTCGCGATTTTATGATAAAAAATAACGTAAATGTAGATTATACAAATTCTACAGTTTCATTTCGTGTCCAAGGGCATAATTTCAATTTTCCATTATTTAGCCCAACCGATATCAAAGTTCCCGCCAGGACAGAAATAGTCACAAATATTTATTTAAATTCGAATGAGCCAAAATTATGTTTACAAAAGGAAGTAAAACCAGGTGTATTTGTAGGGAATTTTATTGTGCAAGCAACAAATAATATTTGCAAAGTTAGTTTACTTAATTCAACTGAGTCAGACATTTTTATAAATAGTAGTGAACTTGACTTTGACGACCTAGAAAAGTACGATATCATAAATTTAACTTCGGGGATTCAGCAAAAACGATTACAATCATTAGAAAACGAACTAAACCTTAATCAAATAAATTCTGAAGATTCCTATAACAAATATTTAAACGACATCGAATCAAAAATAATCATCAACAATGACGTAACAGATGCAGACGAAAATCTCGAAAATTGCTCAAAAGATTTTCATTTAATATATTTCACTGATACTAAATTTACTAGGAACATTGACTATCACGATAGTAAATTCGAACTTATTGCACAAAATTCAAGTCTTCACGGTTTATCTTATCTCAAATCTGATCATCGCTATTTCATATATTTGCTAACGAAAACAAGTCAAAACGACAAAACAGACTACAAAGACATATTTTATTCTCTACTAAATCTTAAAGACTTTTGCGTTAAAAATCATATAACTCAGTTAGCTATTTCAGGGGATAATTTGGAAATCGACAGATTAAAATTAGAACCTATACGAATAATGTTTAGATATATTTTTCAACAAAGTAAAATAAAAATCATAATTTTTCATAATCAAAATACTAACAAGGAACTATCACAATTAGAAATCCAACAGATACTAAGGGAGTATCATCACACTCCACTGGGAGGTCATCAGGGGTTAAACCGTACATTCAAACGTATAAAAAGTCTCTATAAATGGGAAGGAATGTATAAAGATATCAAAAATTATATAAAATCATGTGAAACATGTCAAAAGAATAAATGCAGTAGAAAAACGAAACAACCAATGACAATTACTACAACTTCATCATATCCTTTCGAGAAAATATTTTTAGACATAGTCGGACCATTAAATGTAACCGATAATTTTAATAAGTATCTTTTAACTTTTCAAGATGATTTAACAAAATATTCAATAGCAATTCCCATACCAAATCAGGAAGCCACGACAGTAGCTTTAAATTTTGTTACCAAAATTGTGTGCATATATGGAACGCCAAAAATATTATTAACAGATCAGGGAACTAATTTTATGAGCAACGTTTTTAAGGAAACTTGCAAGTTATTAAAAATCAAGCAAATTCAGTGTACAAGTTTTCATCCCGAAAGTAATGACAGTTTAGAACGTTCCCACAGGACTCTAGTAGAGTACCTGCGACATTTTATTAATCGAGATATGAATAATTGGGATAATTTTATGCCCTACGCAACTTTCACATATAATACCACTCCACATATCTCAACCACATTCACGCCTTTTGAACTTCTCTTTGGTAGAAAGGCTATCCTTCCGTCATCCTTAACAAAATCTCCAGAACTTCTTTACAATTATGATGACTATTATAGCGAGATGAAAAGTCGATTCCAGCATTGTCATGAATCGGCTAGGGAAATTATAATAAAAAATAAAGAAAAATCAAAACAAAATTATGACAAAACAATTCATGATTTAAAACTTAATGTAGGCGATCTAGTTTTATTAAAAAACGAAACAATAGTAAAGGGAAAAAGCAAAAAGTTACTTCCATTATTTAAAGGCCCTTACGAGGTCTTGTCATTAGATTCCGATGTAAATTGCACAATATTAATCAATCGAAAACCTATAAAAGTGCACAAGAATCGTTTGAAATTGTTTCACAATTAAAGCCTTAAATTTTTAACATTAAGAAATAATTATTGTCTTCCCATACAGATGTTTCATGCATCCATGTTATATATCCAATCAATTAACTAATGTATTAAATTTCAAAATTTTAATTTTAGCAAAGTTTTAAATGTAATGTAAGCCAGGCAGGCGGTAGTTTCTTTTTTGTAAATTCTACCGTCGTGTCCTAGGCAGAATTTTAAAAAATACGGCGGAGGTGTTGTAAGCCCAGCTTACACCCCCTATGTTTAGGGTGGATAATATACCTTTCCGCATTCCTTTATTATTAGTATTGTGTAATGTTATGTTATAAATAATTGTTCACCTTCCTATTATTATTACGAATTTGCAATTATGCTTACAACAAGGAAACTGTTTTGTTGACGGTATTAGAAATACGCTAAAGTTAGCGGAAGCATTTATTTAAACTATAAAAACTGATCTACATCAACAAAACAGGGCTTCTTCTTCAAACCGTCGTTACAAGGTGTAACGCGGCTTCTTCCAAAACCAAGCCTCTGGGCTTCTTCAAAAATGTAATGTTAAAGTGTTACAAGCTTCGGGCTTCTTATCATTCAACCCGTTGCGCTATTACAAATTACAAGTTACAAATTAAATTATATTGATACATCAAAAGTGTTTTATTCTGGTTCGCCAAAACACAACGTCCATCACAACACAGTAATTAATTATTATTAGTACTTCAAATAAAAATTTAAATTAAGTAATTATTGTAATTTTGACTACTTTTAAAAATAATGTTTTTGACAGAAGAAATAACTAGCTCCGCCACTGGGCTCTGAAGCCACACCTTGTGCAGGTTTGGTCACGTGGTGGATTCAACTTAAGTTGGGTTTACTATAACCAACTATAACATCTAACATCGGTAACCGATTTTCAACTGTTTTTTTTTAAATTGAATTTTCTAAAAAACGTGACGTTTTGGTGCCTTTCTTGAAAATTGCAAACTGACGTTATGATGGTAACAGGAGCTATGTAACTTTCAGTAACTTTCAGATATTTTTCTAATGCCCGTTTGCACCGACGGTTCCTAAGCAATTGCTTACGTAAGAACTGCCTAACGCTTAAATAATTCCTAACCCGATGCATAAAAATTATTAACCATTTCGATATTGATATACAGATACCTTTGTTTATCTTATTTAGGAACTCTCGTGCGCGTGGTGAAACGTGGTGAAGCGCAATTTCGACTTAAAAAATGCTAATGTCAAATTAAGCAATGCCTTAACTTTAAGAATCGTCGGTGCAAACGGGCATAAGAACCTTAGACTAAGATCTGATGTTACAATTTTTCTCTAATAACTTACAAGGTGTTCAAAAAGTGCTCATTTTTTGAGAAAATTTGAAATCTAAAAAACTTTTTAATTTTAAATGGAACACCCTGTATTTTTTTAACAGTTTAGATGCACAAATAAATTTATTGTCGTTTTACACTACCATTCCCTATACCTATCGTTGATGCTTTTTACATTATTCTATATCCCATACTACAAGCTTGCGCGCCTTCCACTCCCCGCGCTGTTTTTCTAGAACGGTTGATCATACAAAAAAAATGAATTCGATGAATTTATGATCTAAGAGTTTTATAATAACCTCTAATGACGTATGATGCATAGGAAACGAGATATTTGCAAAAAAACGATTTTTGTGACCTTTGATCTTGAATATCTTGACATTCTGTATGAAACTTTTGAACATCAAAATATAGGTTTATGCAAACATTTAGCTTTCAGACTGTCATTCCGAGGTTAGCCCTGTATTTCATCTTATTTGACTGAATTAATATACAGGGTTAGTTAGAAGTATGGAAACGGCGATTTATTGACGTTAACATTCATTTTAGGAAATAATGTTCAATATAAAAGTTTTTTATGAAATTTTTATCTATATTTGAGAATATTAGCGTAGTAATTTTATGCTACCATTCGATAGAGCATTCTTTTTAAAATTTTTTAGCACTTTTTCGACGAAATGGCCAGTTAAAGTATTTAGGAATAGTCGCTATATCTAAGCGAAACAAAAGCCGAGCGATAAACAAACTCATGGGAGTAAACAATAACCAATGACAGTTAACTCGCTCGAGTTTGTTTATCGCTCCGCTTTTTTTTATCTTAGGTGTACCTACTATCGCCTACTATTCGAAAATACTTTAACCGGCATTTTGTCAAAAAAGTGTTATAAAAATAAAATTTTTAATTTTTTTTTTAAATGTCCACCCAGCCCTGCACTTTCTGCTGTTTAAGAGTTCATAACGCTAAATAAAATGTCCGTCCTTAAAGGGTTTAAGGGGAGTAAACAATAAACAATTGGGAGTAAACAATAACCAATGACAGTTAACTCGCTCGAGGTTGTTTATCGCTCCGCTTTTGTTTATCTTAGATGTACCTACTATCGCCTACTATTCGAAAATACTTTAACAGGCATTTTGTCAAAAAAGTGTTATAAAAATAAAAATTTTTTTTTTTTTTAAATAATGTCCACCCAGCCCTGCACTTTCTGCTGTTTAAGAGTTCATAACGCTAAATAAAATGTCCGTCCTTAAAGGGTTTAAGGGGAGTAAACAATAAACAATTGGGAGTAAACAATAACCAATGACAGTTAACTCGCTCGAGTTTGTTTATCGCTCCGCTTTTGTTTATCTTAGATGTACCTACTATCGCCTACTATTCGAAAATACTTTAACCGGCATTTTGTCAAAAAAGTGTTATAAAAATAAAAATTTTTATTTTTTTAAATAATGTCCACCCAGCCCTGCACTTTCTGCTGTTTAAGAGTTCATAACGCTAAATAAAATGTCCGTCCTTAAAGGGTTTAAGGGGGGTAAACAATAAACAATTGGGAGTAAACAATAACCAATGACAGTTAACTCGCTCGAGTTTGTTTATCGCTCCGCTTTTGTTTATCTTAGATGTACCTACTATCGCCTACTATTCGAAAATACTTTAACCGGCATTTTGTCAAAAAAGTGTTATAAAAATTAAATTTTTAAATTTTTTTTTAAATGTCCACTCAGCCCTGCACTTTCTGCTGTTTAAGAGTTCAAAACGCTAAATAAAATGTCCGTCCTTAAAGAGTTTTAAGAGGGGGTGGTAATTAAAAAAAAAGTAGTCTTACCTGCAGAATGATTTCTGTAATCTGATTCGCTATCCAATAATTCTGCCAATCCTTTTTGTGTTTCGTGGAAAGGATCAAAATCTAATTCGTCATCGGGTCTGCTTTTGACAGTTTTAGTGACATTAACACCGTTCTGATAGAGGTGATTGTGCATATTGTAATTTTGACCATTTTGGGACATTTCGCCGTTATACATTTGAGTGTTATTACTTCGATAACCATTTTGTAAAAGTTGTTGATTAAAGGTTTGTTTTTTAAGATTAAGATTTAAAAGTTGCTCTTCAATATGTCTCTGTTGTAATAATAATAAATTTTGTGTGTCCGCCAAAGTATGCAAATAACCGTTAGTTTGGTTTAAGCCGTCGTGTGTTGGATTCAATCCATTTGGTATATTGCTAAATGAGTCTTTTTGACCATTTTTACAAAAATCGGTAAAAAATTTTGACATTTGATGATCTAAACTGTTCGTATTACTATAGCCGTTTAATATATGATTTCTCAATTCCGTATGATTGTTTTGACCATTTATTCTATCGGAAAATTGTAAATTTTGATAATTTGTTGGTTTATGAGATAAAACATCCATTATGTTATCGTGAATTTTGGTTGTTTCGTATCTATTTGGGTAATTATCTAAGCTAGAAAACATATCGAGACGATTAAAGCCATTCCCAAAAGTTTCTAAAGTGTCTTTTACGTTGCATCTTTGTTTTGCTAACTCTTCCATATGATCGAGTTTAGAAAATCCAAATGCGGCTTCCCAGTCTTCTGAACTGTTTATATTAGGTAAGGAATCATTTAGAAGTTGCGTTTGGTTTAAACAATTATCTGTCGCTAAGTTTTCGTCTTCTACCTCGGGTGTCATTTTTTGAAATGAATTTTGAGAGAAAAAGCTCGAATTATCGTCGATTATAGAAGATAACCTCGATATACTGGTATCTGTTTTATCTGATTCGTCTTTATTTTTAATGCAATTTTGTATTTTTTCTTCTACACCATTTTCAGCCTTTTGTTCAGATTCTGTTACTTTATTATTAACTTGTATTTCTCCGATCTTATATTTCTCACATTTTTTACTAGTTTCACTATTTTTAACTTTAGTTTTAACTTTTTGTAAATTTTCTTTAGCGTTTTCTTTCTTTTTTTCTGTAGTTTTATCTTTTTCGCCGGTTCCATCTGGACTAAGCTGAGGCCAATTTTCTTTACTATTTGTGCTCGTCGTGCCATTTTTCGTACTCTCTTTAGTTTTCTGTTTAGATTCACTTTGTTGTTGTTGCAGTTGTAAATTACCTTGTATAGCCATTTTATTTAGTAACATTTCGTGTAACTTTCGTTCGTATTCTTGATGTTTGCCTGCATGCATTTGTTCCTTTGTAAAACTAGCTTTCGGATCTCCTTTAACAAAGATAACAACTATTAAAAGGAAACACAAATGGACCAGATATATTTTGGCAAAAATAAAATAAAAACTTACCAAAGAAGTGCAAATACATGCAATCCGCTTTCGGACACGTCTGATTTTTCATAAAATGCGAACAATACTTGGTAGTGCCCAAACTAGATTTTATAGTTCTACCGTCTATCACAATATTATTAACACTTTGTATAGCTCTCAGAGCGTCGTCACTTCTCATATACGTAACATAAGCGCCTAAAATATCAAAAGTTAAAAATCAAAACGCTAAATAAATTTAAATAACTTACTTGCACTAGGACCCTGCGAGCCTGCATAAGTAGTAGACTGATTAATTACGACTTTGTGTATTTTCCCAAACTTTCCAAAATACTCGTGCTTTTTTAATACTTCCGCATCGGCTAACCTCGGTGGTAAACCGACGACAAACACCAAATTTTTTTGGACAACCCTTACACTATTTAATAACAATTAAATTATACCCCACAAACTAAACACACTCACAAGGCAACTTACTTAGATAAATGTTTACGACTTTCACTGAGTTTAGCTTTCCTTTGCTGTTCTCGTTGACGTTTCTCCACTTTCAATTGAGCCACTTGTTCTTTAGTTAGTGGAATAAAATCCGCCGGATTCTCCGCATACGCTTTACGACAAGCCGGGCATAACCCATTTTCGTCAGTTCTAATTCGATGCCAACAGAAACGACAAATCTTAAAACAAACTTTTAGTAAAAGGAAGAAAAATAAATTAAAAACAAACCTGATAACCACAACTGCAAGGATAAAAGTTAAGATCATCGACTTCCAAAGCCTCCATACACAATGGACATTCGACTTGTTCTTCACCGGATTGATTAAGAACCGACATTTTCAACTTTTAAACTCGTACACAAAATACTGGTTTGCTTTGTCTAAAAATATAAACTGATAAATAATTATAACTACTAATTTATCTGGAATATAACAACAAAAGTATAATTTAGTTAAAATTCCCGTAAAACGGAATTTAAATGTCAAGGTAAATGAACAGCTGTCAAAAAACTGCCATGTAGCACTTTTTCTGAAAAAAGGATCTTAATCATTAACGGTCACTACTAATACAAATTTATCGATTTCTTCATTTGCAGTACACAACAAACAATACATACGAATTTAATAATCTTTACGAATCAGTTCGATATATTATTTTTAATTTTTTTTCCAAAAGTACTTGACTGATGTTTCTTAACTTCCGCCTTTAAGTGCACACATATCGGATCAAAAGGTTATTACCAAGGTGTAGAAATAAGTGTAAAAGTTAAATAAAAGTACCGAATTGTTATTATACAAGCCGATTATGAGGAAAAATTAAATATTTACTTACAAATTTTTAGAATGAAAGATTTCAATATGGCGACTTGATAAATTACATGGGCCACAGTGTTGCCAACACAAAATCTATTCTTTTATTTATTCCTTCAATCTTCCACCAGCAAACACCAACAAATATGAAAATATTATTTTTCAATGTGTTTGCAATTTTATCTTTCAAGTTTCATAACAATACATTCGAGTGATAAGTATTTGATTTCACAAGGATTTCACCTTTATTTCTAGGCTAAAATGGAAAAACTTAAATTGTCGTTTAACCAACTTCCAAAATAATAGGTTTTTTTATAATGAAAGAAAAAACAGCTTATCAAAATAATAGTTATAAATTAAGTAAATTACACATTTTTATAAAAAGTAAGTAAAAAGTGAGTTGTGCTCAAACAGGCAACTTCGTTGTTTCATTTAAAATCAGGTTTTTGAGATTCTTCTCCTTCTGTTAAATTAAATTTTATTGTTTGTGTTGAATAAAAATTAAGAATTTTACCTCTGGGTGTCGATTGATCAGAAGCAGAAGATCCCGAGTGTCCCGAAGCATAACCAAGTACAAAAGGTGTTTTCTTTTTAATTTTATCTTCAGAACTTGAATTAGTTAGATATTTATCGGGCAAATTTTTAAGATAAGTGCATGTAACGGGATAAACGCTTCTAAAATAAGATAGATATTATTTAATAAATATTAATTACTTTACAATACGTTTCTGTCTTGCTTTTCACCGACTGTTGTGATTCATCTACTTGTTTAGTTACCACTTTCCTAATGTTATCAATTTAAATTAGTTATTTTTTATACTATTGTTTAACATACTGTTGATTAGTTCCGGTACCAGTGGTCGAAGATTTTTTATTTGTCATACCACTTTCGTTGCTACAACAAATGCTACAAGAACTTGGCGTGCCAGATTTTGCACTGAAAAAAACAATCTTAAATTTTCAATTTATACCAAAATATTTCAGTTACCTCATAGTACTAGACTTTTTACTCTTGCTTTTGGTAGTATTTGAAGTCGAAGATGCTTTTTTTGATTTTGACGAACAACATACTTTGCTTGATAATTTTGAATCTTCCGCTGACGATTTAGGTGATAGTTGTTGATCTACTTTATCACAGTCGCCTATTTTGTTAAGTGTAATATTAAGATTTTGATTAAGTAAATAAACTCTTACATTTATTATTTTTAGCCGCGCGAATTCTGTAACATATAAATAACGATCCCAGTAAAAACCAGATAAATATTGTTGAAAGAAGAACCATCAAGATTAGATTAGATTTCTTTTGCTTTCCTTCTTTAGTCTTTTCACCAGCTGCAGCAACGTCCGATTCTGGCATGATATTATAACTACCAATTTCTTTATTATTGACAGGTTTGGCTCCTACAATTTGTTACACTTTTACCGAGTTGTTACCTATAATGTATTTTACCTTTCTGCTTTAATGTAGCTAAAACTCTTAATACTCCTCCAAAAGCCGCATAAAATTTATCTTTTAAAAGATGAGGCTTGACATGTACTTGAATCCAAGATAGTAAATTACTGTTAAATTCGGCAAGATCACTGTTCGATGCATTACGGTAAGCCAAACACTTAGTTGCTGCCATGTAGTATTTTACGATAACATACGATGCAGATTTAGATTCAATGTTACGTAAGGAGTAAGTTTTAAATGGCACAGCAATAGCAGTAGGACGTGTTTTTGAGTCAAAAAAGGGTAATGGAATTCTAATGCCCATTTTTCCTTTTGAACCTTAAAACTCGCATTAATCAAAGCATCTACCTTTACTGAAATCCTTACAAGACTTCTTGTAGAACGTTAATCCTTTACAAGGATCACATTTAGGTGGAGGTTGAATAGGTAAAGGTTCTGGCTGAATACGTCTACCTTTAAAAACGATTTCAAATAATAATGAACTCTTTTGATAATAGCTCTACTTACAATCGTGTGCTGCTTTACTCCATCCATGACCGTTAGTTCGTAAGAAGCATTTGAGTTCATCAAAAAGTTGATATAGCTTCTCCATACTATCAAAATCAATATATCCAGCATAAAATGCTTGTTTGGCAATTGGCAAAACATATGCATGTAAATAACCCCCTAAATTTTTAAATAAAATAGATTAATTTTATTCGTCTTACCTAATGTATCAGTTAAAGCAAGCAACATAATGTGCTTAGTCTTTCCATAAGTCAGTTGTCTTACAACTTCCAACACAAGACGAAAATAATCGATAATATCTGTTACGAAGGCATTATCACGTATATTGAGAACTAGCGGAGATGGTAACACATCTTCCAATAACATACGCGATGTTAGCAATGCTATGTTATCAGAACTCCAACAGTCTTTAGTTGTGTCCGATTCTGTAAACAAGACAGTACCTACATTTACTTTATCTTTCTTTGTATATCCGAAACTAATTACAGTTAAAAATACCCAAGTTACAATAAACCGTGGCATTTCACATTTACCAAAAAAAGTCAAAATGTGTTTTTTACAATTATATTTCTTAGCAACTGTAAACAAATTATTTAATGTACAACTGAGTTTAGCGGTTCTGCTTTTATACTTGATAAATTTAATCTATTGTCCAATTCTTCATCAATCAACCCGATGATTGCACTAAAATATAAAAAAATGTTTAAATTTATAATTGATTACATAATAAGCTTACACGTTATCGCCTCTTATAATGTGTAATCCCAACATTACTTGTTCAACCCCAGTTGCTGAAGAGTAGACTCGCTCGTGCGATTCGTCTAAAATTATGTTTATTGTCTGATCAAAACCTTTGAGTGTACCCTAAAATTAATGAGCATTACTTCGAAGTGAAGGAATTAAAATATACTTACAATGAAGTTTCGTCCATCAGAAGTTATTATAGAAACAGTGTCTTGATAAATAGTTAAGAAATATGACATAACCTAAAATAGCGTTTTTGCGTGCAGTAAATAAAGGATACGGTTAACGAACACATCTAGGCCGGTCGACATTATTGATTATAATAATTTATATAATACAACCATATAACTAAATATACAAAATTTGTATAATAAAATTTCTAAACGAAATTGGCGCAAACAAAATTATTATTATTATTTTCGAAGTTTTTAAATCCTTTGAACAAACTTTAATACGAAAGTCACTAAATTCTTATTGTGACATAAATGTTACTAACTACACAAACTGTCATACGTGACATTGACAGTTTAATATTCCAATAATTTCTAATTAATCTTATTGTAATCACAAAATATGAGCGAATTAGTTTGGGGGATTAAAAATGGTGATTTAGATCAAGTTAAAGACATTGTAGCAAAAAAGGTAAGTGTCAATCTTAAAATGAAATGGTTCATAATTTGAAAATTGCAGCCTGTAAATGTAAATGAGGAAATAGATGGTCGTCCTCCTATTCTTTACGCCGCGGATTATGGACAAGCCGATGTTATCAAATATTTGATATCTGTAGGAGCTGATGTTAATGTAAGTTGTTAAACCAAGTCTTCCGTTCAAATCTTAATAAGAGTTTGTTTCAGTCTAAAGATAAACATGGTATTACAGCAATTTTGGCTGCTATTTGGGAAGGCCATAGAGACTGCGTTAAGTTATTATTAGAAAAAGTATGTTAACTAAATTTAATTAAGTAAAATATATAAATTTTGGTTATTGTAGGGTGCCAAAAAGGATGGAGTTGCTCCAGATGGAACAGCATACTTAGATTGCGCCGAAGATTACGAAATTAAGCAATTACTTCTTGCTTAAATTATTCGACTAATAAGTTATTGAAGAAACGAACTTGCTTCCTTCCAGTTATTTAATTTAAAATAGAACGCATTTAATTTTTTACTGTTTCAAATTGATGTGAATGAAAAACGATAATTTAAGTGATATCTTTATATGTTTTGTGTTTTTAAATAAGTAAACGTATTGTATATGTAATTAGTGTGAAGTCTTTATTTGTTACAAACATTTTAAATAATCAACTGACAAAACCATAATACTGAAAAAAATAATAAATTAAAGGAGTCGTCCACGACAATCGTCTGAGCCACAGTAACAGTGCAACATTTTTCCTGGAACGCTACCTATATCGTAATTGTAATTCCAAGTAAGCTCAGTACCGGCTCTAATGTATGTTAAAGCAAAAAATGCGACCCAAGGGAAACGAAGATCGTGAGTATCGACAAACACATTTTGAACAAATACATTCGGGGAACAAGAATGCTGAAATAATAAATTTATAAGTAGATATTCTTTAAAAATTTAAGACTTACGTTTAAAAAGCGACCAATATTTCCCGACACTTTTGCATCCATAATATAAACACATTCATCGTCCCCATACATTTGGCGAACTGATTTGTGCATCGAAGGACGTGACTCATCTAGATCTTCGCCGTTTTTTGGATTAAAGCTAGACGGTTCACGAATACCTAAAAATAATATTGTTAATTGAAACAAAAATCGAAAAGCATCCAATTACCGTCTTCATCATCACTAATTGTGACAGTTTCATCATCTGAATCATCACTTTTTTTTCTTTTGGTACCACTTTCATTAGCACGTGATCGAGTCCTACAACAAAAGTCAGTTTAACTTTTTTCAATACAAGAAAAAGTTGTTAAAATCGAGAAAAAAATAATAATTTTTTTTTTATTGAAGTTTTCGACGTTTTGGGTCACCTTAATTCCAAAAATCGAAAAAAAAATTTTTCAATTTTTTTGGACCAAATGTCTATGTATGTATGCCCCCCCCCCCAGAGCAAAAACTACTGAACCGATTTTGATGAAATTTGATTTTAACGACTTTAAAATTATTTCATCGGTAAACTAAGCTTTTATAAAAAATCTATACAGGCTGTTCAAAAATAAGGTAGTTATTTTGGGCGCATATTTGCAAATTTGGGCCAAATTCGTTTCTGCTTGGCTATAAGATAGTACATGTAAGCCCAAACTGAAAAAAAAATTTTTTATTCAAAATGGCGGCCAATACAACGATTGTCCCGTTTTGTAGTTTTTCCCTTCTAACTTGGCCGGTAATTATTATTATAAAAATTTAAAAACGGCACTGTACAGCCAAAATATAGCGCTTTCGACCTAACGAAGTCGATTTTCAAAATTGCCTACCTTTAAGGGGCCAAAGTAGGTCAAAATTTTGAAATGGATTTTCTCAAAATTTCCTCAATCATATTTTTTCTTTTTCGGATATGTTACAGACAACGTAATTCTCTATCGAAATGTAAAATTTTATAAAAATCTCTAGACTCGTTTTGGAATAATGATTTTTTGAATGTCGAAACTTCAAAAATCTCTAATTTCTTTTGTAATAGAAATAAAAACTTGAAAATGGACATATGTATCAATCCCATGAAAATCTATTATTTGACACTATTTTTGGTTAACAAAACGCTTCCGGTTAAACCGGAAATTACAAAAATATCAAAACTTTTAGGAACACCCTGTATATTTTTAAATATTTTGAAAGCTCATAAAATTAGCTATTACATGATACCAAACACTTTATATTTTAACTTCCGGTTTAACTGGAAATGGGATCAAGTTTCTTAATTTAAATGGAACACCCTGTATATTTTTTAATATTTTGAAAGCTCGTAAAATTAGCTTTCTGAAGATATAAAATAATGTATATTTTGAGATTCAATTTATGCAAAATTCTAAAAAAATGACTAAATTTTAGCTAGTTTATACCCAAAAATTCTGCTTACACGCAGAAGTCCTAGGTTCTATCCCGGACGAAAGCAATTTTTAAAAAATATTTATAAGAAAATTTAATAACATGTAATTTATATTAACATAAAAATAAATTTAATACTAAAAACAACGGATGTGGCCATATGAAGAAATTATAAACTTTTAAAGAAATGCACAAGAAAAAAACAACAGGAAAAAGTTCCTCATATGGCCACATCGGTTGTTTTTTAAATTAAATTTAGTTACTTGTAAATGGGGTTGTGTTTTCCTTTAGGAAAATGAGTTGAAGGAATAAACATAGGATCGTCTGATCTTTTTCTTCCATTGCGCATATCGTTGAGTTCTTCCTCATCAGCAGATTCTTCTTTGCTTTTTTTATCGTCGTCTTCATCCATAACAACATCATCTTCATAGTCTTCCTTCATTTTTTCTACAACTTCAATATAATCGAGTTCGGCGAAGTATTCATCTCCGTGATGTTGTCCTCCTTCGTTAGCTTCTTGTTCGGTTAACAGTGAGCCAGCATAAATACATATGAAGGCACCTTGTGGTATATCGTTTAGACACCTTATGCCCCAACCACGGTTACCGGTGTTGAAAACTTGCAATTTTAATTGAAGAGGATTTTGAACTACACGATTTAAACACGTTTTGGCGCATTTACATCTGAAATGGTAATGATTATTTCACAAATAGATGCCATTTGAATCTAGTAATTTACCTGGGATTACATTCGTAAATTCCTGTACTAACAGGTTCTGGTAAACGCCTATAAATATAACCAACATTTTCTGGAGAAGTATTCTTACTCATATAATGCATGCCTTGTAGTGTTAATAGCCAACATTGGCATTTACTCTTATCCTAAAATCGAAATTGTACATTTTAAATATTTAGATTATACAAAATTTACTTGGCAGTCATCTTCACAATCACATCCACATAAAAAGTTAGGATCGAGATTCATCGAAACGCCTTCCATAGGCTCCCGTTTAATTGAATACTTAGAAAATGGAATTTTTTTATCGTCCACATAATTAACTACTGGAATGGCAACGTTTTCAAGCCCTATAATTAAATTCGTACAATAAAAGTCGTACATAATTATAGGTGTTTACCATTTGACATGTCTTTGTTGATGGTTGAATTACGCTCTAACACAAATTCGGCTAAACAGTGAACCCAAAAGTCGAAATCAAATAAATCAACGGTCATTTCGCTTTTTGTCATTTGCAAATACTTATGCAATTCTGTCATGCTCCGTAGAAAACGTCCACACGGTGCTTTGTAAGTTATTTCTTTTTTCCCTTTGTGTTTATAAGTTACACGATTCCAACCACAAAGCAATGGTTTTGATAACGGATTATACCCTTTTAATTTTTTAACATCGTACGTAATATAATTTTTGCACAATACAGAACAAGTGTGTGGTTTGTAGAGATTCCTTGTGTTAGCTTGAGCTCTTGGTGTAAAGTACTGAAATAAATGTTAAATTTTAACGTTTAATAATGCAAACTAGAAGACTATTTACCACAACTTTACTAGCAGGCTGCACCGTGTTTGCGTTTACAATTGGTAAAAATGGAACAGTTCCTGGAGGTACCATTCTATTTGCTGGAACTATTTGTGTAGATGTGCTCTTCCGTGCAACAGAACGGCACGTCTCTGCCGATGGTACAGCCCCTTGTTGATCGTCAACTCCTCGAGTATACTGAACATAAGGTCCAGTTTCCTACAAAAGCAACCTTTAGTTCAACATCTTTATAAGAATAAATTATTACATTAAATGCTCTCGGTATTCGATTCTTATTATGACGAGCTGAAGCCGCAAGTTCTTCCTGATACATCGGGTTAAGTCTTGTAGAACCACGATAAATCCATTCCACACGATTAGAAGCGTCAAAAAACATTTGTACTAACGAGCAATCGATATTGGTGACTGTTGTTAGCCACCACTTACCATTATACTCAGTACGAACTGTTTGATCTTTACGTAATTTAACCATGGGGCGTTCGGGGTATGCTTCAAGATACTTTTTAATAAACGGTTGTGAATCAGAGTGCATATCTTTCCAAACTTCTTTACTAGACTCGTAAATTAAATGAACCATATTGTGATTTACATACTGAGCGTAACCGTCGTCAAAAAATATTAAGTACCTACAAATTTAAAGTAAGTCGAGGACTAGCAATATTTTACTCTTTTACCTGTATCTATTTGAATATGACAGTGGTTCGGCTATTATTCCTGGATAGAATGTATCCCGTTTAGCTTTTTTCAAGTCACCAACTGCAGACGTTTCACGAAATATAGCAATAACACGGGTTCCGACTTCTAACATTACTGTACAAGCGGTCGAGTAGGCAATATCTTTACCGTTAACTAAACGATTGGTGTTTTTGGTTAAAACTTTACTTTCTATCGCTACATAATACATAACTTCGCTAACTTCTTCCTTATTTACGGTATCACCAGGTTTTACCATGTTAATAAGGCGTACTTTAACCCATGAGCCCATGGTACCAAAACGAGCGGCATAATAATAATCGCCTACGAAAAAACAACTAGAGATTTGTTTATTCATGTGTGTACAAAATAAAATACCTATTTTTAAAGGCGGTTTTACTATTGGTCCAGTTATTGGTAGATCTGCTGGTACAGGTGGAATTTCGATTGCTTCTATTGATTCTTTAGGTCCGCTAAATGTCGAATCTACTACAATTGGGCTGTTGGAATTTGAGTGAAGATCATCTAACTCAGCGTATGATATTGCTTTCGATTTACGAAGACTACGTCGCTCTGTTTCTATCTTTTTCTCTTGCTCTTGAACTGATTTTGATGATATTTGAGCAGCTGCTAAAAATCATGGAAAAATTATTACAAATTTCGATTATAGTCAGCTAAATGTGAACAGTTTACCCGAACTAAGTCTTGTTGGAGGTGCTGGTACAGTTCTATATGGTGTCGAGTCGGTGATGTCTAATGGAGGCAAATTATCATATTTAACTTTAAATTCTGCATATAGATCGTGATGAATACCATCTAGTTTTTTTCTAACATCATGTAACATAGTATCGACCTCCAAATAACTTGCTAAATAAATAACAAATAATTAATTTTAGATTGGAAAATCAAAAATATAGCAAACCTTTAACAGATTCCCCTTTCTTTTTCAAAAACTCGATCGACTCTTTACAATGGTCTTGTAATCTATATTCGTCCATAACTTGAGTTATTACTTCATCAAATTTACTTTCTAAGAGCTTGACACTTTCGTTATCAAAATATAAACGATTCTTAGGCTCGCTTTCTTCTTCAGAATCTGAATCGTCGATTTCGACTAAATCATTTCTAATTGGAATATAGCAATCCATTAATCTCCTATTAGTTTTTAATGCTTGCGCTAAATCTTCGTAATGCTCTAAAGCGTTATCCAAACACTGCATACAGACTTCTTGATTTTTTCTTTTCGAAATATTAACCCGATAAAAATTTAAACAAAAAGTAGGCGCTGACACAAATTCAATGCCACTTTTACACGCGTAATTTATACATTTACTATTCGCACTCCCTTTATCGACTAAATTAATGACATCGCATTCTTTAATTTCACTCGTTTTTTCATTTACCACTTTTTTTCTACTGCTTGATGCTTTATCTGTAGTAGTGTCGTCCAAGATTACCACAACATCATCGTCGTCTTTGGACTCTTGCTCTTGTTTGTTGTTAGTAGATGTCATTTGTTTTGATTCCATGGGATCACTTGATTTAATATCTAAATTATTTCCAACATCGGTTGATGTTGTTTTAAACGAATCACTTATACGCTTATTTTCTATTATAGATGTATTAGGAACTGTTTCATCTATTTCCATTTCCATAGCCCCGTCGTCGACACCGTCATCTATCAAACATGAAATTAATGAAAATTTTATTATAACTCTCTAAATGAACATTTTATACAATAAGCGTTTATAAAAATACAAATGGTTGGGGAAAATTCATATTAAAGGTTTTTTGTAGGTTTACTAACATAATATTATCATAATTTAAAAATGTATAAACATAACCTCACTTTGAAAAAAATTTGTTTAAAATTACCTGCACAATCAGCGGCGTTAGACATGATTATAAACAATTCAAAACTTAATTAAATTAAACATTAATTAGTTTGGCCAAAAAGTGCATTTCTGTATGAACTCGCTTTAATTCATGCATCCAAACAAGCTGCGCCGAGCTGCGCCCTCTACACAGAAAAACAAAAATACAAAACCAAAATCAATAAATTCAAATTTAAAATAAAAAAAAAGTAATAGGACACAAATTTATTTGAGGAAAATTTCTTATACAACACTTAGATCTAAACACACGATTGGAGCATACCACGTAAATTTAGACGAAACACATCACTAAAAATAAGTTACACAAATTATCTACATTTTGACCTAAAATCTTAATTAAAATGACAAGAATAGAAAATAAAATTATGGCAGTTTAATGTAAGATTAAAAGCTTAATCTTCATCCTCTTCTTCTTCGGAATCTTCATCTTCGTTATCATCATCTCCATCGCTCTTCTTAGGTCTTCCTCTTCTACCTGATGCTGCAGGTTTACCTTTCTCTTTTGCACCGACCTTCTTTTTGGTGGTCCCTTTAGGCCGTCCACGTCCACGCTTCGGTGCCTCGACATCACCTGCTTCCTCACTTTCATCGCCTTTAACCTCCTAAAAAGATGAATTAATTATAAGCAAACAAACAGAGATAAGAACTTACTTTACGAGGACGTTTTTTAGGTTCTGGTTTTTCTACTACTTTCTCAGTAGTTGCTGCCTTACGTCCACGTTTTGCAGGTAAAGCTGCTTCTTCAGACATCTTATAGCGAATTAGATTGAACAATCTGTAAATAAATGATAAAATTTCACAAGTTCAAACTGTGAGATAACGCGCGCGCGCCATTCTTAAATTTATGGCATTAAAATTCCAAGATTACACCCAAATAATTTCCAATTAAAATAAACATACAACTCGTAATCCCAGAATGTGAAGTAAAAGAAAAAAAAATTAGCTATAATTTAAAATTAAAATTTCAATTTTAGATCAAGTTATAATTAAGAAATTAATTTTTGAAGATTTGGTACAAAATCACAAATTCATAAGCGAAGAATTGTAGCGGCCATGCCTATGATAGATATGCGATAAATTACCTTAGAAAATTTATTCTACAACTATAAAAAAGCCAACAGATATGACGATTAGATTAGAAATTTGATTACAAAAACTAATATTTTATTTATAATTTTATTTTAACTAAATAAATTTTAATCGTGTACAAAAAAATTAATACAATTTTAATAAATCGACTCACCTCACAACAACACAAGACAAGTTTAAAAGCGTTCCGCTTGAGGCGCCACCGATACGCGCCAAAATGACAACCAATCAGAATTTAACGGACCTCTTTCATTTATTTAGTTATTTTTTTTTAATTCTTCTTGTAAGGATGTTGTTTCAGAAAATACATTTAAGTACCGAAGTGAAAAATTTAGCAACAATGCCACGAAGACTTTTACACAGGTTTCACCATTAAAAAAACAACGGCTGTGGCCATACGAGGAACATTATCCCGCCCATCAAATCTTGTTAATTTGTATTTTTATAAATTAAAATTTAACTTAATATCTTCAGAAAGCTTATTTTACTGGCTTTCAAAATATTGAAAATTATACAGTGTGTTCCAATTAAATAACGAACATTATCCCATTTCCGGTTAAACCGGAAGTCAAAATATAAAGTGTTTTATATCTTGTAACAGCTAATTTTACGAAATCGTAAAAAAAATTGAAATTTTTGTAATTTTCGGTTAAACCAGAAGCGTTTTTCTTAAGTGAAAATAGTGTCAAATGATAGATATTCATGGAATTGATATATATTATGTAACCATTTTCAAGTTTTCATTTTTAATACAAAAGAAATTTTTGAAGTTTTAAAATTCAAAAACTCGTTACTCCAAAACGGCTCAAGCGATTTTGATAAAAATTTAAATTTAAATAGAGAATTACGTTATCTATAATGTGTCCAAATGTGTATAATGCGACCGGGACAGGTTTTGAGAAAATGTATTTTAAAATTTTGACCTACTTTGGCCCCTTAAAGGTAGGAAATTGTGAAACAATTTCAAAATTGACTTGGTTAGAACGAAAGCTTTATTATATTTTAGTTTATTTTGGCTTTATAATGCTTTTTTGAAATTTTTGTAATAATAATTACCGGCCAAGTTATAAGGGAAAAACCACAAAATGGGACAATCGTTCTATTGGCCGCCATCCTGAATTAAAAAAGTTGAATTTTTTTTTCAGGTGTGGCTCACGTCAATATCCGTCATCTACGGCTCACGTGTCATCTCATAGTCAAGTAAAAATGAATTTGGCACAAATTTGCAAATATGCGCCTAAAGTAACCACCTTTATTTTTGAACACCTTGTATAGATTTCTTATAAAAGCTTATTTTGCCAATGAAATACTTTTAAAGTACAAAATCGGTTCAGTAATTTTTGATGGGGGGGGGTCATTTGGGTTCAAAAAATCGAAAAATTTTTTTTTACATTATTGGAATCAGGGGGACACGAAACGTCGAGAAATGCAATAAAAAAATTTTTTTGATTTTTTTCTCTATTAGAAAAACTTTCTTGAAAAGTTAAAAATCAAGTTTCCATTTAATTCTACAGGGTAATCAAGCACATTAGCAGCAAAAAGGACTTTTTTTCAGACTTCCGTCTGCTTCTTTCCTTCCACAGAAAAACAGTAAATTTTATTTGATTCCATAATCCCAACTTCTTAATTACACCTTGTTTCAACATTAACAGCTGTGCAATTATGCGAATGAATTAAGAGACAAAGCCATGATATGTACTTATCTTTTGCAGGTGTAATGCAAAAAATACAAAAACCCATATTATGAAATACCAAATTCTGCTAGTTAAACCTAGTAAGACTTCTCTTGTAATGTAATGATAACAGGAATTATACTTTGTAATATATTTATTAGTAATACAAAATAACTTATTCATTCTCTTGTGTACGAACACGAGCATGTCCATTTGTAACACGAATTGAAAGTTGTTGCGCTCTCTCTACAATTAATTTCCGTTTTTGTGACGATACTCCATGAGCAATTTCTGCACAATATTTACGGTTTTGCATCATTAAAACTTCCAATTCCTACAATAAGAGTCAACTATGTAACAAAAACTAACAGACAAAATATAAACACATATTTTAGTTAAATTGCTCAGCAAAAATTTTCAACATATAGATTTCAGGCGCAAATTACCAAAACATCATAGCAAATAAACCCCAAATAACACATTGGATACTGCAAAACCAGGTAAATACGTTTTTATTATTTTGATCAACTACTTTTTTGATTATTTCGACATAAAGTTTGCACTTTCTAAAATATTAGAAGTCATCTGATTTTTGCAGCAACCAAACCACATTTGACAAAAAATAATACTTACTCTAATATTGTTTACGAGGACTTTCTTGAAACCTGTAGGTAACATGTGTCTAGTCTTAGCACTTGAACCGTAACCAATATTTGGCATCAAATATTGGCCCTTGAAACGTCTACGTACTCTGTTGTCGATACCTTTTGGTTTACGCCAGTTTCGCTAAAATAGCAAGGTTATGAAATCTATCAATTACACTTAATTTCAATTCACCTTTAGTTTACAATAACGATCTGACTGATGCCTTATGAACTTCTTCGTTCGCTTCTTTACGATTTTTGGCCTAAACACAGGTCTGATTGCCATCTTGCTTCTACAAGCAAAAATTCAGTTAATATTAAAAAAATATATACTAAAATAATAACTAAATGCATCTATTGACGATACGATTTAATACAATTGCAAAATACTTACGGATGGTCTAGAAACTTATGGAAAAATCAAACACGAAAGACAGGAGGATGTCTTCACGTGTTTACAAAATGAAGGTAGAGGAATATCAAACTACGTCGAAATGGCACTTTACCATACATACCGCCAAGTACATCGAAATCGTTACATCGAATACAAAATATGTTACTTGGGTTGCCTAGTCCTGCGAATTATAAAATTTATATTATTGTATTTCTTTACAAAATATTCCTCAATGTTTATCAAATTACCTCTTAAATTAAAAAAAAAGTTGCAAAAGAAAGTAACCAATTGTTAACTTTGCACTATTTATGTATGCCAGTTGCTCAGATACGTTCAGATGAAGAATGGTTCAACTGCAGAAATAAATATCTGGAAATATTTAAGTTAACGACCCAGCATTAATAGATCAATAGGTTAGCTCATAATTCCTTTATATAATTACTACTAAAATTTTCAAATGTTTTTAAAAATGGAAGAAAAGGTAAGTACAGAAATAGTGAAGTTGCTCTGCTTTTGAACGACTCATAAACTCAAACTAAACATGAACCAAAGCAAATTATTTTCATTAGTTTTTGGAATTGCTTTAGTTTGTCTCCTACTTGGTTAATTTTAAAATAACAATGTGATTGTAAAAAACGATATCGTGCTTCGAGTGCAGCTGGCTTTTATCATATTTTATACAAATATAAAATAAGTAGCAGCCAGTCTTCTATCATCCACAACTTTTTCTGTTTTTTCAAACTTTTTTAGAAGCTTAAAAGTCTTCAGAACACGTGTTCGAAGCGAGCCAAGACAGAACAAAAACATTATAATAAACTCTTTTTTCAGTTATATTTTTATCTGAACAATTGCGGGAGACTTAATTCTATAATTAAATTTTAATAATTTGTATTGTCTTAAACAAAAAATGATAAAATATTTTTAGATTCATTCAGATTTGTATTTATTTTATTTTCAACATTTGCATTATTGGTTGTATACGACTTGCCGTTTATAAAAAATATCCATACCAGAAACGGCTCAAGTTTGATGACATGCAATTTTTTATCTTCTTCGCTCCCTTTATTAAATATTAATACGATCTCTGTTTGTTGACATTTAAACAAGTGCACTGCCCGTGTCATATTTCATACAAAAAAATTATATAAAAAAACCGTAAGTTACGTATAATGAACCCTCGAACAGATAAATGAAACTGCCTTAATAAAAACGGTCATTAATTATTAAATATAAATATTTATAAAATACACGAGTTATTGACAATGAGTATACCCGTATACCTAATCACATTTGAAAATAGGAACAATTTAAAAGTATTAAATCCAAACGAAGAACACCCAAAGCACCAAGGGTTACTGCAAGATGCGCTTTTTGATGAGACAAAAAAAACCAATGACATATGCATGTTATATAAAGTTACGCCACCACAATTTTTTGTTTGTTGTTCTAAATGACTGAAACAAATAACATAAATTAAAATTTTTTTGTCCAATGTCGACAAAATCCAAAATCTTTTACACCCTCTTTCATTTTTTTTATAGTTTAAGAGATTAGAAAACCAAGTTATTAACTTAAATTAGAATATTTGAACACTATATACATTACTTAATACAATTGGTATATACTTGGTATGAAAAATTAATATAGAATAATTATGCAGAATGTTTCTGACGCTGAAAAGTTGCCTGATGAAATTACTTTATGATTGCACGGAAAATGAAAATTTTCATAGAATATGCAGAACGCTGAAAAGTAGCCTGAAGAAATTACAAATTACTCTATGATTGCACGAAAAACGAAAGATTTTCATAGAATATGCAGAATACTGTAAAGTTGCCTCATGAAATTACTCTGTGATTGCACGTAAAATGAAAATTTTTATAGAATATGCAGATCGCTGAGAAGTTGCTTTATGAAATCACTCTACGATTACACGGAAAACAGAAAATTTTCATCCAAATGAAGAACGCTGAAAAGTTGCCTTATGAAATTACTCTATAATTGCATGAAAACGGAAGATTTTCATAGAACATGCAGAATACTGTAAAGTTGCCTAACGAAATTACTCTGTGATTGCACGTAAAATGAAAATTTTCATAGAATATGCTGATCGCTGAGAAGTTGCTTTATGAAATCACTCTACAATTTAACGTAAAATTTTCATACAAAATGAAGAACGCTGAAAATTTGTTTTATGAAATTACTGTATGATTGCATGAAAAACGGAAGATTTTTATAGAATATGTAGAATACTGTAAAGTCCCCTAATGAAATTACTCTATGATTGCACGGAAAACGGAAAATTTTCATAGAATATGCAGAACGCTGAAGAGTAGTTGTCTGATAAAATTACTCTATGATTGCACAGAAAACGGAAGATTTTCATAGAATATGCTGTAAAGTTGCATGATGAAGTTACTCTATGATTGCACGGAAAACGGAAGTTTTCATAGAATATGCAGAACCAGCAGAACGCTAAAAAGTTGTCTGATAAAATTACTCTAAGCTTGCACGAAAAATGCAAAATTTTCATAGAATATGCATAACATTGTAAAGTTGCCTGATGAAATTACTCTATGATGGCACGAAAAACGAAAAATTTTCATAGTATATGCAGAACGCTGAAAAGTTGCTCGAAGATATTAGAAATTACTCTACGATTGCATGAAAAATTTTCATAAAATATGCATAACATTGTAAAGTTGTCTGATGAAATTACTCAATGATTGCACGGAAAACGGAAGAAATTACTCTATGGCACGAAAAACGAAAAATTTTCATAGAATATGCATAACATTGTAAAGTTGTCTGATGAAATTACTCAATGATTGCACGGAAAACGGAAGAAATTACTCTATGGCACGAAAAACGAAAAATTTTCATAGAATTTTCAGAATGCTGAAAAGTTGCTTGAAGAAATTTTACTCTATGATTGCACGAAAAACGGAAGATTTTCATAGAATATGTAGAATACTGTAAAGTTGCCTGATGAAATTACTCTATGATTGCACAGAAAACGGAAGAATTTCATAAAATACGCAGAACGCTGAAAAGTTGCCTGAAGAAATTACTCTATGATTGCACGAAAATGAAAAATTTTCATACAATATCTAGAATCCTGATAAGTTGCCTAATGGAATTATTCTATGATTGCACGGAAAACGGAATATTTTTATAGAAAACTCAACAAAAAATTTTCTTAAATATGGAACACTGTAAAGTTGCTTGATAAATTACTCTATGATTGCATGAAAAACGGAACATTTTCATATAATATGCAGAACGCTGTAAAGTTTCCTGATAAAATGATTAGAGCGATTTATCCACTCTCTGGAGTCAATGTACAAAAATTGAGCTGTCAACGGTAGTCACCTGCAGTTAATGGCAGCCATAGCATAGGCAGTCATGGGCTGGCAACGGCAATCATCGGCAGGCTGTGTACAAATTCAGAACAAAACACTCCATTTTTTTCTGGCGTACAGACAGATAGACATTTTTTCTACGTTTATTTTTGCCCTTTTGAACTTAAGAGGACTCCTAATGTGGATAATTTAAATAAAAGAAAATACATTTTTTTACGACCACATTATTTATTCAAAATACGAGGAAGCCTACTAAAAAGTAAAAAGGCCAAATATAAATATTGCTCTCAAACAATAAAAAAGGACAATAATTAGGCAAATAAGACAAAAATTAAAAGAAGATAGTTGTTAGAAGGAACGCCGTTTTTTGCTACAATTTTAAACTTCAACAGATGTTAATGAATTTTAAACGTCTTATTATGTATTTATATAACATCATATCAGTATGAAAACAACCCTCAACGTGTGACAAGTGCCATTAAAGTGTTTTTAATAAATATTCTCAATCATAAGAAGAGATAAAATGTTATTTAAAAAATGTGATTTTCTCTCGGATTCAAAAAAATTGCAATTAACAAAAACTCAAACTGAATTAGCTGAAAAATTTACGGCAGCTTTTTACAATGCTCAAAATGACCAAAAAAATTTTGAAAGTGAATCGGACGACCTTATTAATTTGTTCGACGATAGTTTTCTCCAAGACATAAACAATTACGACAACAATGACGATTTTCTTTTGGACTTTTTAATTTCCAAAGATGAAGAAACGCTTCCAATTCCTGAAAATATTGCAAAGCCATCGTTAGATCTAGAGCCAGAATTTATCGATCTTTGCGATTTTACTCCAAGCGAAATAACAACTGACTTTGAAAGTGAGTTTTCCACTTCTACAGATTTGTTGTCAAATTCCCTTTTTGATATGGCCAAGAGTAGCGATTATGAAAGTTTGGAAGAAATAAATTTTTTCGATTTTGAATTAAACGGCAACGCTTCAAAAAGTTCCTTCGACGCTGAAGATTTTAATTTAGATCTTTACAACGATGCAGCTTCGTTTGAAGAATTGGACAAACTTCCACCAGTTACATCGATTACTAGAAATAATGTCGACTTTTCAAACTTTTTGAGAAATGCACAACCGACTTCTTTGAGCTACTGCCAAGAACCTGTGAGTTTTAAATAATTAATTGTGCCCACTAGAAAGGATTTCTTATTTTAATTATGTTTTAGGAGGATTCTATAGCTCCGATGGGACATCTAATTGGAATTAATAACGTTAATAATAATGTTGAAGAGTTTCACACGTATCAAAGTGACGATAAAAATCACATCGTGCTTTTTCAAAACGACGCATTATTGAGAAACGACCCTCTACTCAGTTGCAACAACATCATCTTGATGCCTAAAAGAAATTATCAACGACACGAGTCTGAAAGTCAAGAATCAGAAATAAGCACTGACTGTGATGAATTGTTTAGCTCTCAAATGCAATGCAAATGGGCAAATTGTTATCAAGTTTATGATTCTCAAGCCAGCTTAGTCAAACACATAGAGAAAATTCACGTGGAAGTTAAGAGAGGTAAGCATTTTTATAACCATCTAAACTGTTCTAAATAACTTTTTAATAGGCGAAGAATTTACTTGTTATTGGATCAATTGTCCTCGGAAAAATAAACCCTTTAATGCGAGGTACAAGCTGCTAATTCACATGAGAGTTCACAGTGGTGAAAAACCAAACAAATGCCCTGTAAGTTTGTACTTTTTAATTCGAGACTTTTTTTGAACTTATTATTTTAGTTTGAGACGTGTGATAAAGCTTTCTCCAGACTTGAAAATTTAAAAATACACCAAAGAAGTCACACTGGAGAACGACCTTACGTTTGTCAATTTGAAAATTGTACTAAAAGCTTTTCGAATAGTTCTGATAGAGCAAAACATCAAAGAACGCACTTTGACACTGTAAGCATTAGTAAAATTATTTTATAAAAAGCAAAAGTTACCCTTTATACTTGTACAAAAATATAACTTTTTTTAACTAGTATAAAAAAGTACAACTTCAACCTTATTTATTCAGTAAATGTCAAATTTTTTTTTTGGCGTTTAAGGAAATTGTTTTTTTAAGTTCTAAAGTTGAATAAATTTTATTTTAGAAACCTTATGCTTGCCAAGTGGCTGGATGTATCAAAAAATACACCGATCCGAGCAGTTTAAGAAAACACGTTAAGAATCATTCATACGAAGAACAATTACTATTGAAAAAACGAGCTGAAAATTATGAAGTACAGCAAAATTATACCAATAAGCAATCTACTAATTACAAAATTAAAAACGTAAACACAGATCACAGCTATACCAGCAACTTTAACATCAAGCAAGAAACAAAGTCGTATTGTAGCCAAAGTGTAAGGGAAGACTTAAAAAGCAAAATTTCCGCAAAACGATATCGAAATCAATCCTACTTGAATTAAAAATTAGAAAAAACCGTGTACATAATAGTTTATTGTATTTTTTTAAATAAAAATTATTTTTGATTCGACGTATAAAATTTTTTTCGATGTAACAAGAATTTACGCCTACCTAACCTAACTTTATTGTTTATACTTATAAAATATTTAAATGTAAATGAACGATAAATTTTGGCTAACAAAACGTTTAGTAGTTGTAGCTTTGGTTTTAATATGTATATTTATATTTAAACTTTGGATGGATTAATTTAAAAATGAGCACTAAGAAAGTATCTTATTTTTACAACCCCGATGTGGGTAATTTTCACTACGGAACCGGTCATCCTATGAAGCCTCATAGACTTTCCGTAATACACAGTTTGGTTTTAAACTACGGATTAAATAATAAGATGCAGATTTATAGACCTTATAAAGCGAGTGCGCACGATATGTGTCGATTTCATTCTGATGAATACATAGGTTCGTTGGCTTCTTTTAATTAACTTAAACTAAAAGTATGTTTTAGATTTTTTACAAAGGGTAACGCCTCAAAATATTCAAGCTTTTACCAAGCATCTAAGCCATTATAATGTAGGAGACGATTGTCCTGTATTTTATGGGTTGTTTGATTTTTGTTCAATGTATACAGGAGCTTCGTTGGAAGGTGCTATGAAGTTAAATAATAATCATTGCGATATAGCGATTAATTGGTCCGGTATGTTAATTCGAAAACTTAATTCTATTTATTAAGTTAACTTATTTTAGGTGGTTTACATCACGCGAAAAAATTTGAAGCGTCAGGTTTTTGTTATGTAAATGATATTGTGATAGGAATTTTAGAATTGCTCAAATATCATGCTCGAGTTCTATATATCGACATCGATGTTCATCACGGTGATGGTGTACAAGAAGCGTTTTATTTAACAGATCGTGTTATGACCGTTAGTTTTCATAAATATGGCAATTACTTCTTTCCTGGAACAGGTGATATGTACGAAATTGGAGCTGAAAGTGGACGTTATTATTCTGTAAATGTTCCACTTAAAGAGGGTATAGATGATGCAAGTTATTGGCAAGTTTTCAAACCTGTAATTTCATACGTAATGGAATTTTATCAACCGACTGCTATTGTTTTGCAATGTGGAGCCGATTCGCTTGCCAATGATAGGCTCGGTTGTTTTTCATTAAGTACAAAAGGACACGGAGAATGTGTTAAGTTTGTTCGAGATCTCAATGTACCTACTTTAGTTGTCGGTGGTGGAGGTTATACATTACGTAATGTTGCTAGGTGTTGGACTTACGAAACGTCCCTCTTGGTAGATGAACAAATTTCAAACGAACTACCATATACAGAGTATTTGGAATTTTTTGCTCCTGATTTTACTTTGCATCCAGAAGTTATTACACGACAAGAAAATGCTAACGGTCGTCAGTATTTAGAAGCAATAACTAAGTAAGTTATTAAATCTTAAAATTCAAATTTTTTTACTATTTTTTTAGATACGTTTTTGATAACTTAAAAATGTGTCAACATTCTCCAAGTGTACAAATGCACGATGTACCTGGCGATGCAATACTGGAAGATGAGAAAATTAAAGATGATGATGATCCTGACATTAGGATAAGCCAAGATTTGGAAGACAAAATGGTAGAAGTTAAAAATGAGTATTATGATGGTGATAAAGATCAAGATAAAGATGAAATGGACACTACTTAATGATAGTTTAAAATATTAATTTGAATTTTTACCTATTTAATGATATTAAACAGCTCTTAAGGAATAAATACTTCAATAAGTTTTGATTTTTTATTTAAAATACACATAAAATGGCACCATTTCAAAATTGTCTTTAATTTATGAAAATATATTTATGCCTATAAAACTCGCCGTATAAGATATTTAAAAGAGCATACCACGCTTAAAGATCCATTTCTTTAATTAAATTACCAGCAATTACTAATCTTTGAATTTCAGAAGTTCCTTCATATATTTCAGTAATTCTTGCATCACGATAATGTCTTTCGGCTGGCATGTCTGAAACATATCCCATTCCGCCTAAAATCTGAATACACTGGTGACTTAAAAATGTTGCAGCTTCACTAGCAGCTAATTTTGCCATTGCAGCTTCTTTAGTGTAAGGTTTTTTATTATCTTTTAACCAAGCAGCTCTCCATGTAAGTAACCTAGCGGAATCTAAACTTACTGCCATATCTGCAAGTTTATTTTGTATAGTTTGCAGTTTAAGCAGTGGTTTATCGAATGCTAAACGTTTCGACGCATACTCTGACGCTACTTCTAATGAAGCTTGAGCAATTCCAAGCGCTTGTGACGCAATTCCAATTCGACCTGCATCTAATGTCATCATTGCAATCTACAAAACATTCAATTAAACATCAATGAAAATCTTAAGTTTTAGAAAATTAAACCTTAAAACCCATTCCAAGTTCCCCAAGAAGATGTTCTCGAGAAATCTTACAATCTTCATAAATTAAAGAACAAGTCGATGAACCTCTAATACCTAATTTATCTTCCTTTTTACCCAATTCCAATCCTGCAATAGGTTTAGGAACTATAAATGCCGATATGCCTTTGTGTTTTTGACTTTTATCGGTTGTTGCTAATACAACACTCGCTTCACTTTCATATCCATTTGTAATCCAAGCTTTTGTACCACTTAAAATGTAATCATTTCCTTTTGCTACAGCAGTCGTTGAAGCAGCTCCTGCATCAGAACCGTTGCCAGGTTCGGAGAGAGCAAAACAACCAATTTTCTGCCCATTAGTAAAAGGTTGTATAAATTTATGTTTTTGCTCTACGGTTCCCCAATGGTCAATAGGTCCCAAGTAAAGCGAATTATTTACCGACATTATTACTCCCGCACTGGCACATCTATAAAAATTAACAATTTGCAATGTAGCATGTAAGATTAATATATTAATGACTACCCTCTAGAAATTTCTTCCATAGCTATTGCGTATGCTAAATAATCAAGACCTGTACCTCCAAACTCTTCAGGTATGGCTACAGCCATAAGACCTAGTTCTCCCATTTTTTTAATTTGTTCTTTAGGATACAAATGTTCTTTATCAATTTTAGCGGCAATTGGTTTTAGTTCAGCTTCGGCAAAATCTCGACATGTTTTATATAACATTTGATGAGTTTCTGAAAGTGCCGATAGCGAAGCTATACCTCGTACGTTTGCTTTGCTAACCGCAGATGCTAAAAAATTCAACATTCCCAATATATTTTAAGAAGAGTCCAAAGGACATCAGTTTTAATTTAACTTACACAGCCTTGAAAATAGTTGAGACATTTTGAGAAAAAATTCTGTCTAGAATATCTTCCGACGAAAAATGTAGAAATTATAGAATTTTTTGAAAACAACAACACATATTTTTACTTAAGATAAGCTCTATAATATCAAAAATTAAACATACATAGTATTCCTTAACACTCAGCACTTAAATTAGAAAGTTCAAAGTTTAATAAAATTAGGTGATATTGTTGAAATTATGTATATTAGTACTTAATACACATTAATATAAATTTATTTTCTATTTTTATATAAATACCTCTTCAGTTTAATTGTGAAAACACAAATTACGAAGAATTAAGAAAAAAGGCAAGCGATTAAAATTTGACTATTGTTATTGTCGATAAAGTAGAGCGCGATTTTTTTACAGCTGTCATCGTGGCTGTCATGTACATGCCAAACAAATTGTATAATTGACAAAACATGGTGAATAATAATATTTATCAATAAATGTAAGGAAATAAAAATTCGGGGCACGTCCTGATAAGGTTTAATTTGTCATTAAATTATTTGTGAATTAAATTGGCAGTAAGAAACTTCCTTTCTAGTAGTACATACAATGATTAATGTTCCTTATTGTTTTTAATTAATCCTAAATGTGCGATGCGTTAAACTTGTGGGCGTCCAATTGCGACAGATAATTGTTTTAATTTATTGAAAATGGCAACAAATGCAGCCGATAGTGTTTCGTTGTGCAGTGAAGCTAGCACCCTTTTTGACGGTAGTGTAATTTCAACTCTTCCAGATAGGCATGGCTTTTTAGGGGGGTCTCAGTATTCACCAGAACCAAAACAGGGAGTCCCACCTGAAACTGTTTTGCGTAGGGAGCGCAAATGGTTAAAAATGTTATGTAAATGGAATTTCTACATGGATGCGAATTACCGTAAAGTTCGAGAGCGTTGCCGGAAAGGTAATTTTGTCATTGTTTATCTTTTCTTTTTATGCATGTATGTTTTGTAGGGATTCCCATGTCCATACGTCCACGGGCTTGGTTATATTTGTGTGGGGGTAAATTACTATTAGACAAATATCCAGAACGATATGAAATGTGTTTAACAGAAACAGGAGATGCAAAAGCGTTGGATGATATTAAAAAAGATCTACACAGGCAATTTCCTTATCACGAAATGTTTATCTCTGAAGACAAACCAGGGTAATTATTTTAATTTTTACAAGGCACATTTTGTAGTTGTAATTTTTTAGACAACAAGAACTTCTGAACGTTTTAAAAGCCTACACAGTATTCAATCCTACTGTAGGCTATTGTCAAGCACAGGCTCCTGTGGCTGCTTTTTTGTTGATGCACATGCCTGCTAGTCAAGCATTTTGGTGTCTTGTAAGCATATCGGATCGTTATTTAAAGGATTATTATTTACCTGGGCTCGAAACTGTACAACGTGATGGATTAATGCTGCAAGGTCTCTTAAAAAAGACATGTTCATCTGCTTATCGTCATTTGAAGAAAGTTAATGTTGAACCTATGTTTTATTGCACAGAATGGTTTTTATGTGCGTTTACTCGAACTTTACCTTGGGATTCTTTGTTGAGAATTTGGGATATATTTCTTTGTGAAGGTGTTAAAGTGCTCTTTAAAACAGCATTAGTGATTTTAGTAGGGTGTTTAGGTAGTTCAAGAAATAGGAAACGCTGTCCAGGTCTTTGCGAAACACTGGATTTGTTACGTAATCCTCCAGAATACGTTTTATCTGAAGAATATCTCGTGGTTAATATGAACCGGTTGAATTTAACAGAAAGAGATTTTGAAATAGAACATCAAAAACAAACTGTAAAGAGAAAAAATATGTCGAATACACCTTCAAGGTAACTTATGTTTGTACCACAAAGTTTGAAGCACTTAAGTTGATAATTTATAGTTTATTTTGTATTGGTTGCAATAATATTTAAGTTTTAAAGGAGTTTATGCTTTTGTTTTACTTTGCTAGTCAGCTTTGCTTCACCATGTTCCACTTAATTACTCGAATATATGGCAATTAGTATTTTTTATTACTGTTTTATAAATTTCAAAATGTAAATTATTATTCTAGACATAATTAAATAAATAAGATATAATTTTGTGCATAAAATAACTATAATTCACATTAATTTAACTTTGTGTAGCGAATTATTTGTAAAGTATCTAACAACCAAGTTGCTTTTAGGGCCGTTACTTCAATCTCCTATTAATGTACCTAAGCTATTTGCCTAATAATTTGTTTAGTTTTTACATTAATTACATAAATTAACCAATCAGAAGAAGTGATTTACATAGTAACCAAAATTTAATAACTAAATAGCTATTCGGAACTTTATTAGGAGATAGACGACCCTAGCAGTATTTTAAGTTCTGCTAATAAAGCAAATTAATTTGTGTAAATACTAAAAAAAGCTTATTTTAAGTAAATTATTGCAAATTGCACTTTTACACTTAAATTTTCTACACCTATTTAAATAAAACACTACATAAAATATGATTTTCGTCTTATTTTGGCTTTTTTTAAATTTCTAGATTAATTTTAATTTTCAAAATACACCGCTAGTGACAACCATTTTCTAGGGATTTTTAATTTTATTTTAACTTGCTAGTAACCTAAAATTTTGTAATCAAAATTTCCAGCTGTCATAACAAATACAAAAATTCACTTTAATTTTACTAGTCATGTCTGATTTAGTTTCCAAATGTGTTTTAAGAGTAGAAGTAGTTAATTCGAATCAAAATAATGGTAAATTAAGCGTATGCGTAACAACAGTTTTTAATCTTTATTTCTAGAAGAGTCTAGAGGTGCCGAAGCAATAGAACCTACGACAGATTATCAAAAGCAGCGTAAAATGAAAGATATAAGTGTAGAGACGTATCCTAGTAGATTAGAAACACCACGAGACGACTGGGGGTTGCTTCCATCTGAATCACGGGAATCTGCACTTTTAGAAAGTGAAACTCACGAGGATAAAAATGAAATAGGTTTTTTTAGTGGGAATCCGTTTGTTGAAGTTACTAAAGGTATTTTACATCTATACAAAGAGGAGTAAGTTTAATTTTATTATACGACTTAAAGCTAATATTTATTTAGTATTTTAAGTAGTCGAGAAGAAGCGTTAACTTTATGTATATTAGGCGTACCTACAACAATGACATGTCACGATTTATTAGCATTTACAGCACCTTGTCATGCAGAAATTGCTCATATTCGTGTTTTAAGAGATTCAAGTCCTAATCAATATATGGCTTTATTAACGTGAGTATATGATAACACTTTTGTAAATTATAAAGGTTTTGTTTAGTTTTCGTAACCATTTGGCAGCTAAGGAATTTTATGATACTTTTAACGGAGCTCCGTTTAATGGCTTGGAGCCTGATAGTTTATGTAGAACAGTTTGGGTATCTCAAGTTGAATGGGCTCATGATGGTTTACCACCAGCCGGTCACACAGAGCTACCTACTTGTCCAGTGTGTTTGGAACGAATGGACGAATCTGTCGATGGTGTTTTAACAATACAGTGTAATCATGCATTTCATGCTAGTTGTTTGGAGCAATGGAGCGACTCGACGTGTCCGGTTTGTCGATATGTTCAAAGTCCTGAACAAGCAGAAACTTCTGAATGTGAGAGGTGTGGTCAAGTAGGACCTTCGCCCGATGCTTTGTGGATTTGTTTAATTTGTGGTCATGTTGGATGTGGACGTTATCAAGGAGGACATGCTGCATCTCATTATCGTGAATCTGGTCACTGTTATGCGTTACAGTTAGGATCTCATCGAGTATGGGATTATAAAGGAGATAATTTTGTACACCGCCTCTTACAAAATAAAGCAGATGGGAAGTTAGTAGAAGCAGGTTTACCAAGTGAATCTGAAAGACAACAAGAAAAAGTAGACTCTGTACAATTAGAATTTTCTTACCTGTTAACATTACAATTGGATCAACAACGAATGTACTTTGAAGACAAACTTGCTAAGTAAGTCATAAGATAAATGAAATATTTTTTTTTCAAATTCCTTTGTAGATTAGAAAGCCAAGGAAGTTTAGAAACAAAACTGTTACGTGAGAAAATAAATACTTTAACTGAAGAAAATAAACAAATTAAGTCTAAATTGAATGTTGTAGAAAAGGAAAAGCAAGCTCATGAGAAAAAAATTCATCAACAAAATGCAAAGTAAAGACTTCAGTTTTTTTAATATTTTCTTTTATGTATTATTTATTTGTAGACTAACAACAATGTTAAATGAACTTAATGAGGAACGTCAGTTAGGTAAAGCTTTGCGAAGCAATCAACAACAATGGCAAAATAAAGTGTCTAAACTTGAAAAACATTTATTGGATGTGGAAACAAACAAAGATAAAGAAATTACCGAACTTAATGAACAAGTTCGAGATTTAATGTTTTATATGGAAGCTCAACAGGTTATTTCAAAATCGGAAGATCGAGATGAAATTGCAGGTGGTACTGTTACTGTAGGTGAAGCACCACAAACAAAACTGAGACAAAAGAAAAAGAAACGATAAGTCTAATTTTAAAACTGCTAATTATGTTTTTTTATTTAAACTTGTACTTTAATTATTTAATAAACGTAAGGTTACATTAGTCGATTAATATAAATTCTTAGTTAGACCTACCTTATTAATTTCTATGAACTTTATAAATTATCCACAAAAATCGAAAATTTTGAGTTATAAAATCTAAACATAACCTCAATTGCTAGTTAACGATATCGCTCGCTAACGAAAAAGTTGGTGAATCCCTACACTGGAAAGAAATGCTTTTCACAAACACAACTTGTAATGTCTTGTAATACTCGATCATCCCTCGGAATTCTTTTTGTCCATACTTACAATACTTATACGAATGCCTACCGGTGATTGGTCCAAATTGTTCCCGCTTCAAATTAAATTCTAATATTTTAGTGACATTCGTTAATTTGGTTAGAAAGTTAAGTTCCCTAGGTAGAAAAATTTTACCAAATATTACTAATCAGATATGTGACGACTACTTTGATCTTAAGATAAATGCATTTTAATTCTACGTTACATACGTTGGATTAATTTTAGGTGTGTATTAAAAATGTGGCTTTGATCTTTCAACAATGGGTAACCATCATACAAATGGGAGGAACCGTAAAATTTTGGACGCAGTACCTCCTCCCACAACCACTTCGAACGAGTCCAGCAAAGATAATTCTAGGAGGGCCTCGTCCATTGATATTCCAGAAAAGTCTTCTAATTTAGTATCGGTAGAAAAGCTCGCAAAGGTATCTTATTTCTAGAATAGTATTTTTGGAAATTATAGAAATTGATTGCAGATTTTGGCTAACAAAAGTAACGAGCAGGAAGGTGTTAATGGTATTACATTAGCAGTATTTACTGTGAGTTGATAAAGAAGCTTAAGCCTATAACTTTTTTGCTGTAGAAATATTTATTTCCCAGGTATCCTACTTTTGCTGAAAAACTTTACGATTACTTTCACGCATTGGCTAAATCAAAAAATAGACATATTAGCACAAGTAGTTTTAAGCAACAATGTGAAAAATTTTTAAGTGTAAGTTAAGATAAGTCATCAAAAGACTTACTTTAAACAGGATTGTAGATATTAGATGACGACACTTCTCGTGCCATTTTAGTAAAGATGTTTGCAACTCCTGATGGTGATAGTATTACAACTGATGGCCTTTATTCCTTACTTATGTGTACTTACCAAGTTGCTATGGATCATTATTGCGAAGGGCCCCAAATGTGCCTCTCTATAAATAAAACGCTAATGGCCGTAGTAGATAGTTGTTTTCACTTAAAGAAAACATTATCTTCTTCGTATGTTGTCCATTGGATCGAAGCTAATTGCCCTAGGCTTATTTTGACATTACATAGATATGCGGTGCATTCTCTCGCAACGTCTTATAGAACTTTAGAGACGGATGACCTTCACTTAGCTGCTGGTAAGTTACATTTACATTAATCTAATATTCATAAGTAAAAATTTTTGTATTAAGTAACAGGTCTTTCAGATGAAACTGAAGGTAACCCTCCCTTAAATAATTTTTATGATAGATTTTTAATTTCTCTTTAATTTAGGTTTGGAATTAGCAACTCCGGTACTTGAACAACCACCTCCATTTAGTCAAGGAAAGCAGCATACTCATTTATTGCATATGAGCATGTCGTGGTTACTCGCCGGTGCTCTTCCTCCGCTGTATTCGAGACCTCAAAGAGCACATTCACCAAGCAACAGTGGAGTTGGTTAGTCAGCGGTTTGAATTTATATTTGTCGCACATTACAATTAATTTTTAGGACTCTCCAGTCAGGCGTTTTTAATGAAACTGTTATGTGCGGTACCGTCGCATTGGATTACTCTTTATGACACCGAAGAACACGGTTTAGGAGCAAATCGTTTTATGCATCATGTTTTAGCTTACAAAGGGGCAACTTTGTGTTTGGTGAAAGTTGATGGTGGTTCAGTTTTTTGTATTGGATGTCCAAATGAGTGGAAAGAATCGCATTTGTATTGGGGCGGTGAAGATGGAGTTGTTTTTCAGTTGTTTCCTAAGTAAGTTGTGTGTTATTTTAGTTTATTTTGTTACTTACCGCTTAATAGCTTTCAGATGTTGGAAAAAGGATCCAAAATGCTATATCTTAATACGAGTATTAGAGGATATCCACAAGGGTTACGTGTTGGTAAAGATCCTCGCAATCCGATAATTTCAATTAATCCAGGATTTGAGAAGGTTAATAGTTTATATATTACATTTTTATTTTAATTCAAAAGTTAAATTTTAGCTAGAGTATCGTAAAATTCCTTACAATGTAGAATGCATAGAAGTTTGGGGTTGTGGTGATCAACAAAGTCGCGAAGCACAATTAGATGTTAAAAAATGGGAAGTCAAAGAAGCCGAAAGACAACGTTGCGTAAAATTAAGTGCATCTGATTGGTTAGATCATCCTGATAGGTATCTATTAGAGTTAGCTGGAAGACCTCAATATAATAATCAAAATCCACCTTCTTGATGGTGTAGAACAGTTTTGGAATGTTACCTTGCTTCAACATTCCTTGTATACCATAGCAATTTATTTGGCAAAAAACTTAACTTGTTACTTGTTATTTTTTGTGTGAAGTATTTTTATAACACAACTTTGACTTAAATAAATTTGATAATTGCAGTAGTTTTGATTTTTGAAAAGATTTTAAATTATGTACCACTAAAGCACCGACAGCTACTGAATTTTAATTCGAACTTAATGAAATTCCAATAGCTTCTCAAGTTTATTACTTCAGGAAGTATGGTTGAAATTTGAATGCAAAGCAGGTGTTGTTGCTTTACATGTATGAGTGTTCTTGCAGCAATTTTTAAGATTGTTACAAAAAATTTTGAATTTATCATCAATATATCTTATACTTGACACACGTTTTGAATTATTTTAAATATCTTATTAAATAGCTTATTTTGTATTATAGATAAAGTTTTCTTTATTTTTATGAAATTCAAATCCGTAGTATTTGACTTAGTTGTGGTTGTGATGAAAAGCCAAAAAGACGAATAAATACTACAACAGCCTTTAAATTTTTTATTGGCTATTTGCATTGGTTATTGGGCTATTTAGGAAAGCAGTGTGGAAAGTGGAAGTGGTGGAAGTACTTTTCTCCAAAAATAATTTTAAAATTGTCAGTTAGATGAACATATCTCTCATAGATGGCAGAGCTGCTGTTTTTGACGTTTTAAAATTTTGCATATCCAAATATGGCCTTTTGGTTTGATCGCGAGTGTTTTCATAATATCTAAGTTTTAAATTAAATGAAATCAACGTTTATTAAGTTTTCGATGTAATCTAAAAATTTTATTTAAGTTAGTTAATTTTTGAGTGTGTCATACAAGGTGAGGTTTATAAATTAAAATTTTATAGGTTATGTTTGTACGAAAATTTTTATTTAAAAATTTGTTTATTACTAATTTGTATGGATTATTTTATTAATTAATATATTTTTAGATGTCGTTTAGAGTTGTTCGTACTTCCAAGTTCCGACACGTATACGGAACTGCATTGAAACGAGAGCAGTGCTATGACAATATACGAGTCAGTAAAAGTTCTTGGGATTCTACCTTTTGCACTGTAAATCCAAAATTTTTAGCTATAATTGTTGAAAGTGCTGGAGGCGGTGCTTTTATTGTTCTTCCACACAAAAATGTAAGTTAATTAGAGAAATTCTTCAATAAGTTACTATAAAATAAAGCAACAAACTGATAAGATAAGTCAATACATCCGTATTTTGGTTATTTAAAATTAGGAATTTATCAATAATTAGTAGGCGTATAACTGAAAAAAAGTTGTGAAATGAGATCCTTAAAATTTTATGTATTTGAAAACTGCATGTAGTAATTTGGCAAATACTCAAATCCAAAAATAGTTATGCACACATATTGCTTTATGTATTTTCTATTTTTATAAAGTACAATTTTTTTAAATAGGCTGGACGAATTGCAGCAGATTATCCATTGGTTGGTGGCCATAAAGGTCCCGTACTAGATATTGCATTTTGCCCTCATAACGATAACGTCATTGCCAGTGGTTCTGAAGATTGTGTCGTTAAAGTATGGCACATACCTGATAATGGCCTTATCAAGACATTAACAGAACCGATTGTAGATCTTCTGTACCATCAAAGACGAGTTGGATTAGTTGTATGGCACCCTACAGCCTTAAATGTATTATTAACTGCTGGCAGTGATAACCAAGTTGTTATTTGGAACGTAGGCACCGGCGAACCTTTAATTCACATCGATTCACATCCAGATATTGTATATAGCGCATGTTTTAATTGGGACGGTTCACAATTACTCACAACATGCAAAGACAAGAAAATTCGGATTCTGAACCCTCGCACAGGTGAAATAGAATCGGAAGCAGTTTGTCATGAAGGCACTAAAGCTACTCGAGCTCTATTCTTAAGGCACGGTCTTGTATTTACTACTGGTTTCTCAAAAATGTCGGAACGACAGTACAGTTTGCGAACACCTGATGCTTTGAGCGAACCTATCGTAATGGTAGAACTCGATACATCTAACGGGGTCATGTTTCCTTTGTACGATCCAGACACAAATATAATTTATTTATGTGGAAAAGGCGACTCTGTTATTCGTTATTTTGAGATAACACCTGAACCTCCCTTTGTACATTATATAAATACATTTCAAACACCAGATCCTCAACGAGGTATAGGAATGATGCCAAAAAGAGGATGCGATGTCGGCACATGTGAAATTTCGAGGTTTTATCGATTAACAAATTCTGGACTGTGTCAGACTATTACCATGACAGTACCACGTAAATCAGAACTATTTCAAGAAGATTTATATCCCGATACAATCGGAGATACGGCTTCTTTAACAGCGGAAGAATGGTTCGAAGGAAAAGACGCAGATCCTCTCTTAATATCATTAAAGGATGGTTACAAACCACCAGAATCAAAAACGTCAATTACAGTAAATAAACGGCGCAATGTTCTAGACAAAATGCCACCAAAAAGTGCAAAAACCTCAAGCGGCGGGGGTGGTGGTGCTCAATCAGAAGTATCAGATAAAACATTACAAGAATTTGCAGACGAAATACGCAAATTAAAAGCTATGATTGTTAAACACGAAAATCGAATTCGAGCTTTAGAAGCGGATGTTGCTTCGAGTAAAACAATTGTTGATGAAGACGGTCCTGGAGGTGATGGACTTAACGTTGCGCCACCGATGGCTACTGATGAAGTTTAAGTTTTATAGAATTAATACTGTTATGAGAAGGTGAGTTTTTTTATTTATTAAGTGTAAAGAGAAGTCGTTTTACTCTTTACAAAATGCACTATTTTTATACATTTTGATAGTAGCTTTTTTTATTTTTCAATTTTGTTGTAGGCTCTCCTGTTTCGTAATGGCTGTATGTGTTATTATTTTATTATTACCAAACACACAACTTGTGAATTTTATCGATTTTGATTGCAATTTTTACATAGCTTTTTACAAGTTTATTTAAATGTGTTTGCATTTATGTGTAATTTATTTTTTTTTATAATTGCAATTATTTGTGTGCTTTTTAGTTTATATTTTGTTTACGATCTCTAGACAACTTTTGTCCGCATAGTATTCTTAACTGTGTGCTCTTTTAACAACGAATTTTGAAATTGTAAATTGTGTTTTTAATATATTGCATTTTAGTTATGTTGTTATTAAGTTACGACCGTTAGTTATTATTTTTTTAGAATAAAGTTTCAAGTTTAATTAATAATTTTTAATTAAAACATTTTCGTTTTAGGTACCTGAAGTTCTCTGTTAAATATCTACTGTTATGGATTTTAAATTATTTCGATTGTTAAGTAATTTTTTTACAGAAAGTGCCTTTCACAAATGAATCAAAAACGCACATTGGGCAAATTATGCTCGTGGTACAAATAAAACTTAATACATAGAAGTATTTATTTTTTAAATGTAATAAAATATTGCGTCAATATCATTAATTTATCGGTAACATCGATGAAATTATATTAATGCTAATAATAAATAAGTTTTAAAAAAATCAGTGCCAATGTGTTATAAAAAATGTTATTTATACTTGAAATAGATTTTTAAATAATCTTAACTTATTTAGTCTCTACAAAAGTTTTATAAATAAGTCTTTCCAATTAGGATTGTTTTATATTTTCCTATATTTTTCAACGAGATCATAGAACTTTAAATTATGGTTTTTCTTAAACACTAACGACGTTGTATAATATATAATACTTAGGGTCGGGTTGATGGATTTCAGTTATACAAATACATACTACGCTGTCGATAATACTACTTTAAAATCTATAATAATCCGCTAAATAAGGCTGTGCAGAAATAATCCTTAAGAGCAGATTCACCCGTGTCAAATTCTCAAACTGTAGGTAGTATTAAATATTACTCAACGTCAATGAATACACCCATAAAAAATTGCATAAATAGCCTTAACCCTAATACGCTTTTTTGTCATTATAAACGTAAAAATAAATCGTGACTAGTATTAAACCAAATGATCCTCCTCAATTTATGTAAATAGCGGCAAATTATGAAAGTGATAGCCTCTTTTACCTTTAGCTGCTAAATAAATATAAACTATGTGATACGCACCAGGAATAAAGCAAATAAATCCTGCTAATAAAAATACAGCTCCTTGTAAACCTGCTTGAGGCTCTGCAAGTGCCAAAGTTCCAGTAATAAGTAAGCCGATACCAATTAATAGTAATGTTGTAGCTGCTAAAACCATGCGCCAATTTTCACGTACTTTTGGATGAAAAAAACACGATCTCCCATTAAAATCTTGACTTATGCCATCACTATAATCTTGTATAAGTGAATCACTATCTCTGGAAGCATCATTATTCAATTTGTAGTTCCTACAAACACGAGAAATGATTTTTGTAAAATAAAACTTATAACATCTTACCTCGAAGATTCCATATTAATACTACTACAATCTCCATCTCCAGTTTTTGTTGTAGTTCCATAAACTCGTATGGCTTCATCAGTTTCTTCTTCAAATGCATCATCAATAGAAAATCTCTTCGATCTTGTATTTGAACCATTTGCTTGGGTAAATTGTTTTGTCGACATTATTTTTCAAATATGCGAAACTGAGTCGAAAACGGCACTAATTCTTATTATTGAGTCACATATTAATTCATTTATGAGTAATTTCCGATGAATTAATTAAAAATTTCGGTGAAAACTTGATATAAAAAGAAATGTCAACAGATAGAGGTTGAGGTTAATATTACAGATTTCTATAATAACGACGAAAATTTTTAATATCTTCAGCAAATACTGAAGTTTATTTCAGGATAACGAGTCACCCATTTATAATTAGAATTTTTAAAGCATGTTAATCAATGTATTTCATTATTTTCCTCAGTTTTACTTGGAATTTAAAATTTTAAGTAGTAGTTGATATAATTTCTAATAGATGGCAAAACCGCGAGTGTCAACTTGACATTCAAGTGACAAGTAATGTTTTGGGGAGTGCATAAAATATGGACGACGTGTCAAAAGTATTGTTTTATTAGATAATTTTTTAATAAAGAAATGGGTGACGGTGTAAATGCTAAAGCCGTTGTAAATCATGGTGAGCCTGCTATGAAAGGATGGTTATTCAAGTGGACAAATTATTTGAAAGGATATCAGAGACGTTGGTTTGTATTGCAGAATGGACATCTGTCTTACTACAGGTAGGAAAATTTATTTATTGCAAAAATTTGAGTCACGCCACTTATCAAGTATTGAAGGTCATTAATTTAACAGGAGAACTTTGGATTTATCTTAATTACTGTTCTATCGTTTCATAACATGATAATAAAAATCATTTTTGTCGATTTGTTTAAAAAGTGAATGTATTGTGCAGGGCTGAAAACAATGGTGCGGTTCCTACTTTATCGATACGAAGAAGAAGGCGCTTTAAGGGGTAAGTCGAAACAAGAGCCCTGCACAGGCATTCAGTTTGTTTAGTGCTCTTATATTTGTTACGAGTTTCTGTTTTGTGATTATTGTTCTTATTTGTAGAAATCAAGCCGAAATGGCACATACTTGTCGTGGTAGTATATCGTTGCACGGGGCTTTAATTCATACTGTGGATGCTTGTACGTTTGTTATATCAAATGGGGGGACCCAAACTTTTCACATTAAAGCATCTTCAGAAGTTGAACGACAGCAATGGGTTACGGCTTTGGAGCTTGCCAAAGCAAAAGCTATGTAAGTGTTTGTAATTGTGTTTGTTGTTTTTGTATTAAATGTGTCGCTTAAGACGAAATATGGAGTCTGAAGACGACGAAGATCAAGCAGACGAAGGTTCTGGATCACCTGAGGAATGGTCCAGTGTTGTGAGAGAATTGCAAGGGCGCTTGGAAGACTTGCAGACTTGTTCTGAGCTTATAACTAAACATGGTGCTTCTTTACAAAGAGCTCTCGGAGAGTTAGAAACGTCTGTAGATTCCGAAAATGCCCAAGGGAAATCTAAAATAGTAGGAGAAAGGGCTACATTGTTTAGGATTGCAAGTAATGCAATGATGAACGTAAGTTATTTTTTAGTGTAAATTCGAAAGACTTAATTGTTTTGCGTTAGGCTTGTTCAGATTACTTGCAAACAGCTCAAATGCACGGCCATAAATGGACACGTATATTACAACACGAACGTGAGCAGAGACAACGTCTGCAAGAAATGGTTGAAACTTTGGCTCAGCAACACTCCCGTTTAGAACAAGCAGCTAATGCACATACCCACAGGCCAAGTAAGGACAATTAATTTTAAATTGTTTTCAATTGAGTTCACGACTTTATAAATTAACAATAATTATTGTGATTTGTTTTTAAGGTCTTATGCACATTTATTTGACAGTAATAAAAATAAAAATTGTTTAGTTCGACATAACCTCAAATATCATTTTCAATTAAATTCTTGTTTAATTATTCAACTATTTGGTGTATATTTAACAAAATTAGTGCAAAGGTTAATTTATTGTTGTCATCCGTTTTGATTGCTAGTAAGCAAACTTCCTTTACATTAGTAATATTTTTAATGAAATTAATCTGACATCTGTCAAATTTTGGGATTATTGTCTAAACTTAGCTTCGTGAATTTTTTAATTTGTAATTTCACATAATTGTTTTATAGATGGACCTGTAAGTACTAGTGAAGGCGAAGAAGAAGACGAAAACGAATTTTATGATGCCTTGGCAGAAGGTGGTAGTACTCCAAATTCGCAAACAGCAGACGGAGGTCGTTTTACATTAGATATTCCTAAAGGTGCCTCGCATAGACGTAATAGTTCTGATAGTTCTAGCGAAACTGATGAAACGCAAGAGACACAACAAGTAGGCATTAAGTTGTGGTAATACAGTTTGTAACTGTTTCTTTTAGGTGGTAGTTGTAACTGGAGCAACTAAATCGAAGTATCCGAGTTCGGATGTACTTACAATGGCGTCAAATAACGTTCACGGTGGGTCTAAGCGACAAAGACGAATTGCTGTACCAGAGAAGCCAAATTATCCATTAAATTTATGGAACATTATGAAAAACTGTATAGGAAAGGATTTGTCGAAAATTCCTATGCCCGTTAACTTCAGTGAGCCACTTAGTATGCTGCAACGACTGACAGAAGATTTTGAATATGCCGATATATTAGATACAGCAGCAAGTTGTTCAGATCCTTACGAACAGTTAGCGCATGTAGCTGCTTTTACAATATCGGCATATTCCACAACTAGCTCTAGAACTGGAAAACCTTTTAATCCATTATTAGGTAATTTGTTTTGATTTGTATGTAGATGTTTAATGAACTTTTTGTTTTAAGGTGAAACTTATGAATGTGATAGAATGGACGATTTAGGATGGAAAGCGATTAATGAACAAGTTTCACATCATCCACCTATGGTTGCTCAATATTGTGAAGGTAA
>OZ004603.1:32028185-32191393 GCA_963924605.1 Malthinus seriepunctatus | reverse complement strand
AGGTAAAGCATGGAAATGTTGGCAAGAATTCACAATGACATCTAAGTTTAGAGGCAAATATTTGCAGGTAAATAAAATTTTTATTGGTTTTGTATCAGGAGGTTTCGTTAAATATTTTAACATTCTATTTTTATAATATTACTCGGATTACATAAGATTTCCTTTATTATGAAACGTTGTTTACGTTATTATTTTGTTATTAAAAACAAAAAATATAAATATTTAATTTTGGTTCCTAGGTCATTCCATTGGGTATGGCTCATGTAGAGTTTCCGGCATGGGGTACTAAATACTCCTGGCGTAAAGTAACCACTACAGTGCATAATATCATTGTTGGAAAGTTGTGGGTTGATCAACATGGTGATATGGACATAATAGGAAAAAATAAAGCTGTTGGTGTTAAGTGCCATTTGAAGTACATTCCCTACTCCTATTTTACTAGAGATTCGCAGCGTCGAGTAAAAGGTGCTGTTATGGATGAAGCTGGAACTGTGAAATGGATTATAAACGGCACTTGGGATGATAAAGTAGAAGTTGCGCCTGTTATAAGCAGCGATGGTTCACCCGAAAACCCCATTTACCAAACAGGGCCTGTTACTGTTGCCTGGAGAAGACGAATGCCAGCACCCGATTCAGAAAAATATTATGGCTTCACACTCCTTAGTGCACAACTAAATGAACCCGAAGAAGGCGTAGCACCGACTGATTCAAGGCTAAGACCTGACCAACGGCTTATGGAAGTAGGAAATTGGGATGAAGCAAATGCCGAGAAAGTGAGATTAGAAGAAAAGCAAAGAGCTACAAGACGACAACGAGAATCAGAAACTGAAAAGGCCGCATCTGAAGGTAAGTTAACCACTACTTTTTTCATCATTTTATTTTTAATTTATTTAAGGTCGTCCTTATACACCCTACCAGCCAATTTGGTTTAAACAAATTAAAGAGCAAGACTCAGATGTCATTTCACACGTTTACAACGGTGGTTACTGGGAAGCTAAGGAAAAGCAAGATTGGTCACAGTGTCCTGATATATTTTAAGTTCTTTTAAATAATGGTTTTAAATGCTTTAGATTAAGTATAGTGTATAAGTAAATTTTTGTCCTTGACACGATTTTGTGATCTGTTAGTTGTTGTAAGAAGAAAATATCGCAGGGTTGCGATAAGGTGACAACGCTTTTATTTGAAATTTGTACAGCATCTTCTGTTGAAAATATTAGTTAAATTGTAAATTTGAAACATTTTAAAATTATATTACGTAATGTGAATGTTAATAAATATAAATATTGTTTATAATAGTTATTAAATTGGGTAAATTAATTTAAGTGTCAAAAATTATAATTTTTCGCAAAATATAACTTATTTTAATTTACTCAAAAAAAGTGAAATTAACTGAATAATTCAATTTTAAATATAAATTCCTCTTGTTACATATTTATGCATACACAATAAATTTAAAATTACTTTGCCGATTTATGTAAGTGAAGTTTAAGTAATAAATTTTATAGCACAGTAAAAAGAAACGTAGCATTTTATACGTACATGCAATATTTTATTACACAAATTTTATCTAGCGAGTCTGAAAATATAAAAATTGCGTTTATGGGTTTTGTAATAAGAAACGCCTGTCGGTTAGGCTACCCAACTTACTCATGCGTAAGATCTGTGTTGTAGAATTTATTATCATCAATTTTTTTAGTGTGCTTTGGAAAAACAGTTTATAAATAAACAAATTTAAAATTGAGAAATTATTTGTCCAAAAACGTGTGTTTAATACCCGAAATTAAATATAAAAGCTGGAGTAAAAATAATATTAAAAATAGAATTGCGTGCGCATAGTGACGTCATGTGCAAGGCGTAACTTAACGACTAGGTTCTAGAGAAGTACGAGCAGCAGTTTCGTGTGCGAAGGTTTTGGTACGGTTGTTGGTTGCCATATTGTTTGAGTTCTTGAGTTGTTGGTGGAAGAAAATCGACTATTTTATTAGGAATTATTATCTACAATCATTTGTAAAATGTCGGAAAGGGAGGATAATGTATACAAAGCGAAATTGGCTGAGCAAGCGGAACGTTACGATGGTAAGTGTGTCTTAAATTATCGATTTAAAAGGAACCCCCCTCGTTACATTCTTTGTGAACGACACGACGCTACCCACCATTGACATTTTTGACAGATTATAATCGAAAATTTTAAGAAGTATCGATAATTAAGACTAGTTCTTTCATCGGATTGCGGCTTTTGTGGTTTTAAAAAAATTATTGTAACTTATTCAGAGTTTTGTATCGATTTCGTGCACCGGCGCTCAAAGCGCTGTCTGATGGTATTTTTTATTAAAATTCCTAAGATATGATTCACCTTCCGTAAGGTGCAATAGTTGCACTTGCACGTTCCAAATTGGTCATACCGACTTTAACAACCCATCAAATATCCGTTTTTTTCATCTAAAACGAATATTGCGGTACGCCACTGTTTAGTTCCTTACGTTCACCGGAATATCAAATTTACCTTATCGCTTTCCTTATAATGTCGCGTCTTAATTTTTTTACGTACTTCTATCAAATAGTATAATTTTCTTCTTCGTGTTGCGCAGATTTGACCGTCGAAATTAAGACCTAAACACCTGTTGGACATTCCTATTCCCTTATTGTTACTTGTTAATTTTTTTGTGTATGACCTTACATCAGGTGCTGGTAGTAATATGATCGTGACCCCATTTTTCGACCCTAAAAAGGTGTTTTGGAAATGTTAGTCAACATTAAAGGTGTCCGTCATCATTGGCGTTCGGTAGTGGGGGCGGATCGATAGTACGCCGTTAGGGTGGCGAATAGAGAGTACCCCGACCTCGCCAAGGGATTGGAATGAGAGATTCGCCAAGTTGCACTTCTAGGGCGATTGACCATTGAACTAAAAATGTTTTATTAATTAAAATTTATTTTATAGAAATGGTGGAGGCTATGAAGAAGGTCGCTAAATTAGATTTGGAGTTGACAGTTGAGGAACGAAACTTGCTTTCAGTCGCTTATAAAAATGTTATCGGAGCACGTCGTGCATCTTGGCGTATTATTTCTTCCATCGAACAAAAGGAAGAAAATAAAGGGACCGATGATAAATTGGAAATGATTCGTCAATATCGTGGTCAAGTTGAGAAAGAATTGAGAGATATTTGCTCCGATATATTGAACGTATTGGATAAACATTTAATTCCTGCTGCAAGTTCCGGAGAGTCTAAAGTTTTCTATTATAAAATGAAGGGTGACTATCATCGATATTTAGCTGAATTTGCTACTGGCAACGATCGTAAGGAAGCTGCGGAACATTCTTTAGTAGCCTATAAAGCTGCTAGCGATATTGCTATGACAGAATTGCCTCCTACACATCCTATTAGATTGGGATTGGCCCTTAATTTTTCAGTTTTTTATTATGAAATTCTCAACAGCCCGGATCGTGCTTGTAGATTAGCTAAGGCTGCTTTCGACGATGCAATTGCTGAGCTCGACACTCTGTCTGAAGAAAGTTACAAGGATAGTACACTTATAATGCAATTATTGCGTGACAATCTTACATTATGGACTAGTGACATGCAGGGTGATGGTAAGTTTTGTATAATTTTTTTTTATTCATTTATCGAGAGTCAAATTTTTGTGCTTGATTTTGAAATAAATTGCTAAATGATTGTTAGGTGGAAATAATGGCAATGATGGTGTTGCATTGACAGGTGAGGCAGAGCCTAAGGAGCAACTGCAGGATGTAGAAGATCAAGATGTGTCGTAACTGCGTGCCGAACGTGATAGCGTAGCATAGTGTGAGGACTTGTGTGCTGTGCAGTGCTGAGTGGGCTTAGCCCATGGACCTCGTGAGGTGCAAACGTCGCATCTCGAAAACCAGTACATAATGTATTATTATAATTATTACTGACTAATAATATTATCTCTAGCTATAAAAACTACTTCTGTATCTGTATGTGTGTATGAGAACATTACGAATGAAATTGCTGTCTCTCTGTATTTGATTGAGACAGATTGTGTGCTAATGATCTAAATTTTTTGCATGAGGTCGTTCACGTTTTATCATTTTTGTCAAACAATAAATTTTTTTCATACTTGTCAAACGTACAATTTGTTGTTTTCTTATATAAGATTTGTTTTGCATTCCTATTTGCAATTACAGTACTTAAAAATAGGAAATGTAGCAGTAGAATGCTTTTCAACTACCATTCTGAACATAACCCTGCGAGATTCTCAATTCTCGCACTTGTTGTTGTGCCACCTATGTTAGAATCCGTTTGCATCACTAGTACTTTTTTTTATTTTAGTAGCTCACATGTACATTCATACTTCGCCAAGGTTTTTGAAAGCTCATTTTGAATTTTATCTGCAATAAAGGGTTCGCAATTCTTGAAGAGCTTTCAAAAATTTTTTGTCATTTGGCTGTTAGATATATATAAAAATATAATATATATTTTATGTATGTACTTTTTGCATTTTTATTACTTGTGCGTGACTGTAAAATGTGTAGAATGGTAATGAACTCGCTGTAACATTATTACAAATATTATTAAAATTTTTGTGAATTTTATTTTTCGTCATAAAAACCCCCCTTTTTTTGACTACAACACATTTTTCAAGTAGCTACAAATAAGTACGACGTGAATTATTACCGATTCGCTTGACAATTTAATCAGGATCTCGACCTTTGAACTCTCAACTTTTTGACATCTGTCATATGGGTTGCCTAACCTAACCTTCAAAATAGTTTAATAAAGTTAAAAATAGCGAATAATAAACATTGTTACGCATAAAAAAGTACTATTTGACAATAAAACAATGTCCTTAGCTCTTAATTACCTTAAAAAAGAATTAGAAAGTATTCGACTTAATTGAAGAAATTCTAAAATGGCGCTGTTGTATACATAACCATTGGTCTGTAACATATAAAATACGTAAATAATCGGTGTTTTTGAAAATATTAGTAATGTTTTTCGACATTGCAAGGGCTCCAATACGAAAACTATCATTAGTTGACCGAAGGTGAGAGTTTTTAAAGGGCGTAGCTATTTTGAATAGTTGAAACAATTTTTGGGGTCATGGAACTCGTCTTCTTTTATTAAAACTGCCTAGCAGATAGTTTTGTAAATATGGCAGATGGTCAAACTCAGACTGTTGAGTATCAATGGGCTTACTCAATAATGGATTCCAGTCGTGTATCGACTTTTTTGATCTCCATGCTCCTTATTGTGTACGGCTCGTTTCGAAGTCTTAACATGGAACAAGAAGCTCGAGAACGTGCAAGTGGTAGTACTAATTGTTTATTAAATCCTGGAACTCAAGTTCAAAATGAAAATAACGTACAAACGTTAGATACGATGCAAGCTCTTTGTTTACCACTCGGTGCTAGCATATCTTTGCTGGTTATGTTTTTCTTTTTTGATTCCATGCAAATGTTATTTGCAATTTGTACTGCAAGTGAGTATTCGATTGTTTTGATTTGAGCTTATTGTATAACTTTTTTTTGTAGTAATAGCGACAGTCGCTTTAGCATTTCTTTTGTTACCAATGTGTCAATACATTACTAGACCCTGTTCCGATGGTAACAAAATTTCATTTGGCATGTGTGGACGATTCACCGGAGCAGAATTGTTGTCATTTTCCCTTTCTGTTTTTATCGTGTGTATTTGGGTGCTTACAGGTAATTTAATTATTTATATATAGATCGTCGCAATTTATTTGTGTATTTTTAGGTCACTGGTTGTTAATGGATGCTATGGGTATGGGTTTGTGTGTTGCATTCATTGCGTTTGTACGTTTACCGAGCTTAAAAGTGTCAACTTTATTGCTTACAGGTTTACTCATTTATGATGTATTTTGGGTATTTTTCTCATCATACATATTTAGTACTAATGTCATGGTTAAAGTAAATTACTTTATATTTAATTAATTAAAACAGTTTAAAATGGGTAATTTTTAGGTAGCAACGAGACCTGCAGATAATCCAGTTGGGTTGGTGGCTAGAAAGTTACACCTAGGAGGTGTAGTTAAAGAAGCCCCCAAATTGAGTCTACCTGGTAAACTTGTCTTTCCTAGCCTTCATAACAGTGGTCATTTTAGTATGCTCGGTAATTGTGACTATAATTTTTATTATTTATTGATAAATTGCATTTGTAACTTGTAGGTCTTGGTGATATTGTAATGCCTGGATTGTTGCTATGTTTTGTATTACGTTATGACGCTTATAAAAAAGCACAAGGATTCGCAGGATCTCGTCTAACATATTTCCATTGTTCCCTATTGGGTTATTTCTTAGGGCTTCTAACAGCAACGGTTAGTTCGGAAGTTTTCAAAGCTGCCCAACCCGCATTGCTTTATCTTGTACCTTTTACTTTATTACCATTACTTACAATGGCATACCTCAAGGTAAAGTGACATAAGTAAAAGTAATTTAAATATTAAATTATTCTTTTAGGGTGACTTGAAAAGAATGTGGTCGGAACCTTTCAAATCGTTAGCATCATCTAAACATTTAGAAGTGTGATAAAAATCGGAACAATGTGCACATGAACAAAAAAAGTGTTCTGCATGATTTTTTAGGATAGGTAGCAAATTGTTGATGTATAAATTATTTTACGTAAGTTATTAAGGACGTAATAATTTTGTGAGGTATTTGACACGCTTTATTTATAAAAGACTGCGACGTTTAAGAGTCGATCGAACAAATTGTGCCCTTTAATTCTTTTTTAATATCATTTCATTTGTGTTCGTAAATGTTTTTATAATTTTCAAGTAGAAAAGTTATTTTTGTATAACAATTTGAGCCCTTCCCAATTTTTTTTACCAAGTGTGATTTTGTTTTAATATACCGTTTAAAAGTTCTGCAATAACTTAAATTTTTGGATGTTTTTGTAGTTCAAAAACTCTTTCGATGTACATATTTCATATTAAAACTATATTTAAGTTGTTAGAAATGGTAGTAAATATTGTATATTAAAAAGTGCAAAGTTTTATAATCTTTTTTTAATTTGTTTAATAATTAAGTTTTGTTGTGTAATTGTTTAATTGTTAAAAGAAAATTGCTTAATTTTGACTTTCAACAAATAAATTCTGATTATCTTCACTTTAGCGTAACTAGAGACACTTCCATTATTCCGTTTTATTTGACGTTTCTGTCATAACATAACCTACTGATAAGGAAACGTTATCACCCTTTTGTGTTTTCATACTGTTTAATCATATTTTGTTATCTCCCGTAATCAAATGGTTCAAAATAGTCTAAATTATTATTAATTTTGTGTTTATATGTGGGCGTGGTTCAACACTTACTCAGCCATGGGTGTGTCTTGAAATGTAAACTGCAGAATTTTAGCATTAATTAACTAATCACTCGCCTTAATTACTTCAAATAAAAGTGCCTTGGAAGTGCCTACAAGTAAAATCTTGTGATGAATTTATGTCAGAGTTGATTAAGCTTATGTGAAAATGTTGGTTTGGTTTTCATTATTAATTACTGTTAAGTGCCTTACAGTAAGTGCTCAAGATAATATTTATCAGTATCCTCAACCTAGACCAAGTTTTTACGAAAATAATAATAATAACGACAACAATAACAACAATTGGAGAACACCCGAACCAGGAGATCGTGACTATAGAACATTTACTTACAATGGACGAAGATATGGTCAGTATCAACCCAAAAATTATGATGGACGTGGAATGCCTGGAGATCCTCGTCGAGTAGGACAAGATAGTCGCTTTCGTTATGACGCTGTGAGTTGATTGTTTTTTGTTGAGACAAATTAAAAATAAACATTTTTTAGCTTGGTAACGAGGAACCAATTCTACCAGGAATTTTAGGAGGTTGGAGAGAGGATTTACAAGGTAGAAAGCGACCTGAAACTTTTTTTAAAGATCGAAATGTTTTTGTTAAAACAAAACACGGAGAAGTGCAGGGTTTTCAAGTTTATTTATATGACAATCCCGATCCTGATTCCTTGTATAGACCTGGATCAGAATCTATTGAACGAGAGCAAGGCTCTTTGTCAGTTTTTTTGGGTATTCCGTATTCCTTACCACCTGTAGGGGAAGGTCGCCTTAAGGTAACATAATTGTTATTACAATAGTTCTTAGTGTTATGTTTTTTCAATTATTTGTAGCCTCCAAGATGGCACAAGGGATGGCAGTTACTGCAAGCGACCGATTTTGGACCTGCATGCCCTCAACCGCTTAAATACGTTGGTTCATCAAAAGGAATACGTGATATGGACGAAGATTGTTTATATCTCAACATTTATTCTCCTACAACTGGAGGAGTTCCTCAAAAGTACCCTGTGATGATGTATATTCACGGTGGCGATTTTATGCACGGAGCGTCTAACTTATTTCCCGGTCATATCATGGCTGCATTTTATGAAGTTGTCATTGTTACTTTTAACTATCGACTTGGCGCTTTAGGTTTTCTTAGTACAGGAGATATAAATTCGCCAGGAAATTATGGAATTTTGGATCAGAATATGGCTTTAAGATGGGTTTATGAAAATATCGAGTATTTTAGTGGAGATCGTAATTCTATAACGTTATTTGGACCCGGTGCCGGCGCTGCATCAGCTGGACTACTAATGTTAGCTCCTGAAACTCAACATATTGTTACAAAAGTTATTGCGCAGAGTGGTTCAGCTTTAGCCGATTGGGCTTTTTTGACCGATAAGTATCGTGCTCAAAATACGAGCCGCGTTTTTGGCAAGCTTGTAGGTTGCAGTATAGAATCGTCGTGGAAATTAGTAAACTGCCTTAAACAAGGACGTAGCTTTTACGAGTTAGGTAATGCCGAATTTCCACCAGAAGTTGGTTTGTTTCCTTGGGGTCCAGTGGCCGAAATGAATGTAACCATGCCTTATTATGAAGGTTGGTATGAAAATGATTGGCACTTTTTACCTGATACACCAGAAAATTTAATTCGACACAACCAATTTAATCCCGGATTGAAATATATGACTGGAGTTACTTTACAAGAAGCGTCCGATTATATCTGTAAGTTTAAAATTGTAGTTTGGAACTATTCTAAGGTGTTTATTTTTAGCAAAAAATGATAGTTTAGCTCCACAGTTCATTGTTAATCAGGATTTTTTTGATCAAAAAATTCGAGAGTTTGTTAAACGATTTAATTACACCTTAAATGAAAATGGTACATACGAAGCTATTAAATATATGTATACTTATTGGCCGGATCCTACCAACGTAACGCAAATAAGAGAACAATACATAAATGTAACTTACCGCAATGTCAAACGTCTACTATAAAATTTTAATTGTTAAATTTTTAGATGTTAACCGACTTTTTATATGTAGGCCCAAATGACAAAATGGTTAAGATGCTTTTAGAAAAAAATGTTCCTGTTTATATGTATGTGTTAAATACTACAATGGAGTCTTTTTATTATCCACGATGGCGTGAAGTTCCTCATAATATCGAGCACTATATGTTATGTGGAGCTCCTTTTATGGATGTCGAATTTTATCCACCAAACGAACGTTTTATAAGAGATCAGTGGACTAATAATGATAGAAATATGAGTCATTTCTTTATGAAAGCTTATTCTGATTTTGCTCGACATGGGTAAATTTTAATAAATTTATAATTAAATTGTAAACTAATTTTATTTATTGTTTTAGAAATCCATCTCATACACAAATCTTAGGTTTACACTTTGAACCTGCACAAGTTGGATTTATTAGATACCTCAACGTAAATACTACATATAATTCTTCCATTATGTGGAATTATCGTCAGACAGAGTCTGCGTTTTGGAGCTATTATTTACCTACTGTTGTAGGCCACGTAACACCAACCTATCCACCAACTACAGAAGTAAAGATAAATTATAATTAAACTGTAGAGGCTAATCTTTTTTGTTTTAGTTTTGGTGGGAACCCAGAGAACCCTTGCAAATTGCATTTTGGAGTATGTCAGCTATATGTTTAGTTTTAGTTGTTTTACTTGTTTTATGTTGCATGTTATGGCGAAATGCGAAAAGGTAACTTCAGAAAACTCACTTTACCTCATTTTAAAGCAGTTTAGTAATTACATTTTTTTACAGGCAATCAGATCGTTACTACGATGGTGAATTATTCATAACAAACGATGTAGATCCAAATTTAAGCATTCCAAATCCTCAAAGTCAAACAATTTACGAATACACTGACAAACCTAAAACACCAACTTATAGTGTTCCTGTTAGAACAAACAGTGAAAGCTCATTTAGAACCGAAAGTGCGGTTTCAATGAAAGAAATAAGTTCGAGTACAATAGGTGAACAAAGAAAAGGTACTCCTCTTATGTCGAGTCGTAAAACATCTTCGAGTAAAACACATCTAATACAAGGTGTACCACAAACTGACGTTTAAAAAGACTATTTTATTATTAATTGAGGGTTGGGTTATTATTAAGTAACCATATAATGGTTTTAAAATAAATAATAATTGGTCTCATTTTTTTATGCAACTAGTTTAGGATTAAGCTTACGCACTTAAGACAACAGTATTTTATCTACGTTTTACATAATTTTAGATAAGTATAAAAAATGTGTTCGTGTAATTTTACAATGTAGTTAATGTCTAGCGCAAATAAATTTCTTATTTTGAAGAGGAAACTCATTTTATTACATTCACCAAATAAAACGGTACTACGTAGTTTGTAATTTATTTCCAAGATTTTAATTGCTGCTGAGCGCTCGCTGAGAGGATCAGAAACTCAGTTTTCAATTTTATAGAGATCACAATAAGCTCCAAATTTTGGGCTAATTTCATTTTTAAGTTTTTGATCTTTTTGATTTGTGGCAGTTGGATATAGACTCAAAATGTTCTAATTATTGTAAATTTTCAAATAGTACAATTATTAAATAAAGATACTTACTATAAATTATATATTTTTGAAGTTTTGACATTCAAAAACCCATAACTCCGTATCCGCCTCATAAAACTCTTTAAAAATTTAAAGTTAGATGGAGAATTACATTGTCTATAAAATATCCAAAATTTAAAACAACGCTTAGGCCTGTTTTTGAGAAAATCGGTATCAAAATTTTTACCAACTTTGGCCCCTTAAAGGAAAGCAATTTTGAAACAATTTTTAAAACAAAAATCAACTTCGCTAGCACGAAAGCCCTATATTCTTACTGTACCATGCAGTTTTGAAAGTTTTATAATAATAATTACCGGTCAAGTTATAAGGGAAGAATCACAAAATGGCGCAATCGTTCTATTGGCCGTCATTTTGAATAAAAAAGTTTAACGATAAATTAATTTTACAGAGGTTAAAGTCAGTACCTTTTGCTACAGGGGGGGGGGGGGGGTCATACATACTTACAGACATTTGGTTCAAAAAATCAAAAACATTTTTTAACTTTTTCCAATCCAAGAAAAAGTTGTTATAATCGAGAAAAAAAAAATAATAAAATTTTTTTTTGCATTTCTCGACGTTTTGAGTGTCCCTGATTCCAAAAATGAAAAAAAAAAATTTTCGATTTTTTTGTAAGTAGCCCCCCCCCCCCCCCCCCGAGCAAAAACTACTGAACCGGTTTTGATAAAATTTGAGTCGTTTTCTAGCGATGCACCGTTTTCAACTGTAACATGCAACGTATTTAAAACTAATGACGTCATTTTGAACCGTTTTGAATGATGACGTCAACAATATATCAAGTTTAAAAACGTCACCAATTTGTACGCGTGGCTTAATTTGAAATTTTAGCGCCGTAATAAAATTGTCAACACCAACGTCACCAACATAACCTATACAAATAAAAATTTACTTCAACTCAACGTAGACATAAAACAAAAATTGTACTAATGTTATACAGAGAGATATTGATCACACAACACCTACTATATAAGTGTAAGTGCCATGTTAAAAAAAAAGCACTGTTTTCAGAGCCGCGCGTAATTTGTGGCGGTACTAAAGGTTGAAAACTCGGCTAAATGTTTAAAACTCGGCTAAATGTTTAAAACTCGGCTTAAAGCCCGCGAAATTCAAATAATTAATTAGTGCATTACTAGCAATGCAGTTGGTTAACTTCCACGTAATTTAACGACCAAAAAACTTAGAAATCAATTGAAACTTTCTGTGTTTTAATAGTCAATTAAATTTCGCTTGGAATGAAAATCCAACTCTAGAAGAAAAACGAGATATATATACACATACACATATAACAAGCAATGTATTGAGGTAATGGGTATCCTTACATATTTTACGACTACTTATTTGTGATCACAAATGTATTTATGTTATGAATTCCTGAGAAACACAGGGTTTTGCCTCAAATTTTTCGAAATATTTTAATTCGTTTTCCAGTAGAAACTGAAAAGTAGAAAGACCTAAAGTATTTCATGTCCTTTGAATCAATAAATTAACTGCTATTTCTTCTAGAAGCGAAACCAAGTATTTTTCTTCAATTCGTTACACATTATCAATTATCATCAATAATCAATACCAAGAACAATTACAATAACAAAAGGATATCTGTTACCAATAAGGTAATTTTACATAACACTTTTTCTAATTCACAAAGCAGGACTTTTTGTCAACATCCCCCTTTTAGAAACAGCATTTACTATTGTAAATATTCTCTAAAAGCAAAAGTATAAAAAACTTTTATAATTAGCCCAAGGAATTATAAAAAGAGTTATGTTTACAATAAAAATAGTTAAATTAAAATTTAAAGAACAACTTAAAAAAATTAATTTTCAACACCTTCATTCACCAGTCATGAAACTCTTGGGATCGGTCGACTTCACATTGCTCGATGCTGATAAGATAATCATTATTACTTTTGAATATGTACCAAAGTACAGAACACGATTTTCAAAATTCAATCGATCACAAGTTAGGTTGTAATCTTAACAGATCGTCTCGTAAACTATCCAATTTCGATTGTAACGAATTTTATTTATCATGTGATGAATGGTTATTCACGATATTTATTGGAGGAAAGGACAAACCTCTGATGCATTTTGCATTTGAGTAACTGACACAATTAGCCACCATCGATAGATTCTTAAGAAAAGTTCACTATTGCCCCAAAAATTAAAAAAAAATTAATTTAACACTTATTTTGTACGATACTTGACAGTTAATAAATATTAGTGAAACAGATGAATGTGACAGAGGACTAGACGTGACGTTTAAATTTTAAGCAAGTGGCGGGTGACAGAACGGTAATATAGATTTCTTTATCTGTACGAACGCTAGTGACACGAGTAATTTGTGGCGGAACTAAACTTGTGAACGTGAACATATCTCCATGCCTTCCCATTAAACTTACACTTATATAGTAGGTGTTGTGTGGATATTGATATTAATATATTCCTTTGGAAGTTGCATTTCTTGCCTATATCGTCAAAGAAAAGAATCTCAGAATTTCTTTGATTAAATGAATTTTGGAAAAATGACCTTCAATTAGGTATCTACTATCGTAAAAAAACTAAAAAAAATACAAGAAGCTATGCCGACTCAGAATATGCCACACTAATCTACACAACTATAATGTACACCGTATCACGAGGAAACCTAAGCCAGTGGGTGGTAGGTGATATACACCTATAGGTGTAAACGGTGTGATACACCTATCACAGTGAAACATTTCCTAAGGGAATATAAAAAATATGATCAACAAAGAGTTCAACACAAAATCCCGCTGAACATTACCTACTTCCTGATATAGTAAAAAATTCAAAGAGCCTTTGCGTAACGATGCGTTTTTCTACACGTGTCAGAGTGTTACGAATCCTTAAGATTCTGTCTCTGATACGGGAAAAATTAACATATTTTTCATGTCCGACTTTTTTTATTAAAAATGGCTCGTACATAATCCACCAGCAACTACCAAATCCTTCTTTTTACCACATCGACCCCCCCGGCTCCGTTTTCGGTTAGAGTCAAGCCGACGTGACGGAAAAGACACATTTTAGTGAGACTAACATTATTCTGTAGATAAAAGTTTAAAATAGGTTGAGAAGGATCGTCTGTTTTCTCGTGGGGTAGCCAGCATGATTTTCGGGACCCCCCCCAGTTACGCGCGTTGTTTTCAACTAAAAAATAATCTCTAATTCAAAAATAAATAAATAATATATATAAAACGAGTTAACGACTTGACTTAAGTCTTGATACTGTCGAAGATCTTTAAATTAATTTAAAAAAAAATAAAAAGTTTAACATCTGCGATAAGTGACAATCGTGACAATCATACAAGCATTCAGTTTTGTACGCGTTGTCTTTTAAAAATTTACTAACACGGACTAATGACATAAACATAACCAACAAACGCCAACAAATTTGACGGATTATGCATTAAATGTGTTTTAATGGTTCAAATACATGGGACCCCTATAGTTTAAATACATTGCAAGTATTTGAACCGGTATCTTTAGTGACGTCACCGTTAGAACGCGAGAATTCGATATATTTGAACCGTTTTCAACCCCTTACACCGTTTTGATCGCCAGAAAACGGCTTTGATTTTAGCCACTTTAAAATTATTTCATCAGCCATTCATAAGCTTTTATCCAAAATCTATACAGAGTGTCCAAAAATATAAGGTGGTTATTTGGGCGCATATCTGTAAATTTGGGCCAAATTCATTTCTACTAAGTTAGGCTATAAGATAGTACAAGTGAGCCCCTATTGAAAAAAAAAATGAAATTTTTTTATTCAAAATGGCGGCCTATAGAACGATTCTCCCATTTTGTGGTTTTTCCCTTATGTTATAACTTGGCCGATAATAATTATTATAAAAATTTCAAAACGGCATTGTAAAGCCAAAATATAGGGCTTTCGTCCTAACCAAGTCGATTTTGTAAATTGTTTCAAAATTGCCTACCTTTAAAGGGCCAAAGTAAGTCAAAATTTTGAAATGGATTTTCTCAAAATTTCCTCTGCCATATTTTCTTTTGTGGATATGTTACAGACAACGTAATTCTCTATCGAAATATAAATTTTTATCAAAATTGCTCGAGCCGTTTTGGAGTAATCATTTTTTGAATGTCAAAACTTCAAAAATCTCTAATTTTTTTTGTAATAAAATGAAAACTTGAAAATGGATATATGTATCAATCCCATGAATATCTATTATTTGACACTATTTTCGGTTAACAAAACGCTTCCGGTTAAACCGCAAATTACAAAAATATCATAATTATTTGGAACACCCTGTATATTTTTTAAAACGATACCGTCGTCTGCGTTGATCTGTCGTAGTTTTTCGCTAAAACTAATAGTCCCGGAGACCGCTGCTGTATACCTACCCCGATCGAGTTATGTGTACAGACTATCATTAATTTATCGAGATAATTTGTCCAACCATGAAAAGGCAATCCTGCCTGAGTAAATGCTGCCGGAAATGTCTTTTAAGAAGTTTTAAAGTTACGCTTGCAGTGTCATGCAAGTGTCATTTAGTTTGCATGTCATCCGCAAACTTTACACGTATTTTTTGTGGTGGCGCTGGTGACAGAACCGTCAAATACGAATAAATTTAAATATTTATCCGTTTCGTTAATTTAATTTTTTTTCGAAAATTCAAATAATTTGTCTAGTTTATGTGTATAATGCGATACTATAGACCTATGCACATCATTTTCTACGTTGATCTGTCTTAAACTCTAAAGCATAATAAAGTTGTGTTGATTTTCCTAACTTTTTCGCCCGTAGCAAGAAAACCACAAGTTCTAAAATTTTCAAAAAATTACAGCTTTGGTAGAAACTCGGTTACATTTCGTCAAAAAAATTGAGGAAATTTTTTTTTTTAAATTTGGTAATAAATTGCAAAAAAAAACTATTATCGGCGAAGGTGCACCCCAATAACATCCCCTGCCACCTACTTTCGGCAAGTTTTCACCAGGCAGGATTGGTTTTTCGGATAGAGGACATCAAGATCTTTAATTTGATAGCTCATTTAGTGGAAAACTAGATGAGTGTAGTATATAAAGCCCCAAAAATGAATCGGCGACCGAGCGTCCCAATAACCTCTCCTGCCACCCACTTCCGGTCAGTTTTCATGAAGCAGGATAGGTTTTTCGGATAGAGGACATCAAGATCTCTAATTTGATAGCTCATTTAGTGGAAAACTAGATGAGTGTAGTATATAAAGCCCCAAAAATGAATCGGCGACCGAGCGTCCCAATAACCTCTCCTGCCACCCACTTCCGGTCAGTTTTCATGAAGCAGGATAGGTTTTTCGGATAGAGGACATCAAGATCTCTAATTTGATAGCTCATTTAGTGGAAAACTAGATGAGTGTAGTATATAAAGCCCCAAAAATGAATCGGCGACCGAGCGTCCCAATAACCTCTCCTGCCACCCACTTCCGGCCAGTTTTCATGAAGCAGGATAGGTTTTTCGGATAGAGGACATCAAGATCTCTAATTTGATAGCTCATTTAGTGGAAAACTAGATGAGTGTAGTATATAAAGCCCCAAAAATGAATCGGCGACCGAGCGTCCCAATAACATCTCCTGCCACCCACTTCCGGCCAGTTTTCATGAAGCAGGATAGGTTTTTCGGATAGAGGACATCAAGATCTCTAATTTGATAGCTCATTTAGTGGAAAACTAGATGAGTGTAGTATATAAAGCCCCAAAAATGAATCGGCGACCGAGCGTCCCAATAACCTCTCCTGCCACCCACTTCCGGCCAGTTTTCATGAAGCAGGAAAGATTTTCGGATAGAGGACATCAAGATCTCTAATTTGATAGTTCATTTAGTGAAAAACTGGATTAGTGAAGTATCTTAAGTCCCAAAAATGAATCGGCGAACGCGCGCTTAAATACATTACCCTTCCACCAACTTCCGGTAAATTTTCACGAAGCAGAATTGGTTTTTCGAATAGAACACATCTGGATCTTTAATTTGAGATCTTATTCAGTGCAAAACTAGATCTGCGTAGTATTGAACGCCTTAAAAATGTGTCTGCGCGCGCTGGGCTTTCGAAACTACACTCATCTAGTTTTGGTATAAATTCGCTTTCATATTAAAGATCTTGATGTCCTCTATCCGAAAACTCCAACCTCCCTGGAGAAAACTTTCCGGAAGTAGGTGGCAGGGGAGGTTATTGGTGCGCGCGCTTGTCGACTTCTTTTAGGGCTTTAGCAACTACACTCATCTAGTTTAGCTATAAATTAGTTTTCATATTAAAGGTCTTGATGTCCTCTATCCGAAAAACCCAATCTGCCTGGTGAAAACTTGCCGGAAGTAGGTGGTAGGGGAGATTATTGGTGCGGGCGCTTGTTGACTTCTTTTAGGGCTTTCGAAACTACACTCATCTAGTTTTGCTATAAATTAGCTTTCATATTAAAGGTCTTGATGTCCTCTATCCGAATCCTCCATCCTGTTTGGTGAAAACTTGCCGAAAGTAGGTGGCATGGGATGTTATTGGGGTGTACCTTCGCCGATAATAGTTTTTTTTGCAATTTATTACCAAATTTAAAAATAGAATTTCCTCAATTTTTTTGACGAAATGTAACCGAGTCTCTACCAAAGCTGTAATTTTTTTAAAATTTTAGAACTTGTGGTTTTCTGGCTCCGGGCGAAAAAGTTAGGAAAATCAACACAACTTTATTATGCTTTAGAGTTTAAAACAGATCAACGTAGAAAATAATGTGCATAGGTCTATAGTATCGTATTATACACATAAACTAGGCAAATTATTTGAATTTTTGAAAAAAAATTAAATTAACGAAACGGATAAATATTTAAATTTAAATGTTTAAATTATTTCGTATATGACGGTTCTGTCACCAGCGCCACCACAAAAAATATGTGTAAAGTTTGCGGATGACATGCAAACTAAATGACACTTGCATGACACTACAAGCGTAACTTTAAACCTTCTTAAAAGACATTTCCGGCAGCATTTACTCAGACAGGATTGCCTTTTCATGGTTGGACAAATTTCCTCGATGAATTAATGATAGTCTGTACACATAACTCGATCGGGGTAGGAATACAGCGCTGGTCTCCCTTACTATAAAACTAAGCGTAAAACTACGACAGATCAACGCAGACGACGAACCTTACAAGAAACTTTATATTTTGACTTCCGGTTTAACGGGAAATAGGATCAAATTTCTTAATTCAAATAGAACACTCTGTATATTTTTCAATATTTTCAAAGCTCGTAAAATTAGCTCACTGAAGATATAAAATAATGTATATTTTGAACTTCAATTTATGCCAAAATTATAAAAAAATGAAATTTTTGAAACAGTTTATACCTAAAAAGTCCCAGGTTCAATCCTTAACGGAAGCAATTTTTTTAAATTTTTTTAATATCATGTTATTTACATTAACATAAAAACAAATTTAATATGAAATTACAAGATTTGACGGACGGAAAAAGTTCTTCGTATGGCCACATCAGTTGTTTTTTTTGTTTGAATCAGTGCCGGGATTCACTAACTTTTTCGGTAGCTTAATGATATCGATAACTAGCGATTGAGGTTATGTTTCGATTTTGTAACTCAAAGTTTTCGATTTTTGTGGATAAATATGTCTATAGCTACCGAAAATCGTTAATTATTTGCAATTTTCTATGTACCTAACGATATATTTATCCATATAAATCGTTAGGTACATTGAAAATTGCAATTAATTAACAATTTTCGGTAGCTATAGACATATATATCCACAAAAATCGAAAACTTTGAGTTACAAAATCGAAACATAACCTCAATCGCTTGTTATCGATATCGTTAAGCTACCGAAAAAGTTAGTGAATCCCGGCACTGGATTCACTTTTTCGATAGCGATATAGCGAGCGATCGCGATAATCACGAAGTGTGCTGTAAAAAACAGCGTGTGTAAACGTCAAAATCATATGTTCAATGTTATCCCCACCATTTCCGACATCTTGGAATTTAGTGGCGCTACCTACTGGCGATTCACTAACTCACTTCTCACTTATTAAATTCGATAGCGAGTGCGAGTGATACGGTCACCATAAAATTCGTTAAGTATGAATTTTGTAATTGAAAGTTGGAGATTTATGTGGATAAATATATCGTTAGGTACCGAGAAAATTGCGATAAAGTAAAGGTTGTCGGTAGCTATTTTTATCCACAAAAATCGAAAACTTTGAGTTACAAAATAGAAACATAACCTCAATCCTTAGTTATCGATATCGTTAAGCTACAGAAAAAGTTACCGGTTGAAATTTTCTCGAACATCGTTATGAGTTTATGTTTCGATTTTATTGTTGATTTTCGTTGAGGATAAATATGTCTATAGCTACCGAAAATCGTTAATTTATCGCTAATTTCTCTGTATCTAACCACATATTTATCCTAATTAATCTCTAACTTTGAATTACAAAATACATACTATACAATTCGTTGATGACCGACGTCGCTGTCGCTAGCTATCGAATTTAGTTAGTGAATCCAGGTGCAGGGGGACTCGAAATAAAAAATAATTATATATTTGATTTTTTCTCAATTTTATCAAAGTTAAAAATCAATTTTTTTGAATTATAGTACTATTTTAAAGTAGATCAACTTTTCAACTATTATAATAAGCAAATTTTATAAAAAAAATTTTATTTAAAAAAAAAAAAATTAAAAATAATTTTTTAACAAATTTTTGCAAATTTTGTGTGCCTTTTCGTCTTAGTGCTACGCCAATGAAGCAGCAGGGGCTACTTGATTATTCAATGTGACCAACCTGCAAAACGTCACATCACTAATGTCACTAGTGTAGTGAGCATCTTCTTTGCGTATGTGAGGTGTGTTGTCTTCGTTATGGCCGCTGATTATTTATTAAAATAATAAATTATTAAATCGTAGGTGATATATAACAATGAAAACTTATAGACAATGATTAAAATTTCGTTGTTTGTGTACGGTTAGTGCGATTAGTTGAATTAATTCGAGTTGGATTTGGTACGTGATGTTTTGTAATTGTGTTATGGCCGCTGTTTGTTGAATGATAAAAATATAAATATCTCGTAAAATTTTAAACACTTGTTAAATAAGTTGAAGAAATTAGGATTTGTATATTTAAACAGTTACATAATGGCAGAAACTAACAGTCAACGTCATCCTAAGTAAGTTATTAATTAATTTTTTTATTGTTGTTAAAATTTTGTTTATTTACTAATTAGAATTATGGTTTTTCGACCTACTTGGGACGAGTTTAAAAATTTTACTAAGTATGTAGAATACATGGAAACTCAAGGGGCTCATAAAGCTGGATTGGCAAAAGTAAGATTGTATTTATGTTAATCCATGTAGTAATTACGAATAAATTTTATTTAGGTTATTCCACCTCCTGAATGGGTACCGAGGAAATCAGGCTATAAATTGGAAGATCTGCAGGTTACAATCCCTGCACCCATTTGCCAAGTGGTCACGGGAAAGCAGGGATTATATCAACAAATTAACATACAAAAGAAAGCCATGACTATACAGCAGTACCACGAATTGGCAACATCCGATCGGTATAATACACCACGACATTTTGATTATGAAGATTTAGAACGTAAATATTGGAAAAATATAACTTACATAGCTCCAATTTATGGAGCAGACGTTTCTGGAAGTCTTACGGATCCAGATGTTCATGTAAGATTTTTATTTATAAATTTATTTTTTCTACATGTTTATTTTAGGAGTGGAACATTAATAAATTGGGTACAATTTTGGATTATGTTAATGAAGATTACGGAATTTCTATCGAAGGAGTAAATACCGCATACTTATATTTTGGTATGTGGAAGACTACTTTTGCATGGCATACCGAAGACATGGATTTATACTCAATTAATTATCTACACTTTGGAGCTCCAAAAACTTGGTACGCGATTCCACCTGAACACGGACGAAGATTGGAACGACTCGCAAATGGCTTCTTTCCTGGCAGCTATCAAACTTGTCAAGCTTTCTTACGGCACAAAATGACCTTAATTTCACCTCAAATTCTTAAACAGTATTCAATTCCATATAACAAAGTAAGTTAGCCTTCAAAGTTCAATGTGTTTACTAAAAGTTTCTATTATAGATTACACAAGAGCAAGGTGAAATTATGATTACATTTCCTTACGGTTATCACGCCGGATTTAATCATGGGTTTAATTGCGCCGAATCCACAAATTTTGCATGTCCTAGATGGGTCGAATACGGTAAAAGGGCATCGCAATGTACTTGTAGTAAAGATATGGTGAAAATTTCGATGGATACTTTTGTAAAACGTTTTCAACCTGATAGATATGATAAATGGTTACAAGGTGTAGACATCGGTCCTCATCCTGAAGAACCCCACAAACAAGTTGCCGCTCCCCATCCTTTACCTCAGGATATTTTGTGCAATAAAAATAATTCTGAACTTCCTACCAGCTTTTTAGAAGCTCCTATTAAAAAAAATAGGTTGGTTAAAAGAGCAAGAGCTATGGGTTTTACGGGGCGCGGGTTTTCCTTATCTGAGTTTCCTGCCGAACTACAACTCGAGTTAATGGAAGAAGATTTAGATGCCGATGTTACTCAGAACGAAGTAGCTCCTGATGAACAACAGTTAGAAGTTCTGGAAGATATTTGGCTTAAAGCTGGCGAAATTGGTATAAAAGTTAAAAGATTGTTTTATTAAATTGTTATTTATATTTTTTTATAGATGCGGAAGAAGCTGCTATTGTGGATGTCGGTTATCAAATTGATCCCGACGATGATCTTCCTAGAAGGAGGCGCCGTCGCGATGACGACGATGAGAACTTCTCTCCCACTTACGCCAGGCGTACTGTAAAAAGAAGATTTAATAAGGATGGCAAGCCGATTAGAAGAAAGAGACGTAGAACAAGAGAAGAAATTGTACGCGATAGAAGACTAGTGATGTTAAATGGCGGAAAAATTGATCGTCGTATTGCTGCTAATAAATTTAGAGCTTTGAAAAATAAGCAAAAGATTGCAGATGGTGTGAAAAAGGAAGAAGACGATAGTAACAACAGTCGAGATGAAATGATTCGAAGTTTAGTTGAAGAACAAGTGGCCAAACTTAAAATATGTACAAATGTCAACGGCAAAAGATTGTATAAAAGAAAGAAAGGTTGGCATAAACATGATCATGATAATCATAAGCACAGTCATAAGCATCACAAGATACGTAAGAAGAGTACGTTCTTCTTTTCTCGTTTTTTTAATTTTGTTTTTCCCTTGGTTTTATCGTTACATTCCAAACGTTTAATTGCAATAAGTCTGATTTATTTTTTTCTTTTACAGAAGAAGACTCGTCTCAAGAAAGTGTGGCAGATCATGAAAGTGTTTCAAACGTAATAGACGATATAATAAGAAGAGCAAGTTTAGAACACGAAGAGAAGTTACGCAAAGAAAGCTTAGAAGGTGAAGCTACCGAAATAGAAGAAATCGTCGGAATTAAAACACCTCCACTTAGTTTTAGTCCTGATACAACAGGACGTTCGGAAATTTTAGAATTGTCCAAAAAACGAGGTCCTTATGGAAAAAGGTCTCCGAGAGATCCTTCGCTTGGTTTTATAAAGCGTAAAAACTATTCCCTTCATGCTAAGTTTAAGAAAAAACTCGATTTAGAATCAGATTGGGTTAAATTTGATCCTAAACCTTTGATTAAAACAGAAAATGAGAGCGACGGTGAGGGAAATCCTGGGACTTCTCAAAATTCTGACGGTTCAAGTACAGACTTTAAACCCCCTGGAGGTAGCGGCTCTTTTGAAAATGTGTACTTATCTTTCCTTAATAAGTCTGCCAATAACAAAGAGAGTATAAAAGATAAAATTCAAGGTGGTATTAAGAAAAAATTACAAAATGTTGCTAAAAGCTTAAACAAAGTTATTCCGGTTAAACGAAAATATAAATTTGCACACAACAATCCCGTAAATGAAAATCACGAGTCTTTTCACTATTATAATTCTAGTCCATATAAAATGAATTCGCATGGAGAAAGACGAAGACGTATTAAGATTGAAGAATCAAACGTTGAAAATATAATTGAATCGGTCGTAACTTCTAGTGCCATATATTATGCCAATAATCCACATCTTGCCCAAGATACCAAAAAGAGAAGAAGAAAGTACAAAAGAGAGCCTAAATTCATTCCACAAATTCCTAGAGAAAACGGAATTAATCTACCTCTTCCTCCATACGTACATCCAATATCACCAGAAGAAGATGAGTATATTCTTCCAAAGTGTAGCCCAGAACCACCTAGAAAAATCGAAATCGTTAGTCAGTCCGATATTAACTATGAACTTGATCCCGATGAATTGTTTCAAGAAAAAGTTAAACAAGGAGTTACAAGTTTGCAGAGTGTTTTAAATCCAATCGACGAGTTCGCTTCATCCATGAGCCCAATTGATGAAGAAACTGATAGTGGTAAGTTGCATCAGGAAATTCTTTTTCTTCATATTATGTCAAAAACTGTTGACATTTTGTTGCAGAAAAAGTAAGGTTAAAGTTGTGCAAGTCCAAAAAAGGAAATTCTAACCTCACTTACTCATAACAAGTTGTAACATAAAATGATATTTCTAAGTATTTGTAATGTAAAAAGTTAATGTTTTTTATGTTTCATTGTATTATAGGTTTATTACGTTCAATAATTAGCTTATTTTTACAATTTAAAGTGAATTTTTAAAAAATGTTTGACAACTGAAGTGCAAGTAATTGCCGAGAGATGGCGCTTTTAATTTTTTTTTATGTTTGACATTTTTACTGTTTTAAAATCATAAAAATGCTATACCTGGAGCTTAAAGGTATTTTTGTAGTTTCAGAGCTCGAAGAATTACAACCACCAAAAGACTATTCTTGTTTACAAACGGAACAAGGTAGTTTAACATTGTACGCAGCGTGTAAATCGGAGGATCAAATGCCACAGTTACAAAAGCACGACGGTTCAGATGAAATAAACGAAAATTCACATATGCCTATGCTTCAACCTCAATGTGCGAATTCGCTCGCAGCTCAGTTCGTATCGCATCAAGTTGAAGATCCCAACGTATCAAATAATCTACAGTACACTTACGTGGATTTACAAACAGTTCCGATTCAACAAACAGTACAGTATGTGCAAGAAGTTCCTACAGTTTATGCAATACAAGCGCAAAGTGTTCAACTCATACCGAGTGTTTACGTGCAAAATCATCAAAGTAATAATCTGTACAGTTTACAAGGTTTATATCCGAACGACAACACGGAAATTATGCCTTTGAAACAAGAAGCTACTCAACAACCAGACTTGGTTGTATCAAACCCCCGTAAGCCAAATATGATTTGGTCGAATCATAAGTATTATACAGTAAACACTTGTACTGTAGAAGAACCTCAACAAGACGATCGCTTTTATCCCATGACGGCAATTCCTATCTCGACCGAAAACGATAATAAGAATGAAAACATAAACGTACAGCTTGATATTGCGAGTGAAGAAATTATACAAACTGACAGTGTTCTGGAGAGTCCAGAGATTAAAATGGACACGTTGACTAAAATTAAAAGAGATCGTTTGTTAAAATCCAAATTAATGAACGAACAAAAAAGAAATAAAGAAATTTTAGAACGCTTCTGGAATTTGAGTTCCAGCAAAAGTATTAAAGACGTACCGTCGAAGGTTATAGTACAACGTTTAAATTTTAATGATAAAGAAGGTTACGAAGAAGAAGTTATAAACGAAGAATTGGTGAACGATAGTATTACTTACGATAAAAAGCATTTAATGGATGAAAACTGTTCATCTAACGATTCAAATCAAGAAAACATGAATAACAACGTAGAAAATATGAAAAACGAGTCGATACGTAAAATTTTAAAAGATTACATAAGCAATACAAGTGAAAATGACGAACACGAACATGAACGCGAAGACAGTTTGGTAAAATCCGAAGAACATTTTGATAAATTTCAAATGGAAGTGATGCAAAGTTTAGACTTCAAAATGGGATACGATTGCAATAGTTCGTTGAGCGAAGATAATTTTAGCGAACCCGCTTTAGACTCAAAATCGCCCGAATTAAAAGCGAAGCGTAAGCAAATCTCAAAAAGGAGAAATCGTAAAAGTACAAATTGTTTGTCGAGAAATTTAAAAGCTAAGGTTAAACTATTTACTCCTTTAGATGTTAAAATTGTTTTAATCGATTGTGTAAATAAATTATCGAGCGAGGAAAAGGAATTTGAAAGTGCTAAAAGCTCGTTGAACACTTCAGAAACTGAACGTTACGAAAGAGAGGTAACTATAAAAAAAATCAAATTTTAAATAAATAATTTTTTTTTGTTTAGGATTTTTCGAAACTCGAAATTCACGAAGAAGTTTGGGCTCAACATAGAAATAAACGTTTTTATAGAGGAAGAGTTAGTGAAACTAAAATTGTTGAACATTGTAGCGCGTATTTTCCTTTAGATGGTACTTATTGTCATAATTTAGAAACTGATGATGTCGTCGATTGGAAAACTAACGGTACTCCTCGTGTCGGTCAAGAAATATTAGTTAAATGGGTCGACGGTATCGTTTACAAGGCAAAGTTCACAGGAAAATCCACGAAACTAATTTATACAGTGAGTATTTAATTTTATCTATTGTAAAAACACTTTACAATTTTTTTATAGGTTGTTTTTGAAGACGATAGTAGTTTAGAGCTTCCTAGAGATGTGATTTACAGTATAAAAGAACATTTACCTAAACGAATCTTAAATAAATTGGTAAGAATTAGGTTAGTTAATTTTTATTCGTGTTAATTGTATTTGTTTTAGTCCTACGCCAGTGAAATGCGAAATAGAGAACATTTATACGCCCTTGAACGTGAGTTGCCTACGAGACGTCCCCCTAAACCAAAAGCTGGTTTAAGAGATTAAAATTCAGTATTTCATAAAACGTTTAAATTTAATATTTTTTAAGACTGAAATTGTGTCACAGTTTTTATTATGTTTAAATAGATTTTATGCATCACCAAATTGTAAAATAATTCGTAGATTATAAGGCATAAGTTTATTTGTTTTTGTGATGATATTATGAACATTAGTGATTTAATTTATTTATAATAGTGAAAATTATTATAGTATTGTGTAGAAGAACATTTATATGATTTTTTCGTATTGCTAAACAATGTTTTTATTGTTTAATTGTATATAAGTATTTAATCATCGTTTTATCTTCATTTTTGTGTACAAAAGTGCATTTTGCTGTAATTCATCAAATATAATGTTTTGTGCTTAATTTGAAGTCCTTGTAAAGATCTCTTCACTATTCAGGCTTAATAGGACCAGATTGCCATTAAACCTTTTATAGGGAATTTTACTTGAAGGATATTGATTTTATTTCTAGACCAACTCTTATTGATCCTTTTAACTAGTGTTACAGTGGCGTAACCTCCGCCAAAGCAGATCTTGAAAACTAAAAAAAATATATATACAGTGTCTTGACAAACATTGTTTCGCCTATTCATCGAAAACCATTTGGATGTTTACAGATTTTGATAGAAGCAACAGTTTTATTTACTTTCTTGTGTTTTGCACAGTTCTCATACTCGTTTATTATAGAAATGAAGCTCACAAAAATTACTTACCTGCTGAAATTTTGTACCAGTATAGTATTAGCAACGTATATGAACCTATTTAGGTTCATATACGTTGGTATTAGCGTTGTTGAATAGGTAAAAAAAAATTTTGCACCGATTTTCGTGTCGGTAGTTCCAAATATCAAGTAGGTCAAATACCAAAAAAAAATAGTTTTAACTTATTATAATCGAGAAAAAAAAATCAAAATTTGTTTATTGCATTTCTCGACGTTTTGAGTCCCCCTGATTCCAAAAAGGCAAAAAAAAAATTTCGATTTTTTTGAACCTAATATCTGTATGTATGTCCCCCACCCCCCTGAAGCAAAAACTACTGAAGCGATTTTGATGAAATTTGATTTTAGCCACTTTAAAATTATTTTATCGGCAAACTTAGCTTTTATAAGAAATCTATACAGGGTGTCTAAAAATAAGGTGGTTATTTTGGACGCATATTTGCAAAATTGGGCCAAATTCATTTTTACTTGGCTATAAGATAGTACATCTGAGCCTCAATTGAAAAAAAAAATCTCAAAATTTTTTACTTCAAAATGGCGGCCAATAGAAAGATTGTCCCTTTTCGTGGTTTTTTTCTTATAACTTGGCCTGTAATTATTATTATAAAAATTTCAAAAAGGTATTTTAAAGCCAAAATATATGGCTTTCGTTCTAACCCAGTCGATTTTTTAAATTGTTTCAAAATTGCATACTTTTAAGGAGCCAAAGTAATTCAAAATTTTGAAATGTATTTTCTCAAAAACTAGTCCGGTCGATTTATTCATATTTGATTATGTTATAGACAACGTAAGTCTCTATCGAAATATAAATTTTTATCAAAATCACTAGAGCCGTTTCGGAGTAATGATTTTTTGAATGTCAAAATTTTAAAATTCTGGAATTTCTTTTGGATTAAAAATGAATATTTGTCTCAATTCCATCAATATCTATTATTTGACACTATTTTCGCTTAACAAAACGCTTCCAGTTAAACCGGAAATTACAAAAATATCATAATTTTTAGGAACACCCTGTATATTTTTCAATATTTTGAAAGCTCGTAAAATTAGCTTTGTGAAGATATTAAATTAAATTTTAATTAATAAAATTACAAGATTTGACAGGCACGAAAGAGTTCCTTGTATGGCCACATCCGTTGTTTTTCTTTAAAAAATAATTTGAGAAAAATTTTGAAATGGATTTTCTCCACATCTGTTACGACCGTTTTTATCAGTTTTGGATATGTTATAGACATTGCAGTTTTCTATCCAATGCAACGCGTTTTATTAATTAGAATTCCAAGACTGATGATAGCAAACACTTTATTATAGTGACTTCTAGTTTAACCGGAAATGGTATAACTCTCTTATTGCAATTGCCTATCCTTCTAAATTACATTAATACATACGAAAAAGGCTACAGCAGAGTTTCTAATACTCTGTTGAAATGTAAAATTAAAAAAAATTAGAACTACTGTATCGTTTTGCCTCAAGTATCAAAGACACAATTTTAATTTATAACAAAACCAATCAAAAGCTCAGAAAATCGTAGTTCTCTTTATTTACTATCTACTACATAGTGCCATAGAAGACAAAATAATGGTTTTTCATTGTGCATAGTCAGAGTTGGGCAGTATCAATGATACTCGAACTGAAAGTATCTTGTATCAAAGATACTGAAATTGAATGTTGCCCAACTCTGTGCATAGTCATGGTTTTATGAATTTATTTATATTTTAGAGTGGTAGAATCTTTTATAAATTTACACACGCTGGCGATATATTCGTCCCTATGATACAAGAAATGTTGTACATGTGGACTTGAATCGAAGTTTATGAAGGATGTAATCACCCCTTTTGTTTTTCTAATAGCAATAAAGTCTTCAATATCCTAAAAGTATACATGTGGTAATAATATTAAAGAAGCATAATATACAAACAACCTTGTAATAAACTAAGTTGTCCGTTTTGGAAAAAATAAAGTGCTGAGGACAATAATTGCATTCTTCACGTAAAAACGTGAACGAATCGCTAATACTGTAACTTTTAAATAATCGACTGCTAAGTATCTAAAAATTTAACAGTCAAGAATTAAGAATTAAACAGTTATTTAGAATTACCTGTAAATACCACATAGAGAAAAAGAATACTGTTAGAAACAAAGAAATAAAAAAATTAATAAAAGCGTTTCCATCAACTATAGCGGAGAGTGCTCGAAAGAATCCCAAAAGTCGAGCTCCAGGTGCAGAATCAAATATTACCCCTTTTAACTGAAATTTTAAAAATGAAAATGTCAACATGAATTGAAAAGTGAAAATGTAGGTACCTTTAAAGGTGTGGAATATTTCTCGAGTGCTTTAGAAAAACCGTGATACAAAAATGCACCGCCATTTGAAAAACAGTGCACGAAAATAGGGTGATTTTCAAAATTCATATCAATAAGGAGCTTAATAATTTTATCTCCTATATTAACCAAGTGTTGTCTTTTCCAAAATAAATACTTAATTGGTGCGGTATAACGTAAAGTAATTAATCTGCAAGTATTTGTCAATATTAATAACTTATAGTACTTTATTTAAGTGAAAAATACTGTCGGTGCTATTGTCTGCATGTGTACTTGACTCACCCTCTCTCCTCGTATATTTTTGAATACTTCGATAAGTTTTTATCTTTGCTTCCGGCCCATCCAAAAAGTAACACAACTGGTGCTTTAAGTTTATCCTCATTTGCAACCAGTGCGTTATTTCTATTTGGTTGATTAGCATTTGGAAATTTTATGTAATATTCCATATTATCTATATCGCCCATCTTAAAACCGCTTTGTCATTTATAATTCATATCATTTATTGATCAATTAGAAATTTTTAGGTTATGTTGCTCGATGAAAAAATTATAAAAGACAAAATTAGTAATGATTGACGAAGATTTGGGTAAGGTTTTCTGATACGTCTGCGTAATTGAAACTTTGGCACTCCTAACTAGGGCAAATTTTTTTAGGGGGGTTGTTAGGGGTGAAAATAATTTTTTTTTAATTCAAAAAATAAGTTTGAATTTTCAAAACGCTCTAACTCTCTTAATATTTTTCGTAGAGAGACAAGATGTAAACAAAATTAAAGGCAATTTTATGAACTTTAAAGAAGATTATTATGAATTTTTTGCTACAATTAATACTTTGCGAGTTATTTTTAAAAACATGAGCAAGCTTTTCAAAGTGGTGAAAAAACACTCAATTTTCAAAAACGCCATAATTCGGTTAATATTTGTAGTAGAGGAACCGAAAAAAAAATGAATTTTTCGCTTAACTGAATACTTTTCGAGTTATTTGAAAAAAAAAAATTCTTCACCCCCTTAAAAAATTCTTGCCCTAGCTATTAAGGGTGTCAAAGTTTCACTTTCTAAAAATATACGCATCCGAGAACCTTCAAACTAATAATTCTCTTCTATTTTGTTCTTAATCAGTGAATTAAAAACTACTTATTGCTTATCGTGTACTAAAACATCTTTTCCTTCATTTAATACATTTTTTTATAAAAGTTAACACACTACTTATATATTCATTTCGATTATATTTAAAATGTTGAACGTGAGGACTCGAATCGAACCTCGTAAAAGATGTTTGAACTCCAAGACTTTTTCGAACAGCAATAAAATCTTCGACATCCTAAAACCATTTTTATTATGCGTAACTTAAAAATATTAATTACATTCAAACCTTCTGAAAAACTAATTTATCCGCTTTCGAATAAATGAAGTGTTGTGGACAACAATTCTTTTGTTGACGTATAAACTCAAACGAATCACCTATGTTTTCAGGTTGACACAGCTTATTTTTCAGTACCTACAAAAATATTTCTAATTAAGTTTGTTCTAGGTTTCGCTTATAATATAATAGTTTACTATTAATTGTGATTTCAATACATAGACTGCTGTAAGGATTGATGAAATCGGATAATTAATTACAGCATTTCCACCGATAATCTCCGATGTAGCCCTAAAAAGTCCTAAAACACGACCACCTGGAGCAGAATCAAATATCACCCCTTGTACCTGAAATAAAAGGTAAAAGCAGTAAAAGTAAGCAGATTTGCTTTAATAGACTGTAAATTTTACCTTAAGTGATTCAGGTTTGCTTTCTAGTGCTTTAGAAAAGCCATGATATACAAAGGCACCACCGTTTGAAAAACAGTGTACAAAAATAGGATTTTGTTTAAGATTATTATCAATTAATGTTTGAATAATATTTTGTCCTATTACGAACAGTTGTTGCCTCATCCAAAATAAATTTTTTAACGGCCCTATATAACGTAACGTTATCCATCTGGAAATTATTTAAAAAGTTATTCTAGTAAGCGGTTTGTACGTTTTGGTGTAACTTACCCTTGATCTTCATAAATTTTTGAGTATTTTACTAAATATCTATCTTGACTGCCAGCCCATCCAAAGAGTAAAATAACAGGTGTTTTTTCATTATTGGAGCTATTGTTATTGTATGACTGATTTTCATTTGGAAATGTTACATAACATTTAATTTTATCCGGAGTGGAAGTATTTGTAGGTTTCAAACTATAAATTCATATCTGAATAGCTATAGGATTACCTGGATAAGTAGTACTGGTATAACTTATTAATATTATTAGGGAGAAAAATTCTCTGCAGCAAAATTTTGATTTTTAACTATTTATAATCGAGAAAAAAATCTAATTTTTTTTTATTGCGTTTCTCGACGTTTTCAGTCCCACTAATTACAAAATTGCAAAAAAAAAATTTTCGATTTTTTGAACTAAAATGTCCGGATGTATATGTCCCCCCACCCCCGGGCAAAAACTACTGAAGTGATTTTGATTAAATTTGATTTTAGCCACTTTAAAATTATTTCTTCGGCAAAAATAGCTTTTATAAGAAATCTATACAGGGTGTCCAAAAATAAGGTGGTTATTTTGGGCGCATATTTGAAAATTTGGGCTAAATTCATTTTTACTTGGCTATAAGATAGTACATCTGAGCCCTAATTAAAGAAAAAATTTAATATTTATTTTACTTAAAATGGCGGCCAATAGAATGAATGTCCCATTTTGTGGTTCTTCCCTTATAACTTGGCAGGTAATAATTATTATAAAAATTTCAAAACGGCATTGTACAGCTAAAATATAGGACTTTCGTCTTAACCAAGTAGATTTTTAAAATTAATTCAAAATTGCCTAAATTTAAGGGGCCAAAGTAGATCAAAATTTTAATATCGATTTTCTCAAAATTTCCATTGCCATATTTTTTCTGTTTTAGATATGTTATAAACTACGTAATTCTCTATCGAAATATAAATTTTTATTAAAATCGCTGGAGAGGATTCGGAGTTATGATTTTTTGAATGTCAAAACTTCAAAAATCTCTAATTTCTTTTGTAATAGAAATGAAAACTTGAAAATGGACATATGTGTCAATCCCATGAATATCTATTATTTGACACTATCTTCGGTTAACAAAATGCTTTCGGTTAAACCGGAAATTACAAAAATATCAAAACCTTTAGGAACACCCTGTATATTTTTAAATATTTTGAATGCTTATAAAATTAGCTATTACATGATACCAATCACTTTATATTTTGACTTCCGGTTTAACCGGAAATGGGATCAAGTTTCTTAATTTAAATGGAACACCCTGTATATTTTTTAATATTTTGAAAGCTCGTAAAATTTAATTTCTGAAGATATAAAATAATATACATTTTGAACTTCAATTTATGCCCAATTAAAAAAAGTGGAATTACTTTATACCGACAAATTCTGCTAACACGTAGAAGTCTCAGGTTCGATCCCGAAAGGAAGCAATTTTTGTAAAATAACATGTAATTTATATTAATCTAAATATAAATTTAATACTAAAAACAACGGATTGGCTATACACGAGGAACTGTTTTCCATGCCTAACTTCAATGCCCAAACGGAGTCCGAATAGAGTCCCGTTCATCTGACCTCGAAAATTTAGGTGTTTCAGTAGAATCCGAGAGATACGAGGTCCATAAAACATTATATTGATAATATTAATGTTTTATGGACCTCGCGAGAGATATACTAGTAATCACATTAGCTTTTGGGTGGGAATTTTGTTATCATTGAATAAACAGCCGCTACTCTAACAGGAAAGAGTCACCGGACCGGCCTTCATCAAAACTTGAACCTTTTGATGACTGCAATGTGAAAATGCACATCGGTTCAGAATGAATTGGTAAAATGTACCTAGGTTCGGTCACAGTCAATCAGAGAGCTAGATTATCTCCCATTGATCAAGACGCGGTCGACATACCATGCATATGCATAATAAAACTACAAGAAATATGCATTACTTACTTGTTATGGCCAGTTGCTGGTACATTTTTTAACGCCTTCATAACTAATAGAAAAGCCTCTCAAAGCTTTTCGAACAGTTGAAATAGTTAGGCGACTTAGAGAGTAATGAAACTAATTGCGTTTTTCGATAATAGATGAAAAGAATAGTTAATTCGCGCTCGTTTATAAATAAACGTTACTTGAGGTTACAATATTTTTTTCAAAATTAACGAATAAAATAATTATGCAATATTAATGTCACTAGAAAGTTTTTTTAATATATTCTATTTACTCCCTCACTCCGTCTCAAATTATGATATACATTTACGTTTTTGGTTTGTCCCAAATTACGGTATACAAAAGAATGGAACTAATTTTTCTTCCATAAATTTTATTTAAACTAAACCTTAACTTAAAACTAAATATTTTCATCGCAACGGGTGCAATTTTGATTTACTATTTTTTTCAAATAATAAGAAGAACTAACAGGTAAATTTACTTTTTTGTAGATTCACCTATACAATTATTAAGAATAAATTGTTTTCATCAACATAAAATGATTAAAACGCATAAACTCTTTTAAATTTCAATAATTAAGAATTTTTAAAGAAATGTATAGCATAATTTGGGGCAGAGGAAGTATAATATATTAAATGAAAGTTTAATAAAAAAAAATATATCACAAGATTTGACAAGCAGAAAAAGTTCCTCGTATGGGCACATCATTTGTTTAAATTATAATTCAAATTTTGTGTTAGAAAGAGTTGAGTGCTCTCAACGCTCTTTTTAATTTCATAGTTCATGTATTCACTACTAGATGTCACCGCAATCTATATTCGCGAATATTTTGTTGCGAATGATTTGTTATAGAATTTTGCATTAAAAAACAGTAATTAGTGATTTAATGAGCCTTACAATTAATAGCGATACGGATTTTATAAGTCATGAAATGGCAATTTTCTACCAATTTCTATTTTTTCGCATATTATAATAATACAAAATTCTTATTTTAACTTGATGATTTATCACCGAAACTTTAAGTTTAATTACATTAATCATAAAACACTTCAGTTGTATAAACTAATTATAGTAAATTAAAATTATCCAGTAATTAGAAATGCATATAGGCGTCCTTTCCTGTCACATTGGAATTTCAAATTCGTTTCCAGGTATTTAACAAGTTAGTACTCTTTACATACTTACTATTTACAGATTAAAATTTTCCTTATCTATTTTATTTTCAAGTTTTTAATCGTAATGATCATACAGTAACCCAGTAACCTAGCAACCATATAAATATCGAACAATGAAAGTCCTTACCGCGTGTCATTTGTAATTTTGTGAATATTTAAATCCTTCCATTTTTCTAATTGCAATATATAATTCAACATTCCATTTCTATGATTAGTACTTCTAATTAACTTATTTTTTAATAAAAAATTTAACATTGCGTCATGGTTTGGAACTTAGTTATTATCGCACTTGTGGTTTATTAAAGTGTTGAGCGCGTTATCCTTGTCCTGTGTTAGCTCACTACAATCGATTGAAAGAGGATAAAAATGATCATGTGTGGAAACCGCAATAAAGCCGGCGTGAACGTGAAGTCACTTCATATTGTTTCCTTTTCACTTTGGTGTGTGACAGCGTAAAAGTGACACGTAAATTCTTATTCGAATTTTGCTCCCTCTCGTTGAAGGAAAAACATAAAACATGTCGATTCACATTGCAAGCAAGGTAGGTTTAGTTTTTTTCTACTAATTTGAATGGTCATATATATGTTGTTCGAATTAGCGATTAATCCCAAATTGCCTTTGTCAGATTAGAATTTTACATAAAAAAAGTGATTGCATTTGTTTCTATTTTATGCGTCATCACCTGAAGGTTACTTTATAAATCGATCAAGATTTATTTGTTCTATACTGATAATTGTCATAAAATACAAAATATAGTTTAATGGGTGGTTAGTATTGATTTTTTTTATTTGTGGCGTCTGATTGAGTAGACCAGACGTCGCCAAACCCGCCAATTGTAAGAACGACATTTGTACGATTAATTATTTATCGCAATTACATGTAGATAAGAGCGGTACTTGATTAAGAGATTATTAAACTTGTAAAATATTCTTATCAATAATTTAACATAAAAAATATTTTAAATGTATGAATTTTTGCAGGAAGATTTCGATAACAAGGTTAAAGATGCTGGAGATACACTCATTATCGTCGACTTCTATGCAACATGGTGTGGCCCATGCAAGGCAATCGCACCAAAACTTGAAGAAATGGCCAACGAATTCGCTTCAAGCCTGATCGTTCTTAAAGTCGATGTCGATGAATGTGAAGAAATTTCAACAGAGTACAATATCAGTTCTATGCCTACTTTCATTTTTATTAAAAATGGGAAAACCGTCGCCCAATTTAGCGGTGCTAATTACGAAAAGCTGAAGCAAATTGCACTAGAACACAAATAGCTCGTGTCCAATGTCAAGTCATATTATTCAAGAATGTTGTCTTTGAATTTTGTGATTGATTTAACAAAATTTGAAGTTATGTTGTTTTTTTTATAGTTGAAATAAAATAAAGTTCATAGGCTGCCTTGTCTTTTGCACCATTATTTTTTTATGCATTTATGCTGTATGTAAAAATTACATTGTAGCAACTGTACGTTTCATTTATTAAAATACTAACATGTGTTGAAATATTTGTGTATGTTTAATTGGAAAAAACATGTATCTTTCGTGGAAATTTAAATGTGGGAAATTGTACGTGCGTAGGAATCTAGGAATTTAAATGTGTCACCTTATATTACCGGGAATTGTTTGCCGGTACACTAGCTACTAAGAATTGACAGTTCCTATGCTTTAATTTTTTTTCTACCAAAATTTGAAAATTAGTTAATGACATTCATTTAAAACAATACTTTGGGTTTAAATTATTTATTTAGCGACTTAAAATTACTAAATTAGCTTCAACTCCTTTGAAATATATTTTTTTCTAGTTTGACATTGACAGATTTGTTCTAGTTGTCAAATTTAATTTTTGTAATAAGTCATCCGAGATTTATAGATAATTAATGTTAAGATAAACAAGTTGAATTTACCATTGCTATAAATATATCAAAAATATGGAATTAATTCACGAAAACATATCAAGAGAGGAAACAAAGTAACAAGAATGGCCTGACAACCTGTCAGATCACGTGTACGTCATTTTGACAAAAACTACACAAAAGTTCGGAAGTGAAGGAAAACTTTTGTTAAGTGGTCGAATTTCGAAAAAATGTTGTGATTAGGGACGTAAGTGATAATGTGTACTTTTTAGTACCATTACAAGTGCCCGAAATGGATTCTGAAACTACAGACTTAACATTACAAGATGTTTTAGGTAAGTGCTTTTTTAAGTTTTTTCAAATCTCTGCATACTGTATAATTTCTCAGGGTATACCCTTTCATGTACTTGAAATTTATCGTTTTAAAACTTTGTGAACTTCATTGTTTTTAAGAACTAGTTTCTAGTTTAGAACAACCTGTTGCATCAAAACAAACAGGGTAGGCTTAAGGAGGAGAAACTTTTATTATAACACAATATACAAAAATAAAATTCTTTAATAAATGAGTAAATTTATAAGTTATACGGATTGTTGTGAACAACACCAATTGATTTGCAGACATTTTGACCAATTGACTGCATTTTATTAAATGTAGTTAGTTGATCGTTGTCGCTGATTATTTTCAAGTTCAGTTTTGCCCTATTAGTTGCTTCGTATACCCATACTTCCGCCATATACTTTTCGTATTCAGCTGTTGGTGAGTTATTTGTAAGAGCTTGTGTCGCTCGTGATAAAACTACAGCACTCGTGTATATATCTTGCGTCGTATTTGCTAAACGCGTTAAAATAATTTGTTCATTAATGATATTTTTTCCATACTTAATTAAAACTTTTTCAATGGCTTCACCAAAATCTGTGATTCTAAAAATGTTTAATTAAATTTTGTAGAGAAAGCTCAATAATTGTTGCCTTACACTGCACCAACTAATTTTGACGATGCAAGTAAATCTTTATGTACCAAATGATCCATGGAAGACGATGAAGAAAAGCCTACTTTACGTACTATTCGTTTGGAAGCTTCTTCAAGAATTAATCCTAAGTTAGCGGTTGGGTTTTTAAAAGCTCTCTGCAATTCCTTGAGATGCCCACCCACACTTTGAACCGCTACAATTAATTTTATAGTTGTATCATTAATACATAAAGATAAATTACCTGTTAATACTACAAAAAGACGAAGGATGTCATTAGTTCCTTCAAAAATTCTAAATATGCGCAAATCTCTTAATACTCTTTCTAAACCAGTTTCTTTCATGAAACCCATACCACCCAAAATTTGAATCGATTCATCACATACATACCAAGCAGCTTCAGAAGAAAACCACTAAAAAAATAATTATTTTAACAAGTAAAATTAGCTTTAGTGAACAACTTACTTTAGCAACTGCTGTTTCTAAATGATAGTTTGTGGACCCACGGTCCATATTACCGGCAATCATATAAGCTAAAGATTCTGTAACATATTGCAATACGGCCATGCGAGCAAATTTTTCTTGTACGCCTTGATAAGAGTCTAAAGTTTTACCAAACTGTACACGACTTGTAGCAAATTCTGCAGATTTTTGCATGCAAGCTTTCATCGTGCCAGACATACAAGCAGCCATACCAAATCGTCCATTATTTAAAATATTCATAGCTATTTTAAATCCATCTCCGACTCCACCAAGAACATTCTCTACAGGAATTTTTACATCTTCAAAAAATACCTAAAAAACAATTTTTAACATTATTAAGTGTTAATATTTATGCGTAAGCACCTCGGTAGTATTTGAACCTTTAATACCCATTTTCTTTTCTGGTGGCCCACTGGTAACTCCACCAAAATCCCTTTCAACAATAAAAGCAGTAACTTTATCTTTAACTTGACCAGTTGCTGGATCTTTAATAGGAGTTTGGGCAAAAACGGTCATAATTTTGGCCCATCCACCATTGCTAATCCAAATTTTCGATCCATTTAAAACCCAGTGCTTTCCATCGGGTGAAAGTACAGCACGTGACTTGATTGAGTTTGCATCAGATCCAGCAGTAGGTTCGGTTAAACAAAATGCAGCAAAATCTTTTGTAGCTACCCTTGGCAAATACTTTTTCTTTTGCTCTTCATTTCCAAAAAGCAAAATACCTTTAAAACCAATCGATTGATGAGCCGCTAATGTAACAGCAACACCCAAATCGTGAGCACCAACAATTTCTGCTAAACGAGCTAATTGGGTGTTATTTAAACCGACACCACCTAATTCAATCGGAGCTTGTGAACCGAAGAATCCTAATTCGAATAGTTTATCTAAAAATTTTTCGTCAATTTTTTCGTTAGTGTCATTTTTCATGGCATCATTTTCTTCCTGAAAGATTATAAATAGAAGTGCTCTTTGTACTTTGAAGTAATGTTTTAAACAAACCTCAAATATTTTTTGTACGGGGTCTGCCAACATACGAATGGTTTCCAATTGGTCTTCGGATAAAATGTTGGGAAAGGGGAATACTTCTCGTGCTTCAAGATGTCCATGAAAAAGGTTAACGATGAAGGATAAGTTTTCTGTAGCAGGTGCCGCTTTTTCTATAGGATCTGGGGTACGTTTAGGTTGTGCAGCTGTTGATGCCAAATTTCTAGAAAAATACAAAATTTAAATTATTCGCATTTGAGGTTATGTTTATTTACCTTTGTAAATTATAAGTGCAATTAACCTGCCGAAGTTTATAAACATTTCTTGCATTGTTTATAATACGAAACATTTTGCCCGTTTTATAAAATAATAAACTATTTTAACCTTTGAGCTGATTGCGTCGCACTTTGACACTTGGCCACTTTCTCTCTCTAATCATTATATAGTAGTTGTGAGCATGCGCAATGGAGTTGTTTTGATTCTTTAACAGGACCGAATTTAACAATTTTTAACGTTCTTTTTTTAAATTATTTTAACTATAAAACGTGTTTTTTTACAATTAAAACCTATTTAAATTTTTTATTTTATAAAATGAAACATTTATTGACGATTTATGAAAAATAAAATGAATTATTTTGTATAAAAAGTTAGAAGTGAGATAGGGTAGTTTTTAAATGTTCGAGTTAATATTGATCAAACTACTTGTCATCGCTTATAAATCAAGAAACACGCAAATATAACATTATAGAAGTTTGAAATACATTCTTTTTATTTTTTCTTTCTAAATTATCGAATGGAGTTTTAAAAATTTACCTATTATTGAATTTTTTTTTGCTGATTAAGCCATAGATGATTTTAAAAATAAACACTTTTGAAGTGATTGTAAACTTTGATTCAGGTGCTAGAAATTTTTTATGGCTATGTTTACGACTTTTGAGTTGATACTGTTGAATATCAAAGGGTTTTAAAAGAGATTCATGTGGATGGATTGACCCTAATAAGGCCTGTTTAATAACTGTTTCCAATCCAAAAAAAGTTGTTATAATCGAAAAAAAAATAATTTTTTTTTTGCATTTCTCGACGTTTTGAGTCCCCCTGATTCCAAAAATGCAAAAAAAAATTTTCCATTTTTTTCATTTTACCTATGGTTTGTAGTTCTGCTCTTGAGTATTGTTGCATAATAGTGGTGCCTTGATGTATACCACACTAACATAACAGCTTATATCTAATTTATGCTCTTTTTAGTCTTTGGGATTTTCTAGTAGTCTTTGGGAAAGTAAAAGGAGAATTTTTGATTCCAAGTGATAAGTGGTGCTGTAGAACCGCAATGAAAACCAGGGTAGGATTTGTATAATACTTCTCTTGAGATCAATTTTTTCTACATGACTGAGATGTCTAGTGGAAATTGTATTTCGGATCATTTTTTCTCGCATTATCTATAAGATCAGATCCTGATTACCTAGTTTAAGTAAAATCTATTCAGGGTTGCCAAAAGTAAGGAAGTTATTTTGGTTGCATTTCAGAAAATTTTGACCTAAGTTAGTTTAGCGTAGCTATAAGTTAGTACAGTCAGCCTCGCAATTATTGGTCACCCTGGCTATTCCAGCTAATACTTAAATTGAGGGGTAACTTTATTTTGCCAACAAGTAGTAAATCAACAACCTCCACTTCTGTTCTTTTGTCGTTGTCATATTATGTCATACATCACATCTGTCAATCTTATCTGTTATTTCTTCTCATCTGTCATCTCATTTTATGTGTGAGTCTTATTTGTTAGTCTCATCTGTCATTTAATCTCATCTGTCATTTCATCTGTCCTCTTATTTGTCAATCTCATTTGTCATATCATTTGTCAATCTCATGTGTCATCTCATTTGTCAATATCATCTGTCATCTCATCCTATCTGTCAAACTGCCTATGAGATGACATACCTATGGCATAACAGATTTGATGACAGATGATGTAAGGATTTTAGATGGGTTGATAAATGAGTTGACACATGGATTGATAGATGGGATGATGTTCTGACATATGGGCATGTGCAGATGACTCCCACTTAGTGAAAGATCAACATTTGACATATAGTAACTATTAGGGCTTTACGCGAGAGTCTCCCATGCTCGCTTTTGTAACGCCACTTTTTGCGAAGCGAGGCGAGAGTAAGATTTCTAATGCGATGCGAGACTACCGCGTGAAGCCCTAGTAACTATAGTAACAGATTACCCCCACTCTCCATCTCTGTAAACCGATCTCTGAAATGACATATAGGATGGCAGATGGGTTGACAGATGGAATGATAACTAACTCACAACCTGACAGATGAAATTGACATAATGGTGTCAGATAACGGCATTGACATATTATGGTAACTGTGGTGAAAAATTGATATTTGGCACATGGTGATAGACCACGCCTCATTTCTCTAAACAATCCCTATCCTACTTCCCTCACTCCTCATTTTTCTAAACCAATCCCTACCCTACTTCTCCCACTCTAATATCTATCTCTTTTTTATATCTCTCTTTCGGACCTGCGCATTCCTGATGATCCATGTGTTTTTATTGTGTGGATAATTTGGAACATGATAATAAATTAGAACATGTTCTAAATTGGTTGCTTTCCATTTGATTTTCTGAACTGTACTTGTGGTACTGTTTAGAACTGTGCCCAACTGTTCCCAAAAATTAACAAAAGGAACGCTCTTTTTTGTGTCAATTTGTGGACTGGTGACATAACCTTAAAATACCATGTTTCAAAAAACGAAAAAGAATAGTAGAACAGTTGTCCTACCAAAAAATAGGTAGGTACGATAGGGGACAGGGGAATGTAATTCCGAACAGTTCAAAACTAGTCGTACCAATTCAAATGAAACACCAAAATATTCAGCAGGTACCTACAGTAGGAACTGTTCGGAGCTGTACTTTTCAAAAAATGGAAAGCACTGATTATTGTATGTAAAAACGTCTAAGGGTGTGCGCAAATTAAAAGTTTCGAGCATAGAGTCTAGAGCATAGCATACACCACAGCGTTTTGGGGTGCTCAAATTGAAAGCTAAGAGCATAGAGCATATATCATCCTTGTGGGGACATATGATTCTAGCTGTAATTTCAAACGACTCTATGTAAACTCTATGCTCGAAACTTTTAATTTGCGCACAACCTAAAGACGTCAAATTTAGGATTATCATCATGACATGACACGAATATCCGCATGACAGATTTGATGTCCGATGGGATTACAGATGATATGAAGATGGAATGACAGATAAAATGACATATGGGACGACAAATGGGTTGACAGATGGTATGACAGATGACCTCCTGACATATGAAATGACAGTGACAGATTAACATTTCTCTAAAATAATCCGTATCCTACTTCTCCTACTCCTCATTTCTCTAAACCAATCCTTATCCTACTTCCCTCACTCTGTCTATCTCTTTTTTTTATATATTTGTCTCTTTCGGGTATTACTGCGCATTTCCGATGATCCATGGTTTTTTTATTGTGTGGATAATCGTACAAAACTCCTCCGGTTAAACCGAGAATTAGAAAAATATCTAGTTTTTAGGGACACCATGTATATTTTTAAATGGTTTGAAAGGTCGTAGAATTCACTTTTAGATGATACCAACCACTTTATATTTGGACTACCGGTTTAACCGAAAATGGGAATAACTTTCTTACTTTAAATGGAACACCCTGTATATTTTTCAATATTTGGAGAGCTCGTAAAATTAGCTTGTCGTGTCATGGTGACATCAGAATTTTGCTTTATATGGGTAATGACCTAATGACCATTTGTACATTGTAGAAGAAAAGGTTCATAGTATTTGTGGTGTTTTGAAGAGGCCACACCACCTATTTACTGGAATTGGCAGCCTGAAACTGCCAACACGCTCAGGGTGTTAATGAATGGTACGTTTAATAAAGTTAAGAGGGGTTGTTACTAGTAACGTAATGGAGCTCAATAGAAATTTTATAAGCCACGATGTACTTTGTGGAAGCAATCATAAATGCTAGTTGAGGCTGTGAAGCTCTTCGAATAGCTAATGAGGGTGTGAAAAGTGACAGGGTGTTCGAAAAATATGTCCATTTACTTTTTAATAAAAAGGATATTCTAAAAACTTTTAAATCTATAATTTTGTCTTTTATATGACATTTTTGATTTTTTACAAGGGCAACTCAAGTTTGACCAATAAGATGAAAGTTAAATCAATATTCGTTTGCGATTGGTCGAAACTTTTTTATATACAACAAGGGGGTTAATCAAATTTAAAAGTTGAATTTTTAAATTTTAACGTCTTCTGTTGGAGTTTTAAACGTTTTGATTTAATTTTTTGGTTTTAAAAGGGCACTTTTTAGTTTATTCGTGTTTCCCTTTTTTTAATATAAATGCTTTTTTAAATGTTGTCTTATGTACTTATTTCCAGTTCACTTCTTGTACATGAGCCCCTTCTATTTATTGTAACTATAGCAACTAAAGAGGGGATAAATAGCGTTTAACTTGTTAATGTTTTATTAAATTTGCTATTGAATAGTGCTGGCACTTGTTACATCTTGAATAGTGTTGTTTTGTTTAATTTCTTTGTCCGGTCAACTTCCTTCTCATCTTAAAACGCTTAATCGTTGGATACGATGTAAGTCAGAGACAACAAAATTAATCGAAAATAAAAAAATGATAGAGTGAACAGAAATAATGGAATATTGTTGGAATATGGAAGAACGTAGAGAAAAGTTGAGAAACTTACAAGGTATTTATAAACGTGTATAGGGACGCTTTTTGAAAAAAATTGAAAGTAATTGCAAAGACGCCCAAAGTGATATTTGCGTTTTTTGCTTCGCAAATTAAACTTGAAAATAGTAAAAGCATTTCTTTTGTGACGCTCTAATAAACGCTGCATTTTTTCATTTGTTCGATCACTCGAATCTAATTTCTTATTTTAATTAATATCGTGTAATTAAGAAATTAAAAAGTAAAATTTAAGGGTGTTAAAAAATGACCTGAAAGACATTAAATTTATACCGCAACACGTGCACATTGTTAAATCAAGCGTCTTAAAAAAATTGCTAAAATCAATCCGAAGCTTCTTAATATCGACAATTTCCATGCCAACAAGTAAATAGCAAAAACCTTGTCATATTGATTAAACAACAACAAACGACGATGACGTCTTTTAATAATGCACATAACAAATATATACAGAGTGTTTTTTTCTTTACAGGTAGAGGAGATTTTGTCGGTGGTATCGATAACGAAGCTTTGGATTTTTCACAACTGGAAGCTTTCATCAATAGCGAAGGCGCCCAAGGAACTGGAACTTACTTTGCAGAATCTCTCAACTCAAATACACCAACCGCAACCACCGGAAAGCTCCTCAATGTCATCGTCGAAAATAAAAGAACTCCCGGGTAAGACGTTCCAATCGAAAATTCAACTCTTTAATTACTCGTTTTGTAATTTAACAGTCATTCTTTACCTGAAAGTCCACCCGATAGCAGCTCGGAGCATCCGTATAGTCCTCAAGATAGTTGCGATCCACCGATAAGTGCTTCTGAAACAATTTACACAACCTTAGGACAACCTCTATACAAAACTAATCTTTTAAATCCAATTTTGAGCGATAATTTGATTTTGGGATCGCATATTGTAGTAACAGATCAAAGCACAGACTCACAATTGCTAGATAATAATTCTATTTTACACGAAGACATACGTACTAACGCTAATTTATTAACAACTCGTATCTTGGACGAAAATGTACACGCCGATACTAACTTGTTGCAAGATCGAATTCTATTAACGGATCCAAACTTAACCGACGTCAACAGGCAAATAATAATTCATAATTCCGATTCGAATCAAAATTATACGGAACGTTCTACACAACGCACACCCAACGAGTTGCTTTTGATAAAAAATGGAGAATTCGAAAAGTCTCAATTATTACACCTTGGATTTAATTCCAATATCGAAATGCAAATTCCTCAACGCGCGAATTTAGAACCTGTGTGCGAAAATAGCATCGACGGTATTCAAACCGTCTACACCAATTTACAGAACGTTTCTAAAAAGCGTAAACTTTCTCAAGATGTTGCTTTGGTCAAAAGCGAACCCGAAAATTCTCCCAGTCAGTTGAGTCCGCCTGGTCCTCTATCGACTTCCATCGATGATGATTTTGCCGGCTCCGAAGGATGTCTCTCTGAAGCGCAATATCAGTGCATTCGTTTTCAAACTTTTCAACAAAATGCCTGGCACATGCTATGCGATCAAAATCTCACCGAACTGTAAGTCACCGTAACTCTAAAATGTTCCATTATAGTACAGTAGAAGTAATGAAAGAGGTGGACCTAATTATCACAGATATGATTCCTGTAGCAAATTAGAAGGTAACATACTAAAAATATACATTTGCACTATTGTGCGAAATACGTTTTTTCGGCCTCTATCTCGGACTCGGATTTAAAAAATGTTTGCTCCATTTTGTTTGGCCTTTCGTTCGCGAATTTTTCGCTAGAGTGACATTTTTTTGCGAACGTACCGTTAGGGCACTAGGAGGCGAAGAACTAAAAAATATGTAATTTTTCAATGCCGCCAACACAAAAGTCAAAAAGGTCGGGGATTTTTGTATCGAGGGGGTGTCCCAAACCTTCCCCTTTTGATAGCGCCCGTCGAAAACCACCATAGTTTCTATAGGAGAGGCGCAAAAAATTATTTTTTAAGGTAGTAAGGGCGCGCTGCTAAAGTGGAGGGGAGACATTTTTGCCATAGCGTGTATTTTTACCACTTTAAGTTGAAGAAAAAAAAATATAGATGGTGCCAACATACTGTCAAAATAATTATTTTAATTACCAATGTCAACCAATCTCAAACTAAAAAAAAACAAGAAACAGTACTTAAAAGTAGAACATTACAACATCGTTTTGGACGGTTTTCGATGCTGTAATGAGTATATTGTTACAAAAGAATAGTAAAGTTAAAAATTTATACCTGGAACTTTAAAATTTTGCTTGGGCATCTAAAAGGCAATGCCTGAACTATTGTCGAAAGATTTGGTTGAAAAGACCGCTAAGGACATATTTTGATTCAGTATTTTCTTCCTTGTTTCGTTTAATTAGCGATGGAATCACTTAAAAATTAGGTATTGTTCTTATAACGATCTCCACCAGGAAATAACGGAATTTCATCAATGTTTGTTGCTTCAAAATTTGAAAGTTTCTTGTTTTCAAAAATTAATTTAACCTATTTATTCATAATATAAAGCAATGAAAATTGTTCATCTCCTTCATTGATCTTTCCTTATTAAAATTTCAAAAAAATTAAGTTCATATAACGTTTAGTTTTTAAATTCCGCAAGACAAACTAAAGGCTTATTTTTAACGTTATTTTAACTCCAACTTTTGCCGCTTTGTCAGCGCGGCCTTCAATACTTTACGTATAAATAACACGTACGAAATTGTGATAATATTGCCAAAATTCGAGGAGTCGTAAAGCCCTTAAAAAAATTTTTTTTAACAATTTTTTCTTATTTTCGTGTTTCTTGGACTGTGTGCTGTTAGTTTCACGTGACAGTATACGCGGTTTTAATTTTTTTAGGCGATTTAAATTTTTTTTTAAAATTATCCGTAAAAGTGTGTTCACACTACATGATTTCTCATAGGAGAAGTCATTATCGTAATAATTCTGGAAATTTAATGCTTTTTCAGATGAAAACAAAGACAATCACATTCGACCACTTTTTCTTCCGATTTCGTTGAAAAGAAAAAGAAAATTTTTCAACTTTGCCCACAAAACCAATTTTAGTGGTCGAAATTGTTGACCCTAAAACGAGTTTTAATGTTTAAAAACAGTTTATAAGAGTTTTTTATAATCAATTTTCAAAAATACATAAAAGAAGAATTAAATTTCGACCACTAAAATTGGTTTAGTGGACAAACTGTTGAAAAATTTTCTTTTTATTTTCAAAGAAATCGGAAGAAAAAATGGTCTGATGTAATTATTTTTGTTTTCATCTGAAAGAGCATTCAATTTTCTACATTTCCAGAGAAAAATTATTGCGATACCACCAATTGCTCACAACAAATATGAAAAAGAAAATTTGAACCAAAATGCAAATTTTAGTCGTTGTTCTTAATATTTTTGGACCCAACTTGCAATGTGGATTTGCTACTATATCAGCTACACCTTCCTATAGTTTCATACCATAACATTAATTATTACTCAAGTTCTCTATAAAAAACTACGGTCCACCAATGACGGCAGTTTTGAATTTTTTTGAGGTAAGAAAATTAATATAAATTATTTTAACCCAGTCAGTTTTAAAGAGGGATTCATTACAAACAAAATGAAAATTTTTTGGCGCCGATCCGACCACTACAAGCGAAGTTATTAAAAAAATAGTGAAACGGAAACTTGAAAAAGTCAAAACTTTACACTAAAGTCGAAGAATAACTGCCTTCCGGTCAAAATTGGGTTGAAACATTTTATACACAAACTCACAGGACTGGTTTCGACCGATTACGAAAAAAAAATTGCTGTTACGAAAAAAGTCCAAAAATCAGGATACATTTTGGTTCGACAAATTTTTTTTAACAATATTCTGTATTTATTTCGTGTTTCTTGGACTGTGTCCTATATGTTTAATGTGGCAATCTACCCAGTTTTAATTTTTTTTAGCTTTTTTTTTTTTTTTTTATTTTTCAAAAATTAGCTATTTATAATTTTAAGATTTTTGTCTAACTTCGAGGGGTCGTAATGCCCTTACAAAATTTTTTTAACATTATTTTGTATTTATTTCGTGTTTTGTGGACTGTGTCCTATATGTTTAAAGTGGCAATCTACCCAGTTTTAATTTTTTTGAGCTTTATTTTAATTTTTCAAAAATTAGCTATTTATAATTTTAAGATTTTTGTCTAACTTCGAGGGGTCGTAATGCCCTTACAAAATTTTTTTAATAATATTTTGTATTTATTTCGTGTTTTGTGGACTGTGTCCTATATGTTTAATGTGGCAATCTACCCAGTTTTAATTTTTTTTAGCTTTTTTTTTTTTTTTTTTATTTTTCAAAAATTAGCTATTTATAATTTTAAGATTTTTGTCTAACTTCGAGGGGTCGTAATGCCCTTACAAAATTTTTTTAACATTATTTTGTATTTATTTCGTGTTTTGTGGACTGTGTCCTATATGTTTAAAGTGGCAATCTACCCAGTTTTAATTTTTTTGAGCTTTATTTTAATTTTTCAAAAATTAGCTATTTATAATTTTAAGATTTTTGTCTAACTTCGAGGGGTCGTAATGCCCTTACAAAATTTTTTTAATAATATTTTGTATTTATTTCGTGTTTTGTGGACTGTGTCCTATATGTTTAAAGTGGCAATCTACCCAGTTTTAATTTTTTTGAGCTTTTTTTTAATTTTTCAAAAATTAGCTATTTATAATTTTAAGATTATTGTCTAACTTCGAGGGGTCCTAATGCCCTTACAAAATTTTTTTAACAATATTTTGTATTTATTTCGTGTTTCTTGGACTGTGTCCTTTATGTTTAATGTGGCAATCTACCCAGTTTTAATTTTTTTTAGCTTTTTTTTTTTTTTTTTATTTTTCAAAAATTAGCTATTTATAATTTTAAGATTTTTGTCTAACTTCGAGGGGTCGTAATGTCCTTACAAATTTTTTTTAACAATATTTTGTATTTATTTCGTGTTTTGTGGACTGTGTCCTATACAGGCTGTCTCACGAAATCGGCGTAGCATTGGGATATCGGAAACTATAAGAGATACGAAGTCGGTTAAATGGGGAATATTTTCCTATTTTGTGAGCCCATTTTGAAAGTGTAATTAGGTTTTGCAAAATTATCATAGCCGACTAGATATGAGCTAAAAACTGAAAAAGTGCGTATTTTTCTTTTGCTAATAACTTCTAAAGTAATGGAAATATAAAAAAATAGTTCAAATAAAAAAAATAGATATTTTTAAGCTTTAGTCAGTGGCGTAGCAAAAAAATTTTTTTAGGGCTTAATTTGAAAGATATGATACAAACTTACCTTTTTTTAAATAGAAACACTATTTTATTTTAACTTTAAAAAAATGCTTATTTTTTTCTCTTTTCAACGATATGTAACAATCAATAATACAATTTCTTGATTTTTTTCAAAAAAAAATGTTCATATTTTTTTAAAAATTCTGTTCAAGTCTACTGGTACAGGTTACTGACATAAATTATTTTTTTACAAATGGTAATTTTAATAAAAAATTGTACCGGTACAGTCGACTTGAAGAGAATTTTTGAAAAAATAAGAAAAATTTTTTTTTGAAAAAAATCAAGAAATTGTATTATTGATTGTTACATATCGTTGAAAAGAGAAAAAAATAAGCATTTTTTTAAAGTTAAAATAAAATAGTGTTTCTATTTAAAAAAAGGTAAGTTATTGTCATATCTTTCAAATTAAGCCTTAAAAAAATTTTTTTGCCACGCCACTGACTAAAGCTTAGAAATATCTATTTTTTCTATTTGAACTATTTTTTTATATTTCCATTACTTTAGAAGTTATTAGCAAAAGAAAAATACGCACTTTTTCAGTTTTTATCTCATATCTAGTTGGCTATGATCATTTTGCAAAACCCAATTACACTTTCAAAATGGGCACACAATATAAAAGATTTTTCCCCATTTAACCGACTTTGTATCTCTTATAGTTTCCCATATCCCAATGCTGCGCCGATTTCGTGAGACAGCATATGTTTAAAGTGGCAATCTACCCAGTTTTATTTTTTTTGAGTTTTTTTTTAATTTTTCAAAAATTAGCTATTTATTATTTTAAGATTTTCGTCTAACTTCGAGGGCTCGTAATGCCCTTATAAATTTTTTTTACAGTATTTTGTATTTATTTCGTGTTTCGGGGACCGTGTCCTTCTATATGTTTAATGTGGCAATCTACCCAGTTTTACTTTTTTTCAGCTTTTATTTAATTTTTCAAAAATTAGCTATTTATAATTTTAAGATTTTCGTCTAACTTCGAGGGGTCGTAATACCCTTATAAAATTTTTTTAGCAATATTTTTAATTTATTTCGTGTTTCGTTTCGGGGACTGTGTCCTATATGTTTAATGTGGCAATCTACCCAGTTTTAATTTTTTTGAGCTCTTTTTTAATTTTTCAAATATTAGCTATTTATAATTTTAAGATTTTCGTCTAACTTCGAGGGGTCGTAATGCCCTTACAAACAATTTTCTTTTAATTTCGTGTTTCGTGAACAGTGCCCTATATGACCTGTGTAGCAATTTTTAAGTTTTTAAACTTTTTAAGGGCCTTACGACGTTACGAGTCCTCGAATTTTGGCAATATTATCGCAATTTCGTACGTGTTATTTATACGTAAAGTATTGCAATTTAAGCACGACCTTAAAAAATAATTTTTTGCGCCTCTCTTATAGAAACGGTGGTGGTTTCGACGGGCGCTATCTAAAGGGGAAGGTTTGGGACACCCCCTCGCGACAAAAAATCCCGACCTTTTTGCCTTTTTTGTTGACGGCGTGGAAAAATTACATATTTTTTAGTTCCTCGCATCCTAGCTTCTTAACGGTACATTTGCAATAAAATGTCTCTCTAGCGAAACGTTTGCGAACGGGAGGCTTCACAAAATGGCACAAAAATTCTTAAATCGGAGTCTATAATTTTTGGCAACGTTATTTTCAAGATAGAGGCCGATAAAACGTATTTAGCACCATAATTCGAATATGTATTTTGTATGTGACCTTCAATTTGCCACAGGAATCGTTTCTGTGATAATTAGGTTCAACTTAAGGTGTTATTTGAATTAGATCTACTATACTATTAGTTGTTTAATTTCAGACCTGTTCCACATTATCGAGTGGACGCCGATAAAGGCTTTAACTTTTCCAACGCGGACGACGCTTTCGTTTGTCAAAAGAAAAATCACTTTCAAATTACGTGTCACATACAACTTTTAGGTGATGCGCAGTTTGTAAAAACGAACGAAGGTTTTCAAAAAATCGCGAGCTTTCATCTTCACTTTTACGGCGTTAAATTTGACAGTCCGACTCAAACTATTCGAGTCGAACAAAGTCAGAGCGATCGTAGTAAGAAACCTTTTCATCCGGTTCTGTACGTATTATTTTTTCTTTTAAATTTGATTCTAATTTTTTTTCTTTTTAAGAGTTGAACTGGTGAACTCACAAGTTACTAAAATTACAGTCGGGCGACTTCACTTTAGTGAAACTACGTCAAATAATATGCGTAAAAAAGGAAAACCGAACCCCGAACAGAGATACTTTCAACTTGTAGTTGGTTTACACGCGCATACTAGCCACGGTAATTTTCCCATAGTGAGTCATGCGAGTCAAAAAATTATTGTTAGGGTAAGATACAAAAACGACGAATTTTTTCGAAATTATTTTAATCGTTTAAAGGCTTCCAATCCTGGACAATTTGAAAACGACGTTGAACTTTGCTGGCAAAAAGGACAAACGCAAGAGTCAATTTTTCACGCGGGAAAAGTTGGAATTAACACAGATAGACCCGACGAATCTTTAGTCGTACATGGTAACTTAAAAATAACGGGTCATATAATTCAACCGAGTGATATGCGAGCTAAAAAAAATATAGTCGAATGCGATAGTGCACAACAGTTGCGTAACGTGCAACGATTACGTGTTGTTAGATACGATTATGAACCAAACTTTGCATCACAATTGAATAGAACTAACGAGCATTCAGATACTGGTGTTATTGCTCAAGAGGTTGCCGAAATAATACCCGAAGCCGTAAGTCCAGCTGGAGATCTCCTATTAGATAATGGGCTATCGATAGATAATTTTCTAGTCGTAAATAAGGTATTTATGGTTTTAAAAATTATTTTTTGGGTTAAAGTTTATTTTTTTCAGGAAAGGATTTTTATGGAAAATATTGGTGCAGTTAAAGAACTTTGTAAAGTAACAGATAATTTGGAGACTCGAATAGATCAGTTGGAAAGGATCAATCGAAGGCTAACAAAACTTAAACGAGGCGATAGTTTGAAGTCGAACAGTACAGGTAACTCACGATGAAATTGTAAAGAGGCATTCGCAGTAATGGAGTTTTAAGCGAAATTTACTTAACTATTTCACTAGAAATGACTCGAAACGAACGTCTTAAAACTTATTCGAAACCTACTTGGACTATACGAAATTATACTGAGATGGGTGCGCCATCTATTGATATTTATGTGAAGTTTATTCTAAAAAAATCAGTTCTGTAACTCAAGACTTTTCGATTGAGTTGATTATTCAAAACCAAGACAGTTAGAAAACAAAAGAGTACTATACATTTATTTATCACTAAATAAAAAAAAATAAACGTCAAAATTTTCTGACAACTGTCAAATTTTTTGACAACTTTTAACTTTTTCCAATCAAAGAAAAAGTTATAATCGAGAAAAAAATAAAAATTTTTTTTTGCATTTCTCGAAGTTTTGAGTCGACCTGATTCCAAAAATGCAAAATATTTTTTTTCGATTTTTTGAACTGAAATGTCTATGTATGGAGCCCCCCCCCTCTAGAGCAAAAACTAATGAAGCGATTTTGATGAAATTTGGTTTCAGCCACTTTAAAATTATTTCATCAGCAAAAATAACAATAATAATAATATAATAATAAGAAATATATACTGGGTGTCCAAAATTAATGTGGTTATTTTGGGTGCATATTTGTAAATTTGGACCAAATTCATTTTTACTTGGCTATAGGATAGTACATGTGAGCCCCAATTGAAAAAAAAAATTTCAAACTTTTTATTCCAAAATAGCGGCCAATAGAACAATTGTCCCATTTTGTGGTTTTTCCCTTATAACTTGGCCGTAATTATTATTATAAAAATTTCAAAACGGCATTGTATAGCCAAAATATGAGGCTTTCGTCCTAAACTATTCGATTTTCAAGAATGTTTCAAAATTACCTACTTTTAAGGGGCCAAAGTAGGTCAAATTTTTGAAATGGATTTTCTCAAAATTCCCTCTACCAAATTTTTTCTTTTTTGGATATGTTACAGAAAACGTAATTCTCTATCGAAATATAAATTTTTATCAAAATCGCTGGAACGGATTAGGAGTTATGATTTTTTGAATGTCAAAACTTCAAAAATATCTAATTTCTTTTGTAATAAAAATCAAAACTTTAAAATGGATATAAATATCAATATCTATTATTTGACACTTCTCCGCACTATATTTCGAGAACGGTTAATCGCACAAAAAAATGAATTAGATCAAATTTGTAGAGAATTTTATGGTCTACAAGTTTTATAATAACCTCTACTGAGGTAGGATGCATAGTAAACGAGATATTTGCAAAAAACAAAAACAAAAAAAATTTTTGTTACCATTGACCTTGAATATTTTGACACGCGCGAACTAGAGATTTTATGAGACTTTTGAGCAAGTCTTTAGAACGTCAAAACATAGGTTTATGCAAATATTTAGCTTTCTGACTTTCATTCTGAGGATAAACCCTTATTTGACTGGACTGTTGTAGCTTGTAGCCCTTGTAGTAGTAGTTTACACCTCCATGTACATTTAATTTTATCTCTTTTAGCAAGCAGCAAACAAACCAATATTCAAAAGTGTTTGAAAAACCAACACTATTGTCAGAAAGATCAAGAATTATGTACAAACAAATTTATTCAAATAATTATTGTTGTTTTAGTTTTAATTATGGCTTTTTGGTAAGTCACTTTCAGTGCTTTTTCGACACAGGAAAAAATAATTTTTCTTGCAGTTTAGCTGCAATTACTACTCTGTACCTTATGGAAGCGGCACGTCATTCACAACTAACTCAAGCCAGTTTACAAGCCGCACATCGTTCTGTTTCAACAAAACGACCTTTAAAAAGTACAAAACCCAAAACGTGGCAGACGATTTACCCCTATCAAAGCTCAATACCTTATAAAGAACCCGGTGAGTATTATTTAAACCGTTCGCATTCAACTTGTTACTAATTGTAATTTTAAGGGATTTTAAAAACCAATTTGGATTCCATAAACACAATAAAGAGCTCTTCATATATAATTGGACGTCCTCCAGATTGTTCAGCTCTTGCACCCGAATCGGAAAACTTAAACATGTTATGTCAGGTACTTTTAAACTAAATTATTACTAATTCGTATTACAATTTCAATTTCAGATTTATTGCTGTATGTCTCCCGCTTTGCAGAATTCTCAAGAATTAGATTCGGTAATTTTTGGAGATCGCATACAAAGACAAGCACATAATCGTACTAAAGCTGGTGTTTTATTAAATATCGACAAAAATAAAGTTGTCAAACCTTTTCATAGTAATACTATTGATAAACAACAAAGGCAAAAACGCGATGCAGACGATTGGAACGATCAAGATAATTCGTACGATCCTACAGGTAAATTTACAACTTTTATAATAATTTAATGTTTTTCTAATTAACGTTTTAGACGATCACTTATTTATCGTTACTGTGCAAGGTAAACATTTTAATGTAACTTTAAACCATAATTACTTGTTGCATAATAATAACGAAAACAATTTGTTCAACTTTTCGTATCACATTCCAATTTCCAAGTATATGGCCGATGAGTACGTTAGCTTAATCTTTCGGTAAGCGACCTTAATAATAGTAAATAAGCTTAAACTATTTGAACTTTTTAGATCCTTACAAGCTAATTTTAAAGAAATTGACCATTGTTTTAACGATTACAAGCGACACGAGTGTCCTTATGTGACTTCGGTACAATATAATGAAAATCATAAAGAAGTGTCTCATAAAGTCAACGAGAACGTCGCTTATGCACAACTTAGTTCCCAAAATATAGTTTTTGAAGTAGACATGGTCGGTTTTCAGTCCAAAATTATGACGTATCGAGCTGCTCTTCGTCAGTCTCAGGTAAATTTTTATTTTATTCTGTTTGACGCGCAACTCACTATTTTTTTGTAGAATATTTGCAAGATGTCGCCTACTAAACTTGGATTGGAATTTATGGAATATAATTTTCATTTTTATAGACCTTGCGACGAATGAAACTCTTTAATCTCATTTTGTGATTATCATTTTCTCATATTTAAAAGTGGCATCTATGTTGTAAATAAACTACATCACCATCGATGCCTAATATTTAGATCTTTAATCATAATATTTAGTAGAGCAATATTAAATTTTAAGTAAAAATGTACTTAAGTACCTATTAATCAAAATGTATCCGTCCAGGATTGTTAGTTATACTTTAAATTGGGCTCGTAATTTAATTATAGCCCTATAGGCAAATACAACTAAATTTATAGTCCTTTTAGATTGTTGTTGAAAGTCTTTATTTATTAAGATATTTTATTTTTATGTATGTTAGTTTATATCGATCTTGCAAATCAGGTTTATATGATTGTTTTATTTTAAGCACAATTTTTACAAATAACATAGTACGTTGTAAGAATTTATGTATACTTTTTAAATATTGTGTAATTGTTTTGTGATGTGCATTAAACTATTCTGTTAAAATTTTATTATTCATTTTTTCTGCAAACGTCAAAAAAAGTCGACTTTGTGTCACTCAGTATCTAAGGGTGAAGTTTAACTTTCCTGCTTCGCCTGCTTCGGCAGGAAAAGTTCTGAACAAAGTACTTTTCTCTGTCTAGGCTTTTGACCGGTGTAACGCGTTCAGTTCTGCTTTTCATACTCTTAATCAAGAGAAGGAGTAGCTAGTGCAGGGCAAACGAACAAACCTAAAGTAAATCTTAACCCAACATAATTTTTATTTTTATAACGTTTCAAACGTCAAAATAAGTCGACTTTGTGTCACTCAATATGTAAGGGTGAAGTTTAACTTTCCCGCCGAGGCAGGAAAAGTTGTCAGACAATAGTTATTTGTTTTATAAGGAGACAAAGTGACGTTTTGTGTGACAAGACTGTGTTTGGCTGAAGAGCGAGCGTAAGCGAGCGAGTCTGGCAATACAGGCGAGTCACACAAAACTACTTTGACTCCGTATAAAACATTAAATTTTTTCTGCAAACGTAAAGCGTAAAACTGAAAATTTTGATTTTTGAAAGAGCACCATCTCTTGTCAATTACTTGTAGTTCAATTGTCAAATATTTTTTAAAATTAACTTAAATTTGTAAAAAAAGCTAATTATTAAACACAACGAACTAATTATAAAGGAAAATTTAAAAAACATTAAATTTTTTACATTACAAATGCTTAAAATAGTATTTTTTACAACATGAGATGAAACATACGTTTTTTTCGTGAGATAGAATTTAATTCACAAGCCCCGTAGGGGCGAGTGAATTAATCTTTCGAACGAAAAAAACGGATTTCATCTCGAGTCGTAAATGCTATTTTTTCTACGACGATAATTAGTACATTTTAAAAAAATAATTCTTTTTACTAAAATGTGAACCGACCACAAAAAAACTGGTTTCACCTCATGTTGTAAATAACATCTGCTTGTAATAACACTTTTTCTCACTAGAGACGAAAATGCTATTTTCGTAACGAGTAAGTGATGACGAAATGCTTAGTTTCACATATGGGAGTAGAAAAAACATTTTTTACGTTAAAAATAAAAATAATGTGCGGTTAAGATTTTACTTTTCCCTCCTAGACAGAGAAAAGTACTTTTCTGACAATTTTTCCTGCCTCGGCGGGAAAGTTAAACTTCACCGTTACCTATTGAGTGACACAAAGGCGACTTTTTCTGATGTTTGAAGAAAAAATTTTTTTCTTCAAACGTCAGAAAAAGTTGACATTTTGTTACTGAACAAGTAAGGTTAAAGTTCTAACTTAAATATTTACAACAAATTGTAACGTAAAATGATATTTCTAAGCATTTGTAATGTAAAAAGATAATGTTTTTATAAATATTCTTTTATAATTTGTTCTTTGCGTTTAATAATTAGCTTCTTTAGAAGTTAAAGACAATTGAACTATAATAACTTATCAAGAGGTGGCGCTTTTTCAAAAATTTTAGTTTTACGTTTGAAGAAAAAATAAAATGGTTTATACGAAGTGAAAGTAGTTTTGTGTGACTCGCTTGTATTGCCTGACTCGTTCGCCACGCTCGCTCATCATCTAAACACAGTTTTGTCACACAAAATAGTTTTATCCTAACAAAGCGCAATTTTAATTTTTTATGCAAAACCAATACTACTACCGATAATATTCGTCAGATGGCTCTCTAAAACAAATCCATTGATTTTTGAGCGGTAACAATAGTCTGGGGTGTCGTATGGTCGTAGACATTGATTATATAGAATTGAGGTTGTCTAGACGGGGTTAATATCGAGGTGAATGGAAGATGAGAAAGTTCACAGGTCTTAAATACAAGTTCGAATCAATTCGAAAAGGTAAATTCGTCTTTAATGTTTAATTTTTAAATTAAACTATTTAATTTTTAGAAGAAAGATGAACTTGGGAGTAAACGAGCCTAACTTTGCAGTGGTGGTAATGGAAAATTCTCAACATATAAAGGTCCCGGGTCCATGCCCGGAGAAGTCGGAAAAAACAACTAAACTTTGTTTTTTCTGACTTCAGGTTTGGGTCTTCGTTCGGTAACCCTTCGTTCTTTAAAAGGTTCCTTCGGGCAAGAAATTACACGCTAATGACCGCATTTTGCAATTAGAAGAGTAAGTAAGATGTAGCGGTAGTGAAACAGAGGAAGTGCATTATTGTGGAAGAACTCACCAATAATCTTGATTGACACAAAGGTCAGTTTATTTAGTTTAAAACAGTATTAGTGTTATGAAAACTGTAAATAGTTAATTCTTGCTACAAATTATGGAATCCTAAATGATTGTGTACTAACCATATTTTTTTAGGTACCAATTGATGCTCGAGACTAAGCTGACGATATATTTTTAACTAATTTTGTAAGCCAAAAATTTTTTTATTAAATGATTGCATAATTAGATGTCTTTTTAAACTTTTTCCAAGAAAACTTTCTCCACGTTTTAAGCCCACCTGATATCAAAAAAGTACGAAATATTTTTCGATTTTTTGAACTAAAATGTGTCCGCCTGTAAAGAAGAAAAGTTAAAGGAGTAAAGAAGAAAAGTCGCCAACCCTAAACTAATTATGCACCCTCTTTGATTTTATATAAAACTCAAAATTGCGAGAAAACGGCCGATAGACATGAAATTCTAACTATGGTAGGTTATAGCTAGGGTCGTAAGAAGCAAAGTTATGGCGTTAAATTTGAAGATTTCATCAACCCTAAAGTAATTAACCACCCTTTTTGATTTTATATAAAACTCAAAATTGCGAGAAAACCGAGAAAACGAACTCAAAATTTTTATCAAAATCCCCCGAGCGGATTCGGAGTTATGATTTTTGGAATGTCAAAACTTCAAAAATCTATAATTTCTTTTGTAATAAAACTGAAAATTCGAAAATTGATACATGTATCAATCCTAAGAATATCTATTCTTTGACACTATTTTCGGTTAAACCAGAAATTATAAAAATATCAAAATTTTTAGGAGCATTGTATATTTTAAAAATCTAGTAAGATTTGCTATTACACGATACCAAACACTTTATATTTCGACTTCCGGTTTAACCGGAAATGGTATCAAATTTCTAAATTCAAATGGAACATTCTGTATATTTTTCAATATTTGAAAGCTCTTATAACTTTCTGAAGATATTTAAATTAAATTTTAATTAATGAAAATACAAAATTACAAGATTTGATGGAGAGGAAAAAGTTCCTCGTATGGCCACATCCGTTGTTTGTGAAAATCTTTTTAAATAAAAGCACCAACAGTACCACAGATCAAACTTGCGAATAATTTATTGAATAAAAATAAAAGTATAAAAACGATCACTAATATAAGAATAAATTAACAAAGAAAGTGAAATTAATTAATCTTCTTGTGCTAATTGCATCTCTATTGTGCAACTTATATTTCGTTTAACAACTGATTCTTCTGAAGGAAAAAGTTCTTCTACAGAATCTTGATTGATTTCTTCTTTGTCTTGGGCTGTGTCAATTTCACTTTCGCCACATACAACGTTCAGCGCATCTTCCAATTCTTGATCTTCCTTTTTATCGACATTTGGAAGGTCTTCCAACATTTCCAATTTATCGGAAATATCGTTTTCAACTTCTGCTGCAATCTTCTTATCTGCTGCGATATTTTCTTCGACAGCGATACTTTCTTCTGAGAAATTATCGTCTTCTGCTGCGTTATATTTTTCTCCTGCGCTATGTTTGTCTGTTGCATTTTGTTCTTCTGCTGTGTTATGTTCTTCTGCTGTGTTAGGTTCTTCTCCTGTGTTACGTTTTTCTGTAGCGTAATCTTCGTTTGCTGCGTTATCTTCTATTGCTATATCTTCTTGTACTGCGTTATTCTTTGATGTGTTGTCTCCTGCCGTTTTATCTTCTTCTGTTGCTATATCTTCTTCTGCTGCGTTATCCTTTGCTGTGTTGTCTTCTGCTGCGTTATATTCTTCTGTTGCTATAGCTTCTTCTGCTGCGTTATCCTTTGCTCCGTTGTCTTCTACTGCGTTATCTTCTTTTTCTGCGTTATTTTCTTTTGCTGCGTTATCTTCTTCTGCTACATTATCTTCCTTTGCTGCGTTATCTTCTTCTGCGACATCTTTTGATTTGTTAACAGGATTTGTTAATAGATTTGCTTCTCTTGTTTTAAGCTCTTGTGCGTTGCAAGCATTATATTTCCGAATAAAGTCCTCCATTAAATCTTGATACTGCTTATTATACTTATCTGTGTAAGCTTGTAAGTCGTTAGAGAACTTTCTCATGTCAGTTCTTAGAGTTGAAATACTATTAGTAACTTGAAGTGCAATCAAAGGCTCAAATTCTTCCGGGACGTTAGCGTCTTTATCAAATACCGAAATAGGTTTAGACATGCGTAACACATTTGTTATCATAGGTTCTCTTGCAATATAATCATCGCATTCTTTAATATAACGGTTGTAAGTTTTGTAGGAAGAAAGTATTGATTCCTCTTCTTCTTCCATTTTCGACTCTTCTTCGCCTTCTGTTTCTTCATTCGTACTCTTTAAACGAGATAGTGAACATTGAATGTTTTCTGGCTTCAAATTCATTTTCCAAGTGAGCAGTTCGCGTATGTCATTAGCGGAATATTGCTGGTCGTCTCCTAAAGTTATTCCAGTCGATGGAGGCTTATAACTCGGTAGCTTTTTACGATCAAAAATCTCTACTACTTCACCTTCGTCGATTTCGGGTACATCCACTTCTAAACTTTCGACTTCTTTGTCCATTGTTTTGTAAAATTCTTTAACCGGATCAATTTTTTCTAATGAGTCGTCTTCCGATGAAGACGATTCTGATTCGGAATCGTTCGTTTTGAACTTTTTGTAAAGATCGTAAAGTTCGTTCAGAGGATCCACTGGATTTTCGTCATCGATGTCTTCAGACGTGGTTTGTAGAGATATTGTGCGTTTTTTGGCTTTTTTGAGTTTTTTGACTATTTTAATAATTTTAATATTTGCTTCATTCGATTCTGGTACTTCGAGGCTTGTTACTTGAAGATCTTCTTTATTGTCATCATCTTTCTTCATCTCTGTTTTATCACCTAGAGGCATTTCCGCGCTGATCTCTCGAAGATTCTCATTATTATTCTTCATCTCTGTTTCATCATCTACCAGTTCTTCTGAGCTTATTTCTTGAAGATGATCGTCGTCTTTCTTCACCTCTGTTTCACCATCTAACGGTACTTCCCGAAGACTATCTTTGTTCTCATCGTTCTTTGCCGTTTCTAAATTATCATTTACAGGTTTTCTGTTATCTTCAATAATAGACTGCTGTATGTCAAGATTAGTAGCTTCAACATTGAGATCATTTTCTTCATTTAATAATGGATCAACAGCAGTTGGCTGAACGTTTAAATCAATGTTATTATTTAAAATGTTTGCCAAATGATCTGTTTCATTTTGCTCGTTGGTATTTGACTCTTGAATCGAAAGTTTTGATTCTTCACATACTTTATTTTGAATGAGACCATCTTCATTCATTTCGCTTTCGATGACCTCTATCTCAGACGACTTATTTGTGTCTGAAGATTCTTCTTTATTTGGCAAAATTTTCTCATTACATTCGTCATCATGGAAACCGTTGGTTACGTTTTCAGAATTTTTAATATTACGGTCTTCTTCATTATCACGATGAGTAATCTCTTCTATCTGTAAACTGTACATTTCACACGTTTCTTGGTTCTTTTCCTTTTCGTCAAACAAAGATGACAAGTTTACTTCAACACTTTGCGTTTTACTCTGAAGCTCATCGTTTTCAATTTTTTTCTTGTAATTATCCATAGCCAGTTGAAGAGCATTGGCGTATTCGTCTGAGTTTGAGTAGCGTTTAGGACTTTGAACCTTCTTAATTTCTTTGTCTTCTTCTTGTTTAATTTCTTCAATCAGCAGTTTACGTTTTCTGTTTCTCTTTTCTGCTTTAGGATCAAAATCAAATATGTTTTCTCTATATTCTGAATAATCTTCGGTTGTTTGTCGATCGTCCATGAAATTGCTAACATTAACTTCTTCTTCCTCTTCTTCTTCCTCCACTTCTTCGTCGGTAATTCGTCGATTCATATCGGATGTTTCGCAAGCTGCGGCATAATCGTAGCGTTGTTCTTCTGTTTCGCTATTAGGTTCATTATCGATATCAACTTCGTTAGAAATAAGTCTTTCTTCTCCTAAACTTTCTGGTTCGCTTTCGGAATCGTTGAGAGAAGCGCCCATTCCACTATCTTGTTGCTGAAGGCCACGTCTTCCTCTTTGTTCATCGCGTAATCGCATTAAACCGTTCACGCTCTCCATAATTTTCGCATTATCGCGATCAATCCAACGCTGACGCTCAGCTTGTTCTTCAGCTATTCCACCTCTTTCCCTACGATAAAAATATTTAAAAAATATTTTGATAGTTTTTCATAAATACCAAGCTTCAGCACAAGCTCGATCTCTAGGAAAAACTGGACGGTCATCCAAATAACGCAACTCTTTCTAAAAGCACAAAAATGAATTTGGAGTTAAAGAGGAATGTTATCAATTTTTACGCAAGCTAAAGTTAAAGTTTTTCGATAAGCGGGAATCTTTCTAATTACAGGATTTCCTGTTAAGCACAACACTCTTAAGTTTTTCATCTGCGAAAAAATTTCAACTACTAAAGCTTCTTCGATGTGATTGTTGGATAAATCCAAAACTGATATCTCTTGCAATAGCTTCAAGTGTTCGAGTTCTTCCACAGTTTCTATATAATTATTTCCTAAATTGAGTGATGACAAAGTAATTAGTTTATCTAAAAATATTATAGAGTTATTTTCATTCAAGTTACGCAAAGTAGAACACAAACCTAAATTTTCTATTTTTCTTAGTTGGTTGTGAGACAAATTAATAGTGCCCAAGTTGACACAATTATCTAAATTCTCAATCTTTTTGATGAGGTTGTAATGTAGAAACAAGCTGCGAAGATCGATTTGATTATCTAATCCGCTTATTTCTTTGATTCCGTTATTCTCTAGCCATAAACATTTCAATCCTGTGTATTCTTCCAAATTTTCAATATGCGAAAAACCTTTATAATGCAAATATAATACGTCGTTTAGGTATGGCGTTTGATAAAGCTTATGTTCTTTACAGTGAGCTTTAATAAGCTGCTTTGTCATTCTAAAATTAAATTTAGTATTTGCGTCTCAAATGAAGATTAAGTTTACCTCGGTCCTCTGCACAATTTGTCCAACGCTTCATTTTTTATTCGAACTGGAGCTTCTGGCTGATTTTCCGAAATTACAGGGGTTTCAATAATTGTAGACATCTTGACCTCCTGACAATCTAATTATTTAAAAAACATCGATTAAACAAATCTGTTTTCTTAGTTACGCGAGATGACGTCACTTCTTCAAATTCTTCAAAAAATAAATTATACTTGCAGTTTCTTAAAACGACGATTTAAATTAAAAAAATAAAGACTTTTTTAATTAAATAATGCTTCTGTACATTTTAAGATCAATAAAAAAGATAAAAAAAATTTGAAATTCAAATTTTCCGCTCTTTCGTGTGGCAGGTTGCGTATTGACATAACGTACACAAACGAATCCTCATACGTAATTATGAATATTTTATAACGTCATTTTAATAATATGAATAAATTTTTAGTACTTGTGGCTCAATAATAATACAAAATTCTTAATTAACAATTTTTAATTAAATTTCAATTTACCATACGTACAATAATTAAATCAATATCAGAATACGCATACTCGAACCGCTCCAACTGTCATTTTTTAATTACTTTTCCCTCTAACAACAAATTAAGTATTATTAATTGTAGGTAAAAGTAAAGTAATTAAACATCCAAAATGCCCTGTGAAATGATAACATTACAATTAGGCCAATGTGGTAATCAAAGTAAGTAAAATAATTATTAAAGCTTTTGAAAGTGAGGTTATGTTTCATTTAAATTCTTTTGTAGTTGGTTTTGAATTTTGGAAACGTTTATGTTCTGAACATGGAATAAATCCCGAAGGCATACTCGAAGATTTTGCTACAGATGGTATCGATCGTAAAGATGTTTTCTTTTATCAGGCAGATGACGATCATTACATACCTAGGGCAGTTCTTTTGGACTTGGAGCCGAGAGTTATAAATACGATTATGAATTCACCTTATTCAAAGCTTTACAATCAAGAAAATGTGTTTTTATCTAAAAATGGAGGAGGTGCTGGAAATAATTGGGCTTGCGGTTTTTCACAAGGAGAAAAGCTGAACGAAGAAATTTTTGATATTATTGATAGAGAGGCCGACGGAAGTGATAGCTTAGAAGGTTTTGTGCTGTGTCACTCTATAGCCGGTGGAACTGGTTCGGGTATGGGGTCAAATATTTTGGAAAAGTTGTCGGATCGTTTTCCAAAAAAGTTAGTTCAAACTTACAGCGTTTTTCCAAACCAAGATGAAATTAGTGATGTAGTGGTGCAGCCTTATAATTCTTTGTTAACTTTGAAACGTTTAACTGATTCAGCCGATTCTGTCGTAGTGTTAGATAATACGGCTTTAAATCGTATTGCAGCAGATAGATTACATATTCAAAATCCCACATTCACTCAAATTAACAGTTTGGTTAGTACAATTATGTCGGTTTCGACTACAACATTAAGGTACCCTTCTTATATGAATAATGATTTAATGGGACTCCTTGCGCCTTTAATACCAACTCCTCGACTTCACTTTTTGATGACCGGTTATACTCCACTTTCAACGGATACAGATGAAGTTAGTGTAAGAAAAACGACCGTTTTAGATGTAATGCGCCGTCTTTTACAACCTAAAAATATGATGGTATCGACAACTCAAGATCGGAACTCTCAGCATTGTTTTATTTCGATTTTAAACATAATTCAAGTAAATAGATGTTTTTTTAAGCAATCGTTCAGTTTAGTAATGTTTGTGTTTAAGGGTGAAGTCGATCCAACACAAGTTCACAAATCTTTGCAACGTATACGTGAGAGAAAACTAGCTCAGTTTATTCCTTGGGGTCCTGCGAGCATTCAGGTTGCTTTGTCAAGGAAATCTCCTTACATACAAACTGCACATCGTGTTTCGGGGCTTATGTTAGCCAATCACACGAACATCAGCTCTGTAAGTGTTTGTTTAAGAGCGATTTTTCATATTAATATTTGTGTTTTAGCTTTTTGATCGTGCTTTGCAACAATACGATAAGTTAAGAAAACGAGAAGCGTTTTTAGAACAGTTCAAAAAGGAAGAAATGTTTAAAGACAATTTGGACGAATTAGATGCTAGTAGGGAGGTCGTTCAAGATTTAGTTGACGAGTATATTGCCGCTACTCGAGAAGATTATTGTACGTACGGTTTATAGATTTTAATTTATTAGCTAAAGAATCTCCCTATCGATCAGCAAGTGTGCCATACATTTATTTTTCACTTATTAATAATTGTTCGTAATGCTAACAAGAGAAAATGCTGTTTTACTTGCGTTTGTATTATTGAGATTGATATACTCACATCTTCTATTTGCTTATTTATAATTAATTTATTAATAAATGAATGAAGTATTAGTAGTAGCTGTTAATTAGTAGTACCATTAATTTAATTTAATCAATATTAATGAAATTAAAAGCATTTTATCTATCTCTGCATTTTTTATTGATTAAGCTCATTTCACTGATACAACGTTAATTTAGGTATTAAATTAATTTGATGATCAATTTTAAATTTAATACTGACATTAGTTAATCGAGAGCTTTATACTACCTACTGTAATTATAACAAACTATTTTAAATAAAATAAATAACAATCCCTGCCAATACAGTTAAACCTACGGCACTAATTACTATTAAAGGCTTTTGATACCTTAACAAAAACATTTTTATATGAAAAGAAAGAGGTGGAATAATTTGTTTGTAAGACTCTCGTTCTTTAACTTTCGAATAATATTTTTCTATAAATGGTCTTACGTTATTTTCCCACATTTTGGATTCGTATCCTAATACATTTAAACGTTCCAATAGTACAGTGAGTGCTACATCCGCTACTGTAAATTGTTCCGAACACAACCACCAGTTTTCTTTATCTAAAATAAATACACAGTTACACAATGTGTTAGCTCAATTCTCGAGTAACAAACCACCAGTGTGATTGCCCAATTCGTTTTCGACACTGTCTAAAACTTGCGCAAATTGCTCCAAAACAGTTAAATATTCTGTTTTATTTGTAAGGTTGCTCTTTTTTTGTTCGTGAAATTCGGCCTTTTGCAAGAGAGTATCTCTTGCGTGAGGATAAACAATTGCGTACTCTCGCAAAACTTTTCCAATATTTTTTTCCGCATCTGATAAATAAAATTAATAAAATTTAGAATCAATTTGGAATTTCATCATTACTCGCAAGTGATCCTCTAACAGGTCCCACGAAAGGAAGTTTAGGACAACTCACAAGTTCGGAATGAAAAAATGAACCCATCGTTAAAACTCTTATTGGTAATTGATCTATAATATTTCTAAAATAAATAACTTTTTGTCTTACTTCGGATCCACTGTCGATTGGTATCAATCTTGGTGTGTTACCTGAAACAGGGTTAATTTATGTTTAGTTAAATTTATACTTAGATGATTTTTTTACCATTGCTAAAGTTGTCTTCAATATAATCAATAATTCGTACAGAATCGGGTATTATTTTAATTCCATCTTGAAGAACTGGTACTTCGCCTCTCGGATTTAAAGAAAGGAACCAGGATTCGTATTGACCTCCTTTGATAAGATTTACAGTAACGGTTTTGAAAGGCAGTTTCTTTTCATATAGAACCATAAGTACCTTTAAAATAAAGAAGTAGTTTTTGTTTGTTCACACACAGGTAGGCATAGACATAGAAAGCTATACAAAGAAAACTGTTTTTATGCATAAAAACTCTGATGGGACTATCCACCCAGCGATTATTCTATCCACCCACCAAATCCATATAGCCATCCACCCACCCATCTATCCATCCTTCCGTCCGTCCGTAAGTCCCTCCACCTATCCATCTGTCCGTCCGTGCCTCCAACCACCCATCCATTTACCCACCCTCCAATTCATCTATTCATGCTTACGTCTGTCCGTATATCCCTCCACCCATCCATCCGTCAGCCCGTCTCTCCAACCATCCATGCATACATCCAACCAACCATTCATCCGGATCTAAGGCCTCTAAGAAAAAAAATTATTGCTGTTTTGGAATCAGGGGGACTAAAACATGGAGAAAATAAATAAAAAAGATTTTTTTCTCTATTATAACAACTGTTTCCTTGAAGAAAAATTTTAAAATGGCAAACATTTTGACGAGCTACTAGCTTGAAAATTGCGAATTTCCAGATTTCGAACGGTTGATCCGTATTCGTCTTTCATCGCGTTTTTCTGGAAAAGTATTGCCTGTACAAAAAAAATTATAGATTCATAAATTATTCAGAATTACATGCTCTACAGGGAGATTTTTTTAAGTGCTGGTGCTACTAACATTGGGATCTCGGAAACAGTAAGCGAGATTGTAGTCCTGGGGCCTGTAACAGAAAAAAGGGGGTGATCGTATTCAGGCCCATCTTTTGGGAATAAGCTATTTGAGTGCCAGCGAACACGAAAATCTGGTTGGCTTCCACAGGCAGTGGCTTAAGGCCTCAGAGCTGTTAATAATAAATTTCTAATTGGTGAGGAAGGCGGGAAACCCACCTGAGAGGGATGGCAAAGTAAAATCTTACTTTTTATGTAAAAAGTAGTTACTTTGGCAGTGGACAACTCAAATACCGTTTATGAGTCACGAGTTAGTGTTTGCAGGTGTGTAGCATAAAGACGTTAATTTCAGTCCAGCTGCCACGCTCTCAGAGACATTGTAGAGAGCAGCCAATTTTTTTGGTCGATTTTTTTTATAAGAACGATAAAATGTCAAAGTTGCATCCCGAATGCTGTCATATTTCTTACTTTTTTCCTTCTTTAAGAATTTCATTGAAGGATCCTGAGGGCTTAAGCCACTGCCTGTGGAAGCCAACCAGATTTTCGTGTCCGCTGGTACTCAAATAGCTTATTTCCAAAAGATGGACCTGAATACGATCACCCCCTTTTTTCTGTTACAGGCCCCAGGACTATTGGTTAAACCATTGATTGTTAAACTAGCAAAAAGTTGCATTTTTTGATGACATTTTTTGAATCCGTTTAGAAAACTTCAAAATTTAGAATGGTTTCCGAGATAACACAGAAAAACTGAAAATTGTCAGTTTAGTGTTTTGACTGCAGTATCAAAATGGCGTACTTTAGAAAAAAAATTACCGGGAAAAATTTTCAGGAGATTAAAAAAGACATCAAACGATACTAAACTCGACTTTTTATCTCATCGACGCTAGGCGTCGCGGCGTTCAAATTTTCATTTTCTTATTGGAGACTTATCATTTCTTTTTGTAAAAATTACTCAGTAGGCTTTCTAAATTCGGATACTAAATGAGAACTTTCTATCTTATACCCTTATATTTTTGAAAAGAGAAAAAAATTAGCTTTTTAAAAACATAAAATTGAGGTTAAGTTTGTATTTAAAAAAACATAAGTTTGCATCATATATCCAAAACGGCGCACTAAAAAAATTATTTTATGAATTAATTATTTGCATTTTAGTAGTGCCTATTATCTCGTTTTTGAAAATTGAAATTATCTCCATTAATAAAAAAGTTATAAGCATTTAAAGAAAATGCAATTTTTCAGTTTTTCCTCAATATCTAGAGTGCTAATAAATTTTTTCAAAAAACAAAAGCAGCATCAAAGTGGCCATAAAATCGTGCACAATTTTCTCCATTTAACCGTCTTCGTATCTCTGTGTCCGAGGTCCCCATGCTGTGCATGTTATACCGGACACACTGTATAAAATTTCTTTTGCATTTTTGGACTCGGGGAACTCAAAACGTCAAGAAATTTAATAATAAAAATTATTTTTAATCATTTAGTTTTTAGTAAATTTCTTCCACTTTGAAAAAGTAAAGTTACTTTCAAAACGCTGTTTCTATTTTTGGAAATGAACTAAGCTTTGCACGCACGTAAATATAAATTAAAATAATAAAACGCGCCAAAATTATTATTTGATGCGAAATTAAGTCAAAAACTTATTTTGAAAGCAGAGAGGTCTTAGTGGTAAAACGTAATTAATTTAAAATTTTTTGATATTTAGAACCGCAGAGCATCACGCGCGTTTGTGGTTTTCTCATGACCACTGATCCTTTTATTTAAAAGTACAAGGCACTTTATTCAAATAAATGTCACTCACCTTTTGTGAATAATAAGAATAATTGTGATAATAAACAATCAATTCGTTACTAGAATTATCAATTTTAACGGTCGAATTTCCTGGTTGATTTGCCATAGCTAATACCTACTTATTTACGAACTACTACACAGGTATTAAAGCACATAACAGTGCAGGTGAGTGAGATAGATACGGTACGTTTACAAAATGCGTACCAGTTTTATACAATTTAGTTTATTAAGTACCTACTATCTAGAGGTCAAACAAATTTACAACTTTCTTTACCATATCTTGTTGAACTTGGAATTTAATTATTTGTAAATAATAATGACCTAATTAACTGATTCAAGGCTTCCATTTGTGAAGATGAAAAAATAGTAATTTGTTTTAATAGGGGTAAAAGTACTTTTACTCCGTATGAAACATTTTATTTTTTCTTCAAACGTGAAACTTAAAAACCGAAAATAAAGATATTTGAAAAAGCGCCATCTCTTGTCAATTACTTGTAGTTCAATTGTCAAATACTTAGGAAAATTAACTTTAACTTGTAAAAAGAACGAACAAATTGTAAAAGAAAAGTTAAAAAACATTAACTTTTTTACATTACAAATGTTTAGAATTATCATTTTACGTTCCAATTTGTTGGAAATATTTAAGGTTAGAATTTACTTTTACGATGTAGCCGTAACTTTTTTTGACGTTTGAAGAAAGAAATCATCTTTTTAGGACTTTTTCATATTTTTTGCAGAACTCTATCTATCCAGACTCATCCTGTACAAATATTTTTGCAAATAAATTATTTGAAAAGTGGCAACGCCGCTACAACTTATGCTTTGCCACAATCTTGCAATTTTAGATTTACTTTTAAAAATAAAGATAAAATAATATTCAGAATAGAAAAAAAATTATAATTGCTTGATATGATTTAAAAAATCCAAAGATCATCGTAAATAATACAAATAGAGACTTTATTTTTTTATCCCTGAAATTATTTTGTTGTACTGAAAGGCAATGTTGCCAAGAGTTTTTTGAACTCGTCTTGTTGACAATAATTATTATTGTAATTATTATTTACGATTAGATTTGGATTGGACAATAAATATACAAACAGCCCTTTTAATGGTATATTATTGTTGTTGAAAATCAATTTTCTGTGTAGTGAACTGTGAACATAACCTCAAATTTCTTTGTGTACGATAGGCGTTTGGAGAGGCTTTTATTATTATTAATTAGTGCTTCGTAAGTTTTTATCGTTTTTAAACCGTTTGAAAAGTGCAAAATGTCGATTCCTACCCTAACTAACAACATAATTCAACCCCAAAACATCGTGATTAATCAAGTTCCAATGCAACACATAATGACCAACGTGAATTCTACCAACGGTATACCTATAGCAACGGCTCTTGGACACACTCCAGCAACAATGGAACAAGGCGAAATAAAATCAGGTATTGTGGTTGAATCTATTCCAATTGCCGGTGCAAGTTTAGTCGGTGTTTCAAATGTTGCTATGCAAAGTGCAAGTCCTATAAAAACCCAATCGATCTCTAATACAGAAAGCGTGTCTCAACTATTAACCAAAGCACGTTTAAACGATTTAGTACGTGATACAGATCCAACTTTAACTCTCGATGATGAAGTCGAAGAACTAATGTTAGCGTATGTTGACGATTTTATCGATCGAGTTCTTAACGGAGCTGCCATGATAGCAAAACATCGACACGTTAGTACGATGGAGGTGAAGGACGTTCAACAATTTTTAAATCGAAATTACGGTATTTGGACTCCCGGTTTTGGTACAGACGAACTCAGGCCATACAAACGAAGTCTAACGGCAGAATCGCACAAACAAAGATTAGCTTTAATTCGAAAAGCTTTAAAGAAGTATTAATTATTTTTAATAAATTTGTAAATAGTTTTGGTAATTAATAAAAGGGTGTTTTTATGAAATTCTGATTATTAATTACAGCATAAACAAATACACATTGCCCTTATCCAGGCACCGTAACTCAACTTTTTACATTTGTAATAAATAATGTTAAAACTTGCTCACTGTGAGTTTGCTTTATGTGTCTAATATTACATCTTTAAACGAGTTTATGTAGCGTATTGAAAAACTTTTGTAACAAAGTATATTATTTACAATCATTACACAAAAAATTTACAATTTATTAAGTACTTGGCGAGTTTTAAATCTTTATAGCCTTTTCTTTCGAGAGATATTTAATTAAGTTAATATGAAATTCAAGTACAGTAAATAAATTTAAAAAGAATGGATATATATATAAATATTAACAGTTATAACTTAAATAGTAATTTTTTTATTTATAGAACCTAATTATATTGGAATATAATTATTAATTAATCATCTTCGGATGATATACTCTGTTGCTGATTAAGAGAATTTAAAGCGGCATCTTCAGCTTCGACCACAGCTCGAAAAACTTGTTTTTTAACTTGAATTTGAACGTGGGGTGGTAAATTTTTAGTAGTTTCGCACATTGATAAAAAAAATGTATCCAACGGATGAGAAATTTTTCTGTGACTGGTAATTTTCTCTTTTAACCTTTTCCATTCTTGGATTCGTTTTGCTTTTTTGTTAACATGATTTGTGTGGTCTGGCAAATGCGGTCTTTTGCGAGGTGAATTTGTTGATGTAAACGAAACACCTTCGTTACTACTGTCGGAAACTGATTGCAGTTGAAAGTCTACAAGTAACGTATAGGAATTTTCTGGAATATTATTTTCAAATGGTATAATAAATTGAAGAGATTTGAAGTATTGGTGCCATTTTGTTTCTTTTCTTGGATCGTTTTGATTTAAAAAGTCAATAAAATCTTTCTTAATTTCCTTCCATAAAGTTTGGGCTGTATGACCTATAATTTTACAAGTTTAAAAAAGTTAAAAATATAGTAACAACTTACCATTTTGCAAATTGCACGAAACTGCGATAGTATCCCATATTGCTTTTTTGTAACTTAGATTATTATACATATCATGCTGTTTGTTGTAAATACATAAATGATTGCTTACGTTTTTAATTAGACTTCTTATCGTATGTCGACTTGAAAATAATAAATTTAATCGTATTACCAAATTTTTAGAAAAAGTAACTCACCTATATTTATGCTCATTTTCATTTGTACTAGCCTTGCAATTTTTAACATGAAAAAGTAAAATTTGAGGATCATCAAAATTTAAACTACACTTATTACACTTATAAATAGACGAGTTGGGCAAATTTAAATTTGTTACACCACTCGTTGAACTTTCACTTTGTTCTTCTTCCGGAACTTCTAGTTTTATATTACGAATAACACCTGCAACTCCAATTTCTTGTTTACCTACAGTACTCCACGAAGATGTTATGCTTTTAATGTCTTTATCATCTCCACTTGGTATTTTATTTAATAAAGTTGTAGGTTCTAATTCTTGTTTTATGTCAAGAATTTCATGATTTGGATAAAATATAAAACTTTCGTTCTTTACGTCCATTTTACTATCTAAAATTGGCATTTCAATCTTAATATTTAATTTATGATTTTGATTTGAATTGTCTATTTGGGAAGCACTAACAGCGTAGTTGTGTTCTTCACTATCAGTTTCACTAAGATCGTGATTATTCTTATAACTATTAGTTTCTATGTTCATTTTAAACTAGCAAATTACTAACACATATTTAAATTAATTTAAAAAACTTATTATATGGAAAAAGTCTTAATTACAACTATTTCGTTTTGTTGCTCAATGATTACGAAAATGACAGCTGACATGTTGAACTACTCGACACTTGCGCTACGGTGCATTTGAGCTACTTCACGGAACGTAAGTAAATGAACTACTTCTTCGATTGTGTGGTAAGCAAAGCACTGGGAATTTTAATTTAGAGCAATTCAAAGAAATCACAAGAATTTTATTGTTTAAAACTTCTAATAAATTGACTAAAATTCAAATTACAAAAGAGCATTGTAAAAACATGTAGTTCATAAAACTGTGCATATTAGAAAAACCTTCTAAATTTTATTTCTTTAATAATTTGACCAGAATATCTTAAAACTAAATTAAAAGACTATCGAATGAAAATTTGAATCTGGGCAAAAAAATAAAATTTACATTCTTAAATGGACTATTCTTTTTTTTATTTTGTCAAACATATCGTAACATATTATAATCCGTTTGACATAAGAAATATACGATTAAAAATGATAAAAAACTACTTTAAGCAAATAATAGATTTGTTAACTAACAAAACAACAGAAATTATAAATTAAATAAATTACGATCATGCATAAAAGATTTAAAAAATTTTGCATGTAATTTACTCAATTTTCACACTAATGCTATTTTAAACAAATATCAAGCGAAATAGTGTCAATGAAAAAAAATTAAGTGCTAAAATGTGTTCTAAAAGAACCCACAATATTTTTCATATTACTAACTAGAAAAATAAAAAATCTATATATTAAATATAATTTGCGTTTTATTTCAAGTTTTATTTTTACTCGTAGACTCTTTTTCGTTTCATTCAATTTTATTTAAAATGAGCTAAATTATGTACTTATTAAAAAATTTAGTCTAGAGTTAAAATTATTCTCGATTAGCAAACGTCACAACAAAAAAGTAAATTTGTTTTTTTAAGAGTTCAATTACAATTATTATCTTTGTACACTCAAGTGTATTATGCACTATTTAAATTATAAATAAACAATCGTATAATAAAATATTGAAATTTTTTACTTAAAAAGTGACAAACAGTTCATTTTAATTTATATTAAACGTTGCCATTTTTTTAAGAATTAAAAATTACCCACATGTTTTTATCTCGACATAAAAAATATTACACAGTTTATAAGCTGGTCAAAGTTGACAACAATTTAAATAACATTATTTACTTTTTTCAAATAATCTGATTAATTGCCCTCTACAATACATTTTTCCAACAACGACGTCTTATTTAAAGGTAAATTACCAAATCGATTGCAATGTTTATTAAAAATACTTGAAGCAACTGGTTCTAACGGAGATACAATAACAATTTTTGGCACTGTTAATGATTCAGCCCAACGTATAATAAAATTAGACCAATCCGATTGCTGTTTGTCATTTAATTTCTCCAATGACATCAAGTATTCGATTCGTACAAAAATTGTAGCTAATGCAGAAATTCCAAACTGTAAAATAATGTTTTATATTTACAATTACTAAAAAGCTGTTAAACTTACCTTATTAACGACTACAAAATTTAAAAGTTGTTTACTTTGATGGCTAATTGGCGTACTTCTACTGCTATCCCGATTTATAATTTCTAATAAACTCGAAACTATGTCTAAAACTACATTAACGTCGGTGGTTTGAATATATCTGAAAAAACCAAGAATAGAAGTTACTTTTAAAACTAAAGACAACATTTTCTTACCTTTTAAAATGTGGATGTAGCCGAACAAGTAAATTATCTCCAGCAACGTCCTTTCGTCCAATTAATGGTAAAGTGGCAAAGATTTTAATCCAAATATCAGGAAGTTGCATTGTAAAACTATCACTTAGTAAGTATGGGAAAATACGCAATAATAACATCTAAAACATAAACTTTTGAGAGCATTTCCAATACATAAACATACGCCTTACTTTTCCTTTACGAATACTAAGAAAATTCACAAACTTATCTTCTTGAAACAAACCGTTAACAACTTTCGTTAAATATTCTTGTGGATTTTCACTAATCGGTTGACAGTCTTCCCTTAAACTTTGTAAAATTTCTTGTTTTTGTTCGGATGTTGTAGCTAAATCCAACTCTCTTAGTCTTTGTTTTTGTTTAATTTCACATAACTTCTCCAAATTGGTGTTATATAAAGGATTTCTTAAGTCTTCGGCTTTTAACATCAGACTATAAAATGCTTCCAATTCTAAGAGAAGCTGTTTCATCTTTTTCGTATCACGATTTGTTGACGAACTAACATCTCCTTCTTTATCTTGTGTTACGATATCCATATCGATCATTTTTCTTGGTGCTGTTACAGAACCACATTGTAATTTACCTAAAGAATTTTCAAATTGTAGAGGTGTGTACGTTTTGGGGGTGAGAGTTTGATTTTCTTGTCTTTCACTATTTCTTCTGTGTCTTCTATCAACAGGTGGTTGATTCTCCTTCGAATTTCTTAGCTTGCGTTCTTTATAAATCTAAAATTAAAGATAATAATTACAAGCAACTTTGGTTAATAAATAAACCTTACTGTATAATAATAATCATCAAAAAATGGTGTTCCGGTATTAAGTTGCACTAACTGTATATTTATCAACCATTGCTTTTCTCTATTACTCATTAAACCGGCATACTCATCTCTAGGCCCGTCATATTCATTTCTATAACGCATATTATTCATTTCTGTTTTATTCCTATGTTGCTGTTGTTGTTGCTGCGCATGCTGCTGTTGAGCATGAACGTGGTTTACTCTATTCTGATATGGCATAGTAGGCATATTTCCAACACGAGGTGGTGGAGGAAAATTATAAGGATGATTTGGCTAAAAAATCAAACTGAATTTCGATTATAACAAAAATATAACTTACGGGTAGTTGGTGCGGTGGAAAAACTAAACCTGGTGGTGGTGGTGTATGAGTACCATGCATGTAATGTTGATTAGGTAAAATATGTATTAAACCTGGCGGCATATTGGGTGGACCGTGTAAATGTCGTATTTGAGGTGGAGGTAAACCAGGAGGAAATCTTGCAGGCAAAGGATGCGGTTGCTAAAATATTATTAAAAATATAAACGATTATTAAATTAAATAAAAACTTACTTGAAATGAAGGATGTTGTGGCTGATGTAATTGAGATGGGTGAGGTATAGGTGGTATGTGAATACCACGATTTTGTTGCTTATTTTGGTTCAATAAACCTCTTTCTAATTCTTCTACGGTACAAAATTTATTAGACGGTTTTCCAATTGGCGTTGGCATCGAAGGAGTAGGAGGAGTACTATATCGTTTCGGAGATGAATGATGATTTGACGGTTTTCTTTCATAATCCTAAAATCACGAAATTGTAATAAAAAGGTTAAAAAAGAACCAACACACTTACAAATAAAGTTGCACATTCGTTTACAGTCGATTTTATCAATTCGTTTGCTTCTTCGCTTAAACAGAAGTCTAAAAACTTTTTATAATCATCATAATTAGAACTACTGTTTTCTTTCAAATCTAGTTTTGTAATGCAATTTTCTACAAAAACAATATTAGGCTATTAAATGTAATCGATTTGAGAACTAACCTAAACTATCATTTTGTTTGCTGCTCTCAGCAAGCTCGGCAAACTGTTCGTGTTGTTGTTCCCAATCATCGAGAGTTGAAGTATCTTCAAAAGCCCCGAATGTTTCGTCATTAAGAGCATCGTATTCCTCCTCTTCATCGCCCTCGAATGGAGACAATTGAGCATCATCGCTCTGGCAAATAAGTTTCTTTAGTGGCATAATATGATCATTTAACTTATTACAACATACAAAATACTAAACTGACGTCATTATAAAAATAAGTTAATAACAAAACTGTTAAAAGTATACGATTAAAATAAGATAAAATTCGTGAGATAAAGAATACATTTAAGTTCGCATTTACAAATTTTGAATGAAATCTTTTGTATACTTACATCGGTATTAAAACATAAAGAACTATTAGCCATTTGAATTTCTCAAGTTTTTTAACATTATTAACTTAATAACGATGTAAAATTTATAATAATCGTGCACTTTTTTATAGCTGAATAATTGTCGGCGTAACAGAAATCTGCGCTAATATGTCAAAAGGAATTTCTCGATCATCTTTTTTCAGTAGCGCAACTTCAAATATTTCCTACTTTTAAATACATTTTTTCAATTTTAGCATTTCATTCAATGTTAAAACTACAATTACAAGATATTTATTCAAGTTTTTCCTAAGTTTTAAAATTTTAATAAAATTATAAAATTGTCAATTTGGTTATTTTCTATGATACGCCACTGTTTATTTTTAACATATTGTAGATTTGTACTTGTAAATGTATGTAGTTCTTAAATCCATTTTTTAAAGAATTAATTATAATGGTTGATGAAAGCACAAGAAAAACATTAAGTAGTATTCCTTTGCTTCAAACAAAAGCAGGACCTAGAGATAAAGAACTTTGGATTCAACGACTCAAAGAAGAATACCAATCTTTAATCAAGGTAATTGTAAACTTACCAATTACTCTACCTAACATATGCTTCGTTTCTAGTACGTTCAAAATAATAAAGAAGCTGATAATGATTGGTTTCGGTTAGAATCTAATAAAGAAGGAACTCGTTGGTTTGGAAAGTGTTGGTACATACATAATTTGCTAAAATACGAATTTGATGTTGAGTTTGACGTAAGTTTTAAGTTTATTAATTATTTGAAATTATTGTATAATTGTCTTAAAGATTCCAGTAACATATCCTAATACTGCACCTGAAATTGCTCTTCCTGGCTTAGACGGTAAAACAGCTAAGATGTATCGAGGTGGAAAAATTTGTTTGTCCGATCATTTTAAACCTTTGTGGGGAAGAAATGTACCACGATTTGGTTTAAGTCATGCTATGGCTTTAGGAGTAAGTAATATGTAAAATATAAAAATTGTATTAAATCATAAATTTTAGCTGGGACCTTGGCTTGCAGTTGAAATACCAGACTTAATAAGCAAAGAAGTTATTTCATACAAAGAAAAAGTTGAAGGAAGTTCTAGCTAATTAATTATTACTTGAAATATACAAAATTAATTAATATATTGAATTTTTTTAAATAAATGAAGTTTCTTTTAGTAGTTCATTTGAACTAACTGAAATGTCAAAAGACTATTATTTTTTATTGAAATAAATACGATATCTGGCACTAAGATCATTGAACTAGTAGGTAATATTAAAAGTTAACATTTATGCAAATTGTTTTAAACGCTACTGTTATTAATAAAATAATGTACCAAATTGTTAAATTTAATAATTATTTTTATTATAGTAGTTCCAATGTACTTTTTTTATGAACTACTAGTAATGACATGACATATCTTCACTGTTTGCTGTAATTTAAATTCTAGTGATTCTATCGCATAGAAATGGCAACGATTGCGGTTCAATCTAATATTAGTGATTATTTAGCAAAGAAACAAAAAGAAACCCCGAAAGAATTGGCTACTGATTGGAACGAAATTGAAGAACTGTACAATAAAAAGTAAGTTGATTAATTTTATAATTTTAATTTTGAAAACCTACACTCAATTTTTTTCAGATTATGGCATCAACTAACTTTAAAACTCCTTATTTTTGTGAAACATCCTTATTTACAAAAGCCAGATAATTTAATTCAGCTGTACAGCAACTTCCTTTCGACTTTCGAAAATAAGTAAGTCATTGTTTGTAACATAACCTCAAATTACATTTCTTTCTTTTAAGGATTAACCCTTTGTCTTTAGTGGAGATTGTTGCTGATGTAGTAGAACAATATACAGACAAACGCGAGGCTGTTAAATTTTTGGAAAAAATAGAGGGTAAAACAAAAGCTAATGCCGATGCTTTCAATTTGTGTAAAGTAAGTTGTAGCTACGTTGTCAGACTTCTTTATTAATTGTATGTTAATAGGTGTTAGCTGGTCAGATTCTTTTGGAAAAACTAAACGATTTGGAAGCCACAAAAAAAATAATTCAGGAAGTTGAAGCAACTTTAGATAATGCAGATGGTGTGACTCCTGTTCACGGACGATTTTACTTGTTGGCATCGCAATATTACAGGTTGAAAATTAAATTACGGAAATTTGAACGTGTATTAAATTCTTGTTTTAGGACTCAGGGAGATCATGCTCAGTATTATCGTACCGCTTTGCGATATTTAGGATGTATCGACATTGAAACTTTATCTGATGAAATTAAACACCAACATGCATTTTTCCTAGCATTGGCTGCTTTGTTAGGTGAAGGTGTTTACAATTTAGGAGAATTATTAGCTCACCCTATTCTTGAATCACTCAAGGCAACTGAGAATGCTTGGCTTGTTGAGTTACTCTATGCTTTTAACAGCGGCGATATTACAAAGTTTGAAACTATGAAAACAAAATGGGGCACAGTTGCTGATTTAGCTGCACAAGAATTGTTTTTGCGTCAAAAAATTTCGCTTTTGTGCTTGATGGAGGTTGGTGTTGTTCGTGTAGACTTTTACATGTTTAACTTTTTGGTTTTTAGATGACATTTAAAAGACCATCTCATAATCGTCAATTGACTTTTGCTGAAATCTCCAAAGAGACGAGACTGCCTCTTAATGAAATTGAACTTTTGGTAATGAAAGCACTCTCTCAAGGCCTTGTCAAAGGTGCAATTGATCAAGTATGTATTTTATTATTATAGGTTTATTGAATTAAAATTTATTTCTTTTAGGTAGGCAGTACGGTTAATATGACATGGGTACAACCGAGAGTCTTGGATCGTTCTCAAATATCACATATGGTAAATCGTTTGGATGTTTGGTGTAAACATGTTAATGGAATGGAAAAACTGCTTGAAGAAAAAGCGTCAGAAATTCTTACTTTATAATTTAATAATGTTTTTTACTTTTACTAATATTTGTCGTATTTTTCAAATAATAAAAGTTTGAAATTAGAATTTTATTTGAACTATATCTATGTATACGTGTTTTCTTTAAAGGAGCTCTTAATTGTTTTCAAATGGAGCGCTATCTCTAGAAAAATCTCTGCCATAAATTGCAAAAGTCATTAATCGATTTTGGGGCTTTATCAAATTATAAGTTCTTTCTATAATACCCCCATTAGCAAAATATTTATGAAACCATTCTATCAAGTTTGCTGCAAGAGGCCTTATGTTACTTAATAAAGAGTTTGGAAATTGAATTCTGTCATCGACTGTAAAATTGGCTTGAATTGAAATTTTATTGAATTTTAAAGGCCATGAAACGTCATTGTAATTGTTAAATCTAAAAAGAATTTTTATAATGCTTTTATGAAGTTTTTTATCAACTTACCGTTTAGCGCATGATGCTAAAGAGTCATCAAGACATGCTACAATACCACAAATTTCAACTCCACCATTATAAACTCCACTAAAGCTTCGAACACCTGAAAAAGCTACTAAACGATATCGGTAATAACTTTTGCCATTTTTCAACAATGTTTCATCTAATTTAGTATCGACTTTAAAACTACAGCAAAATTCTTTGTTTTCACCACTACATAAAACTTGATTAACATGCTCCGAAATTTTCAATAGTTCTGATTCATAAGCTAAACATTTAAATTAAAAACTGTTTTCTATTTAGCTTGTAAACTTACGCATTAGGTCATCAGTTTTTAAAAAAAAATCATCCAATTCTTTAGCTACCATGTCAGTTTCATGCTCAGAATCATGAGAAGGAACTTGACACTTATCTTTAAAAACACTCGCTACATATACTTTTGATGTTTCTTTTCCAATTAAATCAATAGCAGCTGGATGTGATTTTCCTAAGAAAATTCCAGTCCCTCCACTTCCTACAGAAGGATTATTAGCTCCCGATGCTAACATTACTGTATCCATTTCATAATTCCATTGATATTGAGCTTGTAAAGCAGTTAAAAATGGTAGTTCAGAAAACCACATTGTTGGATAAATAATATGTTTAATTTCATGTTTTTTAATCAATTCAAGCGCCGGTTTTCCAAACAATATATCAAAGCAAGTAAAACTACCAAAAGAAACTCCAAAATCAGTTTTAAAAATCGTTATATCATGAACATCAGTTTGGTTGAAGAAATATTCACCAAATAAGTTATATTTGCGGTACCTTTAAGTTATAAATTAACACGATGTGGTTTAAGTTAAAATTATTACCTGGCAATAACAGCCCCTTTACGATCAAGAGCCACATTTGTATTGTAATAATCCCAACCATTTTCAGCACATCTCTCACCTTTGCATAATGAACGCTCGATTAAATTAACAACTAAATAAGTTTGAAACTTTTTAGCAGCACATGCTAAATTTGAAAGAAAGTTTGATTCTTTTGATACACACAAAGAAACTCCAGTGAATTTATCAGGAATTTCAACAGAAAGAGGTAATATATCTGATCTTGATCTAATAATAGCTTGGGTAGTTAATGTGGATTCCGGATAAACAATGATATCAATTTTCTACAATAAACTATCTATAAATATACAACGGATAAGTGAATAGGTTGGTTTTACGTTTTCCTTCGAGGCTAGTTCCAAAAGGTTAATATACGCTTGAGCATTTCCATTTAGTCGGTCTTCAGGTGACAAAGATCGATTTTGTAGAGGATAATATTCTACTACAGCAGCAAAATATTCTGATTTTGCTAATATTCCCTATTAAAATGAATTCAATTGGTTTCGAAGTAAAAAGTATACATACGTACTTGGCTTATTAGTAAGATCGACAAAAGGATGATATGCATTTTTAAAGAAAAACTCCGACAAAACCTGTTTACAGTTGCACAAATTAATCAAAATGATATAAACGTAAGTACCCGTCTTTCTCATTTTTGCGATTAGATAAACTTGATATTTAAATTTCTACACTTAACCTTAGTTTTAAATGAACTTGTTGAACCTTGGAACAGTTAATGGAAAATACATAGATCTCGAATAACTGGTTTTAAGGATTTACAATATTTGCTGTATTATCTGTATTGACCGTTAATGCTTTCAGCAAAAAATTCAATATTAAAAATATTGGACATTTTGATACTGTTCTCATTGAAAATTGAACATTTCCGATTAATTCACGATAAAAATTGAATTACTTTTTTTATAGTTTCTATATCTAACACCTATAAGATTATCAACTGTAGTAAGAATAGAAAAGCTTCTATTCTGTACATTTATTAAAAAATGTACACAAGTTATAAAATACAAAAAAAAAATTAATTTAATACTCTCTTCGATTTTCTCTGCGTTGTCGACTCCAATCCTGAACATTTCCTGCACGATAATTTTGTCTGTCTCCTCTGAAAGCGCCCTAAAAATATTGAGTTAAATTAAATTCATACAATAGAAAAACACATGGATCATCGAAAATGCGCAGTAATATCCAAAAGAGACAGAGATATAACAAAGAAGATAGAGAGAGTGGAGGAAGTAGGATAGGGATTAGTTTAGAGAAATGGGGAGTGGTTTGTCACCATAGTTATCAAGTTTCAATATGTCATCATAGTTACGTGTACCATGATAGTTACCATATGTCTATGTCGTCATCAGACACCAAGTCAATGTCAGAGGGGAGTAAGTTCATCTGTCACCCAACATGTGTGAATATCAACGTCTTCTGTCACCATATGTCAATTATACCTGTTATTTCATACGTCAGGTGGAGTAATCTATCATTCCATCTGTCATTTAAGATATTGGTTTAGAGAGGTAGGAATTGGGGGAACTCTGTCACCAGAGTTGCTATGCCACCATAGAGAGGAAAGTCATCTGTCATCCAATCCATCCACCCATCTCTCATCCCATATGTCATTTCATCAGTTATTCTATCTTTCATATCATCTGTCATCAAATTTGTCATATTATATTTATGTGATCTCGTCTCACAGATGAGTTTGACAGACAGGATGAGTGACAGACAGGATGACATGACAGATGAGACTGCCAGATAAGACTGACACATACAATGAGATGACAAATGAGGGGAGATGAGATAACAGAGAAGATTGACAGTTCAGATGATATTCATAGACAGAAGGGCATAAATAGACAGAGAAAAACAACGGATGCGGCCATACAAAGAACTTTTTCCTGTTGTATGTTTTAAGTGCACTTTTAAAAGTTTTTTTAATATATTCATTTTAAGATATTGAATGAAATTGTAATAAAAAAAATATAAAATTATAATATTTGACGGACGGAAAAAGTTCTTCGTATGGCCACATTGGTTGTTTTTTTTAGTTATTTGGCATAAAATTGAAGTTCAAAATAATGTTATATCTTCAGAAAGCTAATTTTACGAGCTTTCAAAATATTTAAAAATATACAGGGTGTTCCTAAAATTTTTATTATTTTTGTAATTTCTGGTTTAACCGGAAGCGTTTTGTTAACCGAAAATCGTGTTAAATAATAGATATTCATGGGATTGATATATATATCCATTTTCAAGTTTTCATTTCTATTACAAAAGAAATTAGAGATTTTTAAGTTTTGACATTCGAAAACTCATTTCTCCAAAACGGCTCAACCGATTTTGATAAAAATTTATATTTCGATAGAAAATTCCGTTGTCTGTAACATATCCAAAAAAGAAAAAATATGCCAGAGGAAATTTTGAGAAAATCCATTTCAAAATTTTGACCGACTTTGGCTCCTTAAAGGTAGGCATATTTTAAAATCGACTTGTTTAGGACGAAAGCCCTATATTTTGGCTGTACAACGCCGTTTTGAAATTTTTATATTAATGACTGTATAACACATAATAATTATGTTATATAATAACTGGCCAAGTTATAAGGGGAAAACCACAAAATGGGATAATCGTTCTATTGACCGCCATTTTGAATAAAAAAATTAGAGAAATGCAATAAAAAAAATTATTATTATTATTTTTTTTCTCGATTATAACAACTTTTTCTTGGATTGGAAAAAGTTAAAAAGAAGATAGAGAGGGTGGAGGAAGTAAGATAGGGATTAATTTAGAGAAATGGGGAGTGGTTTGTCACCATAGTTATCAAGTGTCAATCTGTCACCATAATTACTATATGTCAATGTCGTCATCAGGCACCAAGTCAATAGCTCTGTTCGCTTGACTTGCACTAGTTACTCCGAACAGTTAGTGAACCAATGAGAATAAAGAATACAGAATGAAGTCTACAGTCATTGGTTTACGGACTGCTCCGAGCAACTAGTGCAAGTCAAGCGAACAGAGCTAATGTCAGAGGGGAGTAAGTTCATCTGTCACCCAACATGTGTCAATATCAATGTCATCTGTCACCACATGTCAATTTTATCTGTTATTTCATATGTCAGGTGAAGTTATTCCATCTGTCATCCCATGTTATTTCAGATATTGGTTTAGAGAGAGGGGGATTGGGGAAAATCTGTCACCATAGTTACTATGCCACTGTAGACAAGGGAGTCATCTGTCTTGCCATATGTCATTTCATGTGTCAGGGGAGTCATCTGTCAACCCATCTCTCATCTTATATGTCATTTCATCTGTCATTCTATCTTTCATATAGGATTATTTTTCTAAGATTGCGATTTTGGCACTTACCGGAGCAAACCTAAAGTTAGTTAGATATGTGAAAAGGCAATGCAGTTAGGGACTATTTTAATTTGGCATCCCTGTACAGAGTTGTCACATTACAATTTAATTTGTTTGAAATTCAATGTTTTTTAGCTTGATTTGTTGGTATGTGGCAACCCTGCGCTGTCATTATGAAACTTCAAAATCGCAATCTTAGAAAAATAATCCTATATCACCAGTCATTCCATCTGTCATCAAATCTGTCATATTATATGTGATCTCATCTCATAGATAAGTTTGACAGATAGGATGAGTGACAGACGGGATGAGATGACATATGAGACTGACAGATAAGACTGGCACATATGGGCACATACAATGAGATGACAGAGAAGATTGACAGTTCAGATAAGATGATATGGCATAATATTAGACTGACAGATGATATTCGTAGATAGAGGGGCATAAACAGACAGAGAAGAAGTAGCTCGCATTCATGATCTAGTTTAATAAAATAATGGAAACTTACTTGATTGGCACTGCGTAAAAAGAAGTTTCCACCTTGTTTAGTTTCTAATATTCTTTCATTTGAGTCAACAAAATTATTTATTTTATCAGCAAGTTGCAACGCTAGCGATTGTAAACGAGACGGTTCGCTACGATGCATTACAACAGTTTGAGATGGATCATCCAGCGAAGCCTATAATTAAATTATAAATTCTCCTACTAAACAAAAACTGATCCTTACCATTAATTCTTCATTGATAATCATTTTAGAAATAATCGAATGAACTACAGATTTATCCAGTTCAAACATATCTCCTAAAATAGCCATAGAAATGGAGTCGTAAACGTGGGAATAAGTGAACAAATATGTTCTTAAAGTTTCCTCTTTAATGAGTCGTGTTAACATAGCTCTAACTGCGTCCGCTTGGTAAAAAAGATCCCAAACTTTAGTGTTCATTTTTTCGTTAATAATAAAACCATTACAAGCTGCCCAATGTCCATTACGCATAGCTTTAGCTGCGGCTACAACATGTTCACGCATACTTTCTGGTGGACCTACTAAGCTCTGTCTTTCAGAACTTCTTAATTGTTGGTAGAAAGTTTTTGAAATCATACGACGACGTGCATCAAATTCGTGCGCTGCCATATAAGGTATTTCAATTAGCATTGCTGAGACGAGGTACACACATTCTAGTAATTCAAGGTTTATGTGCATGTGGAAGGGCATTTGGCGTTGCTTTTCAATTTTTTCTTGCTCTTTGCTTCTTTCATGTTGACGCTAAGGAAAAAAACAAATAAAAATTGGAATGCAAAAACATTTCTTAACTTACTTGAGGTAATAAACCTTGTGCAAGGAGTTCCTTGGGTTTACCAGTCATCATCAAGTCAACCAGACAGTTATGAGCATCTTTAATGTTAGCATGACGGAATGCGCACAAACCTAAATGAGCCATAGTTCGGTTGTAAAGAATTTGAGTGCTCGGATCGGAATGTTGAATGGTTTCTTGAAGATGAGACATGAGAACTAAGTCACGAGCTTGGAACCAGTTGTCGTGAAGAGCATGATGGTATATATGAGATAAAATGGCTCTAGTTCTAAGACGATCGGTACCATCTTTAGCATAAATATACTTGCATAAACGTTCCATTTCTTGCATCGATGTAACGATCTCGGCAGGAATTTCACCCTTATGAAATTAATAGTTAATAAATCGAGTTGCTTGTGAAAATTCATACTTACATTCTTTTGTTGTAGAATAGTCGGATCGAATTTATAGTAAAGATGTTCGATTTTTCTCAAATAAATGCGACACAGTTCAGATTGTGATCCGTTAGCTTCTAAATGCTTTTGCACTTTATCGATAATATTCGATACTTTAGCTTCGTCTTTCAAACGCTCAACGTATTCATTACTGTGAGGATCACACTCTTTGAGCAATTTGGTAAACTCGTCATCTAAGCGTTCGAGAGAAGTCAACACACAACCCCTAATTCGATAAGGAACTTCATCGAATCGTTCCATTTCCTCAGTTACACTTTCTGAAATTAATATATTGTTGTGATTTTGTAACATGTCCAACATTTCACCCATGCGCTCCAATAGTCGAGTCCAATATTCCGGTTTCATAGCATCAGAAACTTTAGGATTATAATCAAAAATTGCAGAAATAATCGCAAATTTAATTTTAACTCCAATTGTTGCTCCTAACTGATGCTGGTCTGCAACTGTTTGCAACTCATGCAACAATTCAATTTGTTCACGTCTATCTGTACGTTTTTTGCCACGTGCAGCTACAATTTCATTTAGTTTTTTAATTACTAAATTTAAATCAATTTCGGCATCCTTGGCAAACATCTTGGGCTTCTCCTATTAACAAAATACATTATCAATATTAACAAAATAAAGAGTAAATAATCAACTTACGCTTGGAATAGCCATTCCTCCTTTAACAGTCTCCCATTCACCTTCTTCATCTTCCTCATCATCTTTCCTTAGCTTTCTCTCCTTTCCCCTGTCCTTTCTTTCCTTCCTACGATCCTCTTTCTTTTTCTCTTTTTCTTCATCGTCATCTTTTTCTGTAGTTCTTTTCAAGAAACGTTCTCGCATACTGGTAAATTTTTCTTCATCTTCAGAACTTTCCGAACTGGATTCTGAATCAGATGGCCATTCATCTGAATCTGACATCGAGTCCCCTTCATCACCAGGAATAGGTTTGGCGACTTTGACACTAGTCCTAGTAGGTACTTCATCATCTGAATCACCTTCAGGTTCACGCTTTTCTTCCTCTTCTTCATCATCTGGTAAATCTGGATTTTCACGAAACTTACTCAAATCTTCATCGAAAAGTTTAACATATTTCTTTAACTTTTGTCGCATGGATGTAAGTGATTTACTATTATTTTTGCTGAGATTTTTACGCCCGTCACGATCTTCCCACATTTCGTTAATAAAATCTTCTAGCTCAACAAGACATCTTGTGTAAAATCGTGGAGTTTGCCCATTTTCTTCCTTTTGTATAACAGGAGTTGCCTTTATGTAGGCTTTTTGTAAATCCTCAAAACCTAAATAAATTTATTAGAAGCCTTCAAACACAAAATACACTTCTTGTACTTACTGGATAACATACTGCTCATATCTTTGATTTTCTTGAAATTACGAATTTGTTTAATTAAATTTGTAAGCTCTTCATAACGCTTTTCTTTAGTTGGACGAACAACACGTTTAACTTCCTCTTCGTCATCGCTGAACTGCAAAAAATGTTTAAAGACTATCGAAATAAGCGTAAATACTAACTTACGGTATATACTGGAACGGTTTGACGTTGAATAACCTCCTCATCTGATGAAGTATCAGAATCCGAGTCCGATGCAGTTGCAAAGAAACGACTCATTTTACTTTAACTGAAAATAAATAAGTTTAAATAAACATCAATATAATGGTTCTAATATTAATTACAAACGTATATCTTGTTCAGTATGTATTATAAATAAATTACAATACAATTAAACTAGAATGAAACACGTAATTGAATTTTTTGGAAAATGACATAACCTCAATTTCTTAAAATTTATATAGATTTATTTTATACATATTTTATATTTAAACATTACGTAACTTTCTATAACTGAAAAATTACATGAAAAGCATGTAAATATTTTAAAATTACAATAAATACAATGTTAAAGATCTACAGAGTAAAGCAACATGTGCCAGTTCAAAAATAGTTAAAGCTAATGATTTATAACCCGAATTAAGGAATTTTATATACAAAAAATATGTAACTTACAGTTTTAAACTCTTTATTACTCTGAAAGTACTTATTTTGCAAAAATATTGCGTTTTTTAACCTATGCAATCGACACGGTTCTTTCGAACCAAACTACAAGAGCAAGTAGTACCAACTTACAAGCTACAAAAAAACTACAAAATAAAAACCCATAAAAATTTTAGCAGTACATATTTTTAATATTTTAATTACTTTTAACTATAATACTTAAAATTATACACGCAAAGTTAGTTCTAATAAAGACTATTTAGTAACTTATCGCTTACTAATAATATTTTGAATTTTTTGCCACTCCCTATCTAAATGTGCCTTTTCATTCTTTTCTTTATGTTTACGCGAACGTCTTCCATCTGTCATTTTAATTCCATACTGGAATGCTGCTTTAGGAAGAGCTTCTTTTTGGTTCATATATTCCGAATACTCTTCAGCTGTATCAAAGTCCCAACGCCCAATAGGGCCCTTCTTATTACCCAAATCCATTTTAGAATAATCCACTTCATCATCTGAATCGTCAATGGCATCATTCATCTCTTCTAAACCAGGATAACATTCGGCATATCCTTCAGGCTCCTGCGCTAATTTATTTAATATTTGAGCAGATTTGTTAATTTTAAACGAAGGCCCACTGTCTTTAATCTCTTCTTCAACTTTATCAAAGTAAACTGGGCGTTTACGACCTCCTTCTTTATAATCGTGACTGCGGCGTGTAGTTGGAACATAATCTCCAATATCACCGTAAATTGATTCGTTTGTATGAGCGCGTTTTTGTCCACGTTTATCTTCGAGTAACTCCGCAGTTTCGTCTTCCTTGCGATCTGGAACTCCACGCTTGTTCTTTTTATTTTTACGATTACCTTGTCTTAAGTAACTTAAAATTTGAGTGAGCTTATTTATTACAATGTCATTAGTTGTTAAAGTTGCAGTCGATTCTGAAGCAGGAACATCTGCTTTTGACCTAATTAAAGTTGTTGGAATGTCAGACTCTGATTCATCTTCTAAAAAGTTTAGATAAGTAAAAATTAGTGTTAGATGTATGTTTACAAACCTAAATCAATTACATAAGCCATTCTACCGTGCACAAATAATTCATTTCGTTCAATATGACGTGATTTTAAGGTGCAAATAGTTCTATGTATAGAACGACCGATTTTTGTTTTAAATTGCATTTCTTCATCTTCTTTTTTGTTGTTAACTTCATCTTTCTTCTCAGGTTCTTCTAATGGTTTGCTAGCTAGGCGTTCTAATTCTGCTTCTTGTTCAGACTCTTTTTGTTGTATTTCAGATCTTACTTTCTGAAGCAACGCATAATCTAAACCTTTTACCAAGTGAGTGTGTTCCATGTCACCTCCCAAATATTTTGATTCCTGAATCATTTGCTTCCTCCTTTCGGCAGCATCAAAGCCAGATTTTAAATCTGGCGCAACTGCTCTATAAGCTTGAGCTGCATTCATCGGATCGACGTTTTGATAATCTGGATTTGCACCAGTTCGTCTCTCACTAGCTCGATCACGATATTTTTCAGCTAACTCGGCTAATTTAGTATCTTCTTGTTTTTTAAGCTTTGCATAATAGGACTTCTTTTTACGTCGTGCTTCATTGGGATCCTCTTTTGGCGGGGCCATCGAAGTTGAACTTGCCATTGCTTCTCGAATTGAACCAGCAGCAGGAGCACTCGATGGTGTTGCTCTTGGTGTCATGAGAAGTTTACGAAAATCATCGTTTGTAAGCCTCTGAGAGGCTGGAGTTTCGCCTGGACCAGGCATTTTTACTTATTTTTGTAACACAACTATTTAAATGAAAGACTTTTTTTTCTATTATTGTTGATTTTCTAGGTTATGTACGTCTATAAAATGTCAAAAATGTCAATGGCGTAGGTTGCGTGGGAAACTTTGTAATCACTTTTATTACTTTCGTGAGCACTTTAGAACCAAACGGCACAAACGTAACAGTTAAATAATAGCAAATGTAAAAGCATTTTGTAGTTTTTCAGTTTGGAAGTTTTACAAGATTGTTGTAATTTTATGGAAATCTAACCTCAATTTCTAAACATTAGAATTTTGGAATGAATTCCAGAAGACGTAAACGTCGCATAAGCGTTGAATATGTAGTCGAAAAAATTGTCGACAAAAGAGTGAATAAAGAAACAAACGAAGTGGAGTTCTTATTGAAATGGAAAGACTATCCGAGCGAATCAAATACATGGGAACCGGTATCTAATTTAGATTGCCCTCAACTAATACGAGATTTTGAGTTAAAACGTGTTCAAATTGAAGAAATTAGGGGTACGTATATTCCTAGGATTGGAATTGTTAGGGTGAATGTACTAAGTCGGGCTCATTTTGCTGCCTCCTACGTGCATTCATATTTTGTTGTAGTTATTTATTTAGTTATGTTTAGGACTACCTGAAAAGAAGATCGGATTTCTGCGTAATTTAGTACCAGAAAAAATTCTTGCAGCCACTGATACTGCTGGTATGAGTATTTTGTTTCCTAAAAAAGTTAGTTTTTACGTTATTAATTGTAGGTAAACTGTTATTTTTAATGAAATGGGTTGGAACAAAACAAGTTGATTTAGTTCCTGCAGAAGAAGCAAATCGTAAATGTCCACAGGTAGTAATAAAATTTTATGAAGAACATAGTGTTTTCATAGGCAAAGAAAATAAACGACATAAGTTATCCAGTAAGTATAAAATACTAATTACTACTATATTAACTGTTACATTCGAACTTAAAAGTTTTATAATTTACTTACCTTATAAAAAAATCCCTTTATTAAACAATCTTAATTTAAATTTAACTTTTTTTTCAGATTTAAGTATGCTCCGAGGTTGGATGTAGATAAACTGAAATGAAATTTTCAGTAGTAAATAGTGGTAAAAATAAAAATTAATTTGCTGTGAATAAACCTAATGTAAAGTGAAGCCATGAGAATAGGCCCGAAACAGTAAAAGTTAAAAAAAATTAACATTAAACAGCGTTCATTATTTATGGTGGACCGATTAATCGCCTAATCGTAATAATTGCTTTATTTAAATGAATTTACTTACATTATTCTATCAAAAGAGCGATACAGATTTGAAACAGTTCACTTGCGTACAACATTGTTTACATCGAGCGTATTATTACAATTTTTGAATAATTTTTGGAGTATTTATAGGTATAAAAAATAAGCTAATGTGATTTTATGAATTAGTTCTTAAATTTTGTAGTAGTTTAGTCGAATGATATAGCTATGGGCTATACAGCTAAAAGATTTCAACAAATGTTTTCTTGAACTGTGGCTATACTAAAGCTTTATTATTTAAATTTATTTGTATTTATGTATGCATAAGTATTCAGTAAGAGCAATAATATGTTAAGCCTTGCACATATCAACGCGGCCTGACCATGATCGCAAAAGCGGCAGCGGCCAGGTAACTTAAATTCTACAGTCGTGACCACGGCCACTGTCGCGATCACGGTCAGGCCGCGTTGGTCAGTGCAAGGCTTAAATATTAACAATTTTTAGCCATCGATTGTATTCTGTAAATTTTTGATTTAGGTATCACAAGGTTATAAAAGTACTGATTATGATAAGAATAAATATCTCGAATGAATTAATACACTGTTTATACCTTTTTTAACTTTTTCCAATCCAAGAAAAAGTTGTTATAATCGAGAAAAAATAAAATAATTTTTTTATTGCATTTCTCGACGTTTTGAGTCCCCCTGATTCCAAAAATAAAAAAAAAAATTTCGATTTTTTGAACCAAAATGTCAGTATGTATGTCCTCCCCCCTAGAGCAAAACTACTGAAGCGATTTTAATGAAATTTTATTTTGGCCAGTTTAAAATTATTTCATCGGCAAAAATAGCTTGAATAAGAAATCTATACAGGGTGTCCAAAAATAAGGTGGTTATTTTGGGTGCATATTTGCAAATTTGGGCCAAATTCATTTCTACTTGACTATAAAATAGACAAGATAGTGAGCCCCAATTGAAAAAAAAAATTTCAAATTTTTTTATTCAAAATGGCGGCCAACAGAACGATTGTCTTATTGTTTGGTTTTTCCATTATAACTTGGCTGGTAATTATTATTATAAAAATTTCAAAACGTCATTGTACAGCCAAAATATAGGGCTTTCGTCCTAAACAAATTGATTTACAAAATTTTTTCAAAATTGCCTACCTTTAAGGGACCAAAGTTGGTCAAAATTTTGAAACTGATTTTCTCAAAAAGTGGTTTGGCTGATTTATACAGATTTGGATATCTTATAGGCCACGTGATTCTCTATCTAAATCTAAATTTTTAAAGACTTGTATGATGCGGATTCGGAGTTATGATTTTTTGAATGTCAAAACTTCGAAAATCTCTAAGTTCTTTTGTAATGAAAATGAAAACTTGAAATTCGATATTTTTATGACTCCCATGAATATCTATTATTTGAAAATATTTTTGGTTAACAAAACGCTTCCGGTTAAACTGGAAATTACAAAAATATCAAAATTTTTTGGAACACCCTGTGTATTTTTAAATATTTTGAAAGCTCGTAAAATTAGCTATTACACGATACCAAACACTTAATATTTTGACTTCCGGTTTAACCGGAAATAGGATCAAATTTCTTAATTTAAATGGAACACCCTGTATATTTTTCAATATTTCGAAAGCTCGTAAAATTTGCTTTTTGAAGATATAAAATAATCTATATTTTGAACTTCAATTTATGTCAAAATTATAAAAAAATTAAAGTTTTGAAACAAGTTTATACCTAAAAATTCTGCTAACACACAGAAGTCCCAGGTTAAATCCCTACATTAATATACAAGATTTGACGGACGGAAAAAGTTCCTCGTATGGCCACATCCGTTGATTTTACATGCTTTGCAAATCTGCCTTGTCTTCCATCTTGCTTCCACCTTCCACTCCTCCACAATGTTTTGATTAGAAAGTGAGGTTAGATTTCTCTAATTATGGGAAGATAAACATATCGCATTTGGTGTTAAAATGATATAATTAGGTGGTAGCGGGTAAATTAGTAGATTCTAAAATTAATTAATTAAACCCATCTTTAAATAAACCTTTATTCAAGTAAATTATGGACTATATCGAGGTAACCCATGAACCTCTTTCGCTAGATTCAATTTCAGATTTAATTCGCACTGCAAATGATTATTTTTCTGCGATTATTGATAAGAAAAGAGATGACTACAAAGGGAAAGTTATTACATCTGATTATAATACCTACGAAAACATTACTAAAGAATTTTTCAAAGAAGTTTGTTTGAAAGTACGTGTGCAGTATTCAGATGTTAAAAACATTGCAATTTACTTTAGGTAAGTCTTTTAGTATTGTCAGTAACAGTTTATAAATTGCGTTGTTTAGATTGAATTGTGGTAACGAAACAAATTTAGTGGTTGCTGTAACTTCAGCTAGTAAATCGGATTTATTTGACATCGTTGGATGGATCGTTGACCACATTAAAAACAATTTGCCCATTCACGATATCCCTTCAAATCTTATTCAAGTGAATGTTAGTTCAAGTGAAATGAAACGTAGAATAGATAAATTTATAGAAAAATCTTGTAAACAAGTGCAAGAACGTAATAATATAAACTTTTTTGCTAATGACGATCCTGAGAAATGCGATTCTTTTTGCTGTCGAGTTGATGCTAAATATGAAAAGCGAGTTTATTCTAACGGATATTTAGAAGGTTAGTTACTTTTTTGAGCACTTGTACATAATTAAATTTTTTTTATTTAGTTAATTCACGAGATTTGGCAGCAAGTAATCATCCAACAGTTTCTGAAGTTACTAAACATGAAGTTTATGAAAGACTGAAAAGTGCAGAGAATCGTTTGCTAAGGTTAGAAGAAATTGATCCTCGATATGCTAATTACTGGGTGAGTTGTCACTACTTAATGATATGCGTATTGCTTATTTTATTTTTAGACTGAAAATATGTATATTGATAAAGGATCTTACAAACATCAAAAATGGTCTGTTGATTGTGTAGATCAAGTAATTTCACAGTTGAAGGAGAGAAACGCAAGACTTAGTGGTCTTTCAAATAATTAAAAAATATGTGATAATAAAGTTTAATAGTTTATTATGTCTTTTAATATTATTTAAGAATAATTCTTTTTTAAAAATCTTTAAATTATTTAAAATTGCCGCTAAAAGTATTTTTGCCCTCTAGCAAATGTTTGGTTAACTAAAATTGACGTTTTGACGCGTTTGACAGTTCCATCAATTTCTATGTTGTCGTATAACCAAAAAAAATAACTTTTTACTATATTTCTTGTTGTTTAATTAAAAGATAAGTGTTACTTAAAGAAAAATAACTTCAAATAGTGTGTTAAGTGTACTTTAATTCAGTAAGTAAAGTAAATTTGTTTTTTTAAATAGAATTTTAAGCCATGGTGGGTGTTAGGTACGAGAAAAGAAAAGTTATTTTTAACCCTTTTTTTCGTGTAGTGTAAATAATATGTGTAGTTATACGTATTCCCTATTTTTGATTATGTTAGAAGGAATTTACATATAAATGTTATAGCCGTGCCAAAATTTAATTTTATGTAATTCTGTAATTTTGTTTATGGTGTCTTTAGGCGTTTGTTGTCCTTTTTCAATTTGAGGTAGTAATTATAATTAAAACATTATTCTCATACTTAATGCTTAATTATGTACTAAATTGTTGCAAAGAAAAGCTTCATAAGTTCTTGTCTGTTGTTTAATTAGGGTTAGTTAAAATGTCAGTGTGACTCATTCAATGACCTTATAAAATGAAATTTTTATTGTGTGAATTCTTGAATATTTTATTACACAACTAGTGCTTTCATCTGGCTAACAAATGTATTGCTTAGAACGCATAAAAACTTGTGTGAAAAATTTAATTAAATTCTACAGGAAGTTTTGTTAAAACCATCTCTTTGTAATTAAAATAATTAAACTTACAAATTTTGTTCCAGAACGTGAACCTTTTGGGTAGAAATAATGGATTTAAAACCCGATTTGAATGTATTATTTAAATTAAGAAAATTAGCGAGGAGGTGATCACTGACATTGAAATACGAAGGCCTATTCAGAAACACGACAAAATATTACTTCATAACTCGTCCATAAATGACAAATAATTTGAATTTAAAAATATATTTTGAAAAAGATGATATCTTAAATATTTTTTATTAAAAAAATGGCTGGTTACGAAGACAAAAAGAAATTTTATTGTCGAGAATGGGCGTTTCAAAAACTTTCGCACTGCTTAGATCAACGTCCTATATCTAAAACATGTGGAGCTTTACTTCTAGGTGGTCCCGGTTGTGGGAAAAGTACATTTTGTTGCGAAATATGCTGGCCTTCTCAAGGTCCGTCGGGACGACAACAGAGAGCTCTAAATAGACGTCTCCTATGTTACCACTATTTAGCCGGGCAAAATGAAAAAAGTTTATCTTTAAGCGAATTTGTTAGATCTCTTGTAACGCAAATATTAAATCATTCGACCGAGAGTCAACGAGAAAGAAGTATTAGACGTAAACTCGCCCACGAAGCTAAATGTAAAGGCGAAATTTCTGAACTATCCGAATCCGGTTCGAAGCAATCTTTAAACATATCACAAGAATCTTCCAGTACTTACGGAAACGTATTTGTCGATTTATCTCCTAGTTGTGAAAGTAAGAAAATAACAGAATCTACGCCTCCAGTTCCTAATCTACCTGTAAATCCAAGAACTTTAATAGCGGACGCTTATTTGGAGAAACTTAAGTCTGATCCAGAGATTCAGTTTGCGTTGAGAGCAAAAAATATCGAACTTAATCCAGACGATTGTTTGAAACGCGCATTATTATTTCCCTTATTGGAAATCGACCCTCCTAAAAGTTCGTTATTTATTTTGGTAGATTCAATCGACGAACATTCATTTATTTATTCTAATTCAACTTTAACTAAGTCAAAACCACGCGAAAGAACTACACAATCGAAAACGATCGCCGAATTACTAGCAAATCATCATCATTTGTTTCCTCAATGGCTCTTACTCGTTTGTACAGCGAGAAAACAATCAAAAAGTATTGCGAAAATGTTTACTGGATTTAGAAAACTTAGCCTAGACGACCTTAGAAAATCACAGGTAAAAAATTTTATAAATAGCATATTGTTGTATAAGGAGTAATAGTGACACTTCTACTCTGCATGAAACATTTCATTTTTTTTCTTTTTTTTAAAACGTCAAAAATAAAATTATTAAAACGTCAACAATAAAAGATTTTTAAAAAGCGCCATCTTTTGTCAATTACTAGTACTTCAGTTTTTAAATTTTACTTTAAATTGCAAAAACGAGCTAATTATTAAATGTAACAAACAAATATTAATAGAAAATTAATAAAACATATAATTTTATATTACAAATGCTTAGAAATATCATTTTGTTACGATTTGTTACAAATAAGTAAGGTTAGAATTTCCTTTTTTGTACTTATACAGGTTGATTTATTAGCTCACCAAAAAACTTTGCCATATGAAAGCTAATGTAATTTTAAGAGAAAAACATTATTTGGACATTTGTCCAATTTTGTTTTAGTTACTACTGACGCTATCCTAAGGTTGTTTTTATTAATCCAGCCCCAGGCCGGCCTTGCCGACTCTGACGTTAGTTACTTTTGACGCTAGCTTTAGGGTTTTTTATTAATCCAGCCCCAGGCCGGCTCCGGCTTTTGTTACTACCGTCGCTATCTTTAGGTCTTTTTAGTAATTCAGCCCCTGGCCGGCCTTTCTGGCTCCGGCCGTAGTTACTACCGACTCTATCGTTAGGTTTTTTTAGTAATTCAGCCCCAGGCCGGCCTTTCTAGCTCCGGCTGTAGTTACTGTCGACGCTATTGTTAGTTTTTTTTTAGTAAATCAGCCCCAGGCCGGCTTTGCCGGCTCCGGCGTTAATTCCTACCATAGCTAGCCTTAAGATTTTTTAATTGATCCAGCCCCAGGCCCACCTTGCCGCCTCCGGCGTTAATTACTATCTCTAGCCTTAGGTTTTTTTATTGATCCAGCCCCAGGCCGGCCTTGCCGACTCCGACGTAAGTTACTATTGACGCTAGCCTTAGGTTTTTTTATTAATCCAGCCCAAGGCCGGCTTTGCCACCTCCGGCGTTAATTCCTACCATAGCTAGCCTTAAGATTTTTTAATTGATCCAGTCCCAGCCCGACCTTGCCGCCTCCGGCGTTAATAACTACTATCTGTAGCCTTAGGTTTTTTTATTGATCCAACCCCAGGCCGGCCTTGCCGACTCTGACGTTAGTTACTATTGACGCTAGCCTTAGGTTTTTTTATTAATCCAGCCCAAGGCCGGCCTTGCCGCCTCCGGCGTTAATTCCTACCATAGCTAGCCTTAAGATTTTTTAATTGATCCAGCTCCAGGCCGGCCTTGCCGCCTCCGGCGTTAATTACTACTATCTCTAGCCTTAGGTGTTTTTTATTGATCCAGCCCCAGGCCGGCCTTGCCGATTCCGACGTTAGTTACTATTGACGCTAGCCTTAGGTTTTTTTTATTAATCCAGCCCAAGGCCGCCTTGCCGCCTCCGGCGTTAATTACTACCATCGCTAGCCTTTGATTTTTTTATTGATCCAGCCCAAGGCCGGCCTTGCCGACTCTGACGTTAGTTACTTTTGACGCTAGCATTAGGGTTTTTTATTAATCCAGCCCCAGGCCGGCTCCGGCTTTTGTTACTACCGTCGCTATCTTTAGGTCTTTTTAGTAATTCAGCCCCTGGCCGGCCTTTCTAGCTCCAGCTGTAGTTACTGCCGACGCTATTGTTAGGTTTTTTTTAGTAATTCAGCCCCAGGCCGGCCTTTCTGGCTCCGGCTGTAGTTACTGCCGACGCTATCGTTAGGGTTTTTTAGTAAATCAGCCCCAGGCCGGCCTTGCCGGCTCCGGCTTTTTTACTACCGACGCTAACCTTACGTTTTTTTAAATTAATTCAGCCCCAGGCCGGCCTTGCCGGCTTCGGTTGTAGTTACTACCAACGCTAGTCTTAGTTTTTTTTATTAATCCAGCCCCAGGCCGGCCTTGCCGGCTCTGGATTTTGTTACGATTGTTAATATCATTTATATCAACTCGTCTGCCAACATTAGGTTTTTTCATGAACCCAGACCCAGACCGGCCTTGCCGGCTGCGGCGTTAGTTACCACTGACGCTAACTTTACGTTTTCTTTATTAAACTATTTTTTTGATTTAATAAATATTATAGATTTTTTTTTCTGCAGAAAACTTCTTCTAATTCCTTAAATAATGAAAATGGTACATACGTCCAAATAATGTTTTTCTCTTAAAATTTCATTAGCTTTTATATGGCAAAATTTGTTGGTGAGCTAATAAATCACCCTGTATAAAAAATTATAGATTTAATTTTACTTCTTCAGTAACAAAATGTAATCTTTTTTTACGTTTGAAGAAAAGAGTAATTTTTTGATAAAGAAGTTGCAACAAATTATTTACATTAGTGGCATTTTCAGGTTGTAAGAGATGTACAACAATATATCTTGGCTCGACTCGATCAGGAAAATAGTTTGCGTCAACACATAAGCAGAGATACAGCAGAAATGTTAAACCAACTACACATCAAAAGTAACGGCTGCTTTTTATACTTGGAAAAAGTTCTCGATGGTGTTTCGGATAATTTTATTGTACTACGCGAAGTAAGAGAAATACCGGGTACTTTAAACGGTTTATATTTGTGGTTAAGTCAAAGACTATTTAACAGGCGACAATTTGCTAAAGTTCAACCTTTATTAAATGTGATACTAGCGGCAAAATGTGCTTTAAACGAAACCTTACTTTTTGACATAATGAAAGTTTATAATTCAAAAATGACTTTAGAAGATTTCAAAAAGAGGTTTCATTTATTAAAAAGAGTTTTAATTATATCTAAAAATGGAACGATTAAACTTTTTCATCATTCTTTTGCAGAATGGTTATTAGATATTAAACATTGTACTCAAAAATATTTATGTAATATTTTTCACGGACACTGCAGTTTAGCTATGTACTATTCTTTACAAGCAAAATTTTTAAGTAATCAAGAAATTTACGATTATACTTTTCATTTATCGAGAATGGAGCAATATTTAACCGATACACCCACTCAAAAAGGCCCTAATATGTATAAATTTAACAAAGATAGACAAAACGTGACTTACGGTGAGAGCACTTTAGAAAAAAGCGCGAGCGAGGTTTATTCCGATCTCAAAGCTCTTCAAAATATCGCTAAATTTGAAAACAGCGGTATGGAGACTTTAGATACAAGCTTTATAGAAACCGAAGCGAGCTCTCAAAAAAACAACTTGGAACCCAACGACCTCAATAGCGAGCAAGTTAAAGAAATTAACGTAGAAAAGTACGAAAATATTCCATTAACGAGCCCACAATGTGAAAGACCAAAATCGCCCATTTATGGCGTTATTAACAAAAACAGAAATAAAGACGAACGAGATAAATTAACGCAGTCGGCTAATATGTTATTAAATAAAGATTTGGTTAGTTTTTCGCAAAAATTAGATTGCGTTACAAACGATTTGAACGGATCCGTTATCAGCAACAATAGTACTATTAGAAATAACATAGATGTGCACACGTTGATCGTTTTGTGGTTAATAGTAAGTGGAGCTAATGTCGAAGAATGTTTATTGGAAGGCAACGAAATGGCCGGCGTTAATTTTGGCGCTTTTTTACCAACCGATCAAAAAGTGCTCAAGTTGTTATTAGAAGCCGGAGCCGTCGAACAAGCCGATCCTGAAGATGGAGAATACGAAAGCCAGGTATTTAAATTTTAACTTTTTTTAATGCAAGTAAAAGTTAAATAATAATAAATTTTTTTCTTTAAATTCTCGACGTTTTGAGTAAAAAAATGCAAAAAAATTTTTTTTAGATTTTTTTGTACAGGATGGATGTATGCCCCCCCCCCGAGCAAAAACTACTGAACCGATTTTTATGACATTTGATTTTAGCCACTTTATCAGCAAAAATAGCTTCAATAAGAAATATATACAGGATGTCTAAAAATAAGGTGGTTATTTTGGGCGATATTTGCAAATTTGGGCCAAATTCATTTCTACTTGGCTATAAGATAGTACATGTGAGACCTAATTGAAAAAAAAAATTCAATATTTTATTCAAAATGGCGGCCAATAGAACGATTGTACCATTTTGCGATTTTTCCCTTATAACTTGGCCGGTAATTATTATTATAAAAATTTCAAAACAGCATTGTACATCCAAAATATAGGGCTTTCGTCCTAGACAATTCTATTTTCAAAATTGTTTTAAAATTGCCTATTTTTAAGGGGTTAAAGTAGGTCAAAATTTTGAAATGGAGTTTCTCAAAATTTCCTCTGCCATATTTTATTTTTTTTTTGGATATGTTATATACAACGTAATTCTCTATCAAAATATAAAATTTTTTTAAAAATCGCTCGAGCTGTTCTCGAGTAATGATTTTTTGAATGTCAAAACTTCAAAAACCTCTAATTTCTTTTGTAATAAAAATTAAAACTTGAAAATGGATATATTCATCAATCCCATGAATATCTATTATTTGACACTATTTTCGGTTAACAAAACGCTTCCGGTTAAACCGGAAATTACAAAATTATCAAATTTTTGTGGAACACCCTGTATATTTTTAAATATTTTGAAAGCTCGTAAAATTAGCTATTATACGATATCAAACACTTCATATTTTTACTTCCGGTTTAACCGGAAATGGTGTCAAATTTCTTAATTTAAATATAACACCCTGTATATTTTTCAATATTTTCAAAGCTCGTAAAATTAGCTTTCTGAACATATAAAATAATATATATTTTGAACTTCAATTTATGCCAAATTTAAATAAAAATTAAATTAGTATTTTAATAGATAGTTTGTCTAAAAATTCTGTTTACACAGAGAAGTCCTAGGTTCGATCCCGGACGAAAGCAATTTAATAAAAAAAATGTTTTTAAATTAATATCATGTAATTTATATTACCTAACATAAAAATAAATTTAATAATAGAAACAACGGATGTGGCCATAAGAGGAACTGTTTTCATGCCTAACTGCAATACCCAAACGTTTCTTTAATGCGCTTTTTAAAGTTTTTTTTAATGTATCTTCTAAGATATTAAATTAAATTTTAATTAAAAAAAAACAAAATTCCAAGGTTTGACGTCGGAAAAAGTTCCTCGTATGGCCACATCCGTTGTTTTTATTTAATGAATAATTAATCTTTGATAATTGCAAATTTTCAAAGTTATCGTTGGTAACATCTTCTACCGAACCGAGCCCTGAGCCTTTGTTTGATCTTCAAGACATTCACGGACAAGCTGCTCTTCACGTAGCCGCTAGGTTAGGCCAAGCTCAAGTGGTGCGAGTTTTACTCGAAGCTGGCGCCGAAGTCGATCAAGCCGATGCCGACGGTTGGACGCCCCTTAGAGCGGCGGCATGGGGTGGACATACAGAAGTAGTAGAACTTTTGGTCAAACACGGATGTGTTCTAGATAGCGTAGATGCCGAAAATAGAACGGCACTTAGGGCGGCCGCTTGGTCCGGTCACGAAGAAATCGTTAAAATTTTGCTGGATAACGAAGCCGACGTTAATCTCACTGATCACGAAGGACGTACCGCACTTATTGCTGCCGCTTATATGGGTCACGCTGAAATTGTAGAGCACTTATTAAATCACGGCGCGGATATTAATCACGCTGACGCCGATGGTCGAACCGCTTTATCTGTAGCCGCTTTATGTGCACCTCGTACACCGGGAGCAAACGTCGTGGCAACTTTACTCGAAAAGGGAGCTGCTGTAGATCATAAGGATAAAGAAGGGATGACACCTTTACTAGTCGCTTCTTTCGAAGGCCATAAGTGAGTTAATAAAATCAAATAAATGCGATGGATTAATTTATTTGTTGAAATAGGGAAGTTTGTGAACTTTTACTTGAAAATGAGGCCGATGTGGATCATTGTGATCATGGTGGACGTAGCCCATTGTGGGCCGCAGCAAGTATGGGCCATGCTCCTGTAGTTGCTCTTTTACTGTTTTGGGGATGTTGCATCGATTCTATGGACTCAGAAGGACGTACCGTGCTTTCGGTTGCAGCAGCACAAGGTTTTAATACTAATTTTTATACATCTAATGACAGTTGTACTCAGCCTCACAATTATTAGCCAACAAGGTCAGAAGGGGAGGTTGTTGATTTATTAATAGGTAAATAAAGGTGCAGGGGGTGTTATGATGGTTTCATCCACAATTCGTGCTAGGCTTATAGCCAGGGTGGCCATTAATTATGAGGCTGACTGTACAAGCAGTTTGGCATTCAAATTTCTTTAATTTTCACAACGATTAAGAAGTGGGAGCCACACTCGATTGGCCAAACTGTATATCTTTTGTCAACTTCCGTTACGTTCATCACCTTACTTACGTTTGTTTAATTTAGGTTGTGTGGAAGTTGTTAAGCAACTTTTAGATAGAGGTTTAGACGAGCAACATCGGGATAATTCCGGTTGGACTCCTTTACATTATGCAGCTTTTGAAGGTTTGTTCCACATTAAAAAAAGTAAATATTTTATTTTATTATTTGTAGGTCATCAAGATGTTTGTGAAGCTTTATTAGAAGCTGGAGCGAGAGTCGACGAAATTGATAACGAAGGAAAGGCCGCTTTAGTATTAGCCGCTCAAGGAGGTCACACTGCATTAGTTAACGTGTTTTTAGACAAATATAACGCACCTTGTGATCAAAGACCGCACGACGGTAAAACCGCACTAAGATTAGCCGCATTAGAAGGTCACTATGACGTTGTTCAAATTTTAATATCGCACGATTCCGATTTGGATCTTAAAGATGCAGATGGACGTAGCTCTCTTTATGTATTAGCTTTAGATAATCGGTTGGTTATGGCAAAATTCTTTATACAACAAGGAGCGGATGTGGAAACTCGTGACCTCGAAGGGCGTACTCCTTTGCACGTTTCTGCATGGCAAGGTCACACCGATATGGTCGCTTTACTATTAACTTGTGGTCACGCTCAAGTGGACGCCGTCGATCTTGAAAATAGAACAGCTTTACATTCCGCTAGTTGGCAAGGACATCATGAGATCGTTAAAGTGTTGTTAGAAAATGGAGCGATTCCGGATCATACTTGCAATCAAGGAGCAACTGCTTTAGGTAAAAAATTTCAACAGAAAATTGAACTTGTACGTGATTTCTGATTGGATTATAGGTATAGCGGCTCAGGAAGGGCACGAATTGTGCGTGGTGGCTTTGTTAGAACACGGAGCAGATCCAAATCATTCCGACTCGTGTGGTAGAAATGCGCTTAGAGTTGCCGCCAAGTCGGGTCATCGAGGTGTTGTTCGTTTGTTAGAGGAATACAATTTGAGATGTCATAAGATGGCTCATACTAGCAGCAGCGCAAATTCAATAACTTCAGGTAAATAAACTTTTTAGTAAAATTACATAGGACAGTATTTTCTTACTTTTATTTAGGTTCAACAGCCGAAACTAAAGCTTGTAGTGCTGTTTTGTATCCAGGACCTGGTACATCGGATTGGTCTGATCAGCAACGAAGATCGATGGTTTCTTTAGGAAACCATAGTTCTAATTCAAAATCGAGTTCAAATTTAACAGGATCTAGTCATTCGAGTAAACATGGCGATCGCCAACGCGAAACTGTGCCCAATCCACAAGTAAATATAATTTTTTTAGGTAATTTTTGCGACTTATTGTTTTCTTATAGCCGCTGTCGTTTACGCAACAATTACAACAATGCACAAGGGGTGGTAAGACGAGACCTTTAAGCAAATTACTTTCGCCTCTACAAAGCGAACCTCAAAGCCCAATTTACGCATCGCCACCGTTAAGTCCTGTGCATGATTCGCCCAACATTTTTGGTAAGTGCTGAATTTAATTAAAAAATTCTAACCTTACTTTTTTGTCTGAACATCGATTGTGACATAAAATATTATTTCTAAGCAGTTTTAATAGAAAAAGTTAATGTTCTTTTTAATTTTCGTTTATTATATATCTTTTACGTTTAAAAACTATTTTTTTATACCAAAAGTGAATTTTAAAAAAATATTTGAAAAAATGTAGTACAAGTACTTGACAAGAGATGGCGCTTTTGTCAAAAATACTTGTATAAGTTTGGTTTTAACAGTTTTAATTAATTTTTAACGTTTTAAGATGACAAAATATGTTTCATTTGGAGTAAAACAATGTACTAATGTTTAATTTGATTGTTCTAGGTGCTATGAATATTTATCAACCTGTTTTGAGGCATAATAACTTTTTTTCAAATACACCAGATACGCATTTTGCACGTGATACACATATGAGGATTATATTAGGAAATTCTAGTAGTTCGAGTAGCAAACCAGACAAAAAGAGCAATCATGGACAGGATAGTGGAAACGTTACGAGTGGGTAAGTTGATTAAGTCCGAACTTATACGATTATTCTGTTTTAAACCTATTTGATTCGTTTTATCCATTTTTTTAAATTTTTGGACACAAAATATTAAATTTTGATTTTTATTGCAGTAATTCTAAGCCTAAACGTAATGGAATTGTAACAAACCCAGCTTTAAGATTAGTGGCAAATGTAAAAAATGGATTAGATAACGCTGCTGCTAATTTTAGAAAATCAACATCCAGTGCAAATCCAAGTACAAAAACTAATAGTTTTCACTGGAGAAAAGAAACCCCTTTGTAAAAGTGTAAGAAAAAAATATTTACAATTGTACCTAGTCAATATTTAAAGTGAGTATAAAAGGTATAGGATGGAATTTTAATTGTAATATCATGAAACTAGTTATGTAAAATGTTCAAGTGGATAATTCGTTTATATTTCACCATAAATCCGTTATTTGTAATTTTCTTTCCCATTGTTTTTTCTCTTCTTGTACTAAGTACTAATATTGTATATTTGATTTGAATTATTGCTAGATTTTGCTTTATAATTTTTTTGGCAGTGTTAGGCTCAGTTTTCAGTTTTTCAGAAATTTCTAAAATCCTAACTACTTTTTTTGTAACATTTATTACATTCAATTTGGCCTAACTAGTATGTTTAAAATATTTAAGTTATCACAGACCCAAGTACTTGAACAGTTTATATAAATTATTCGCCATAATAAACGTTTGCTGTTGTATGTATAATGCTACCGAAACATTGTACAATAGGAATCTATTTTTTTTGTAAATTTTAAATTTAATTAAAAACCCATCCTATATTTAAGACAACAGACAATTTGTGGTAATTTAAGCCCTAATTAAAACTTTAAATTAATTTCATACGTAATAAACGAAGATAAAAAAAATCTAATAATCACTTACCCTAGTCTTGTAAAAATCAAAGATTAATATTAGAATTTTTGTGTTTTTAGTTTTTAAAAGAATAGTGATTATTTGGCCTACTTTTTAATCGATACGTTGTAGTGGATTGAATTACGTATTTTATTTTGTGATAGTTGGCTTAGAGTATAGTCTTTTAAAAATAAGTCAGAGTTATATTTTAAGGGCGTAAATATCCATTTTGTAATAAACTTCAGAATAACTGTTCGTTTTGTTGCAAATACGTAGAAACTAAAAATGAATAGCCATATAGTTATTCGGAAGTTTGCTCTGCAGATTTTAACAAAATGTTTTTTGTATTTCTTCTTTATCTTCGCCCAATTCTTTTAGTACATTTTTGATAACTGTATTTAAAGGTTTTTGAGCAAAGTGCAAGCTTTACGTAACGCACACAAATTATGTATCAGTTCTTGCTTTTCTGCAACTGATATTTTGTGAATCGTATCAAGAACAAGATGGATGTTTATGCCCTAAGGGTGTAATAAATTTTATGTAATAATGACTCTGTAACGCAATAAAATATAATTTTGGGCTACCATATACATTTAATGAATATTTTTAAGAGTGCCATATTAAATTTATCTGCAGTAATTATTGATATTTATATTTAAAAAGAGAAATAATAGGTATATACAGGGTGAAGCAAAATTTATGGTAAGTTAAAAACTCTGACTTGGTGTTGTATAACTAATAAATGCGGTTGTAGAGCAATTTCTGTATTCAATTTGTAATTAAATTGCCACGAATTTTGATCTTTTTATAAAAATAATTTATTATTTATTTTAAATTTATAACGATCTCAGCGCAAATGTTTATTTTTATATGTTTTATTTTATAATTATGTTCTACGACCGTTTTGCAATTTTTTTGTACTATTTTTACTTTGTGTACACTCTTTGTTATTAATTGTAATAAATGTTTAATTTTTATACAGATTTAAAAATTTGTGCACTGTATATTTCCAAAAACAGTATTAATAAAAGATTAAAAAAAATATTTCTACCCTTAATAATTATTATTAGTACAAGTACATTTGAATAATTCTTCAATTAAGATTCTAAAGTTACAAAAATGCATTGAGAAGCGCCGTCACTACATCAAGGTAGCAATCGCGACCTATTATTGTGCTCATGGATACATCTTCGGCACATTAAGGCTCTAATACTGCTGTTGCTACTCTATAGCTGGTAAAATTGACTTGTGTGGATGATATAATTTGTAGTTCGGCGTAAGGATAGGCAAAATTGAGTCTTCATCCCCCGGGAGGTTCTTACCATCTCTTAGGTAATTCGCTAGCTCTTTTATTTCTGTTACATCCTTACAGTCTTTGCTTGCATACTAGTTTGAAATCTTAGAATGGTTAATGCTGAATAAATTAAACAAAAGCTCAGAGGCAATTTAGTAAGGACCATTGTGCCGGTTCCTTATGGCAATTACCCCTCTATGTTTCATTCTGAATCCATCCCAACCTTTGGATGAGGCCAGAATTGGAGATACTGCTCGTGAATACGTAATTCAGGGTCCTCGTCTCTTCATACAGGGTCGTCATGAAAACGATAACGGGAAGAGAGAGGAAGTTGGTTCAATTAGGATTATTTATTTATTCATTTGGTTTGGTTGCATAAGAACCTGGACCAAGCATTAATGAACTCACGGTATTCAATTCTGAAATCATTTATACAGTGTGTCTATGTCTATTGAATAAAGAAGTACCTACCCCTACTCTACCAGGAAAGAGCCATTTAGCTAATAATTGGGATTGCAATGGTTTTCTAAATATAGCGATTTCCGGTCAGTTTCTCCAATAGAAATGGTTGCTTATACTCCCACTTATAATGAGAGATTTTGATAGCCAATGATAATGACAGATCATGTGAACTCGACGCAATGAATGAGTCATCCGTAGTTTTCTAAAATGTCGTTTCCGTCGCATTTGCTCTTATAGGCAACGGTGGCTATAACCTTCTTTCCGGATCTTTTTATTCTGATTATATACCTATGTTTGGTTGTATACCACCTTAGGTTCTCCAAAAACAAAAATATCTAAATTAGCTGATAGAGTAGTTCCAACGAAAGACGAGTACACCACGTGACCAAATCTGCGCGAGGCGTGACTTCTGAGTTCAGTGGCTCCCGAGTCCAGTGGCTCCCATTATTAGGTAAAATGCCTTTAATGTTAGAAGCATTTTACATTTTAGAATGCTTCTAATTACTTTGCTTCAACAAAAGTAATGTAATAACCGTCGTCTGCGTTGATCTGTCGTAGTTTGACACTACTATAAATAGTACCAGGTACTAAGACCACTTCTTAAGGATCTAGAGTCGGGAGAGACACCGTATGTTGTAAAAACTGCCTTGATACATACTTTATTATTTTTGATTTACTTTGTTAGATTAATAATGTGAACTAGAACAAAAATTTTCATTGGTTCGGATAGGTAATTTTCTGCTCTACAATTTTTATTAGAGGTAAAATTACAGTCAGATCACTCCTTAAGGATCTAAAGTCGGAAGAGCCGTATGTTGTAAAAACTGCCTTGATATGTTTTATTATTTTTGAATTACTTTGTTAGATTAATAATGTCCACTAGGACAAATATTTCTATTGGTTCGGATAGTTAATTTTCTGCTATACAATTTTTATTAGAAGTAAAATCACCAGTCTGATCACTCCAAAAGAATCTAGAGTCGGGAGAGACACTTTATGTTGTAAAACCTGCTTGATACATGTTTTATTATTTTTGATTTACTTTAATAGATTATTAATGTCCACTATAGACTAGGCGCAAAAGTTAAAGTATTTTATGCAAGCGGCATTTCATATAACATTTTGGTAGCCGATATTTTCCCAATATTTCAACCCTACTGAATACGAAAATTGCGGTTACCAAAGCAAAATCTTAATCGGGATCGTGATATTCAAGATGACGCCCAAGATGTCTGCTTTGTTATTTTTGATAAAAAAATTATGAACAATTAGGACAAATATTGTCATTGGTTGGGATAGATAATTTTATACCCTACAATTTTTATTAGAAGTAAAATTATCTTCAGATCACTCCTAAAAGAGCTAGAGTCGATAAAAGCACCAGTGTTGTATAAACCGTCTTAATACATAAAGCAGTATATGGAAGCATCTTGGTGAGTTCAGCGAGGTAGCTTTCCCAGTATCCAGCTAGGATGTATCTGTTAAAACATGATCAGAGCAAATCAAGTCCATAAAGTCGATCATAAAGAGGATATTGCGTCTTCTGTTTTGACAACACACGGTGCTTCTCCCGACTCTCTAGACCCTTAAAGAGCGATTTTACTGTAATTTTTTGTAGACCATAAAATTATCTATCCGAGCTAACAAAAATATTTGTCTTAATTGCCATAATAATTAATCCATCAAAATAAATAAAAAGAGCAAACATGTATATTACGACGATTTTTACGCACACGATGTCTTTAGCTGGCTTTCGCTCCTTAATAAGCAATCTTACGGTACTTTTACATTTAATAATAATTGTAGAGAACCTTGTATATCTAATTCAATCAAAACAGTTGTCCAAGTTTCAATAATAATTCTTCCATCCAAATAAATCTTAATTAATAAAGCAGAAAACCTAATCGCCATCTTGAATATCGCGCTTCCGGTTTAAATTTCACTGTGGGTAACCGCAATTTTTGGATTCAGGGGGGTCGAAATATTGGGAAAACATCGGTTACCAAAATGTTATATGAAATTCCTCTAGCATTTCGATACTGGGATTTGTTCCAATTTCACGGTGCTTCTACCGACTGTAGATCCTTAAGGAGTGATCTGAAGATAGTTATACCTCTAATAAAAATTGTAGAGTATAAAATTATCTATCCGAACCAATGACAATATTTGTCTTAATTGTCCATAATGATTCCATAAAAAATAACAAAGCTGACATCTTGGGTGTCACCTTGAATATCACGCTTCCGGTTAAGATTTCGCTTTGGTAACCGCAATTTTCGTATTCAGCAGGGTTGAAATACTGGGAAAACATCGGTTACCAAAATGTTATATGAAATGCCGCTTGTATGGTTAAGGATACGATTTTTCCGATAACAGTCCTAGTCTACTAGGACAAATATTTCCATTGGTTCGGATAGGTAATTTTCTGCTCTACAATTTTTATTAGAGGTAAAATTACAGTCAGATCACTCCTTAAGGATCTAAAGTCGGAAGAGACACCGTATGTTGTAAAAACTGCCTTGATATATGTTTTATTATTTTTGAATTACTTTGTTAGATTAATACTGTCCACTAGGACAAATATTTCTATTGGTTCGGATAGTTAATTTTCTGCTCTACAATTTTTATTAGATGTAAAATCACCAGTCTGATCACTCCAAAAGAATCTAGAGTCGGGACAGACACTTGATGTTGTAAAAACTGCTTGATACATGTTTTATTATTTTTGATTTACTTTAATAGATTATTAATGTCCACTAGGACAAATATTTCCATTGGTTCGGATAGGTAATTTTCTGCTCTACAATTTATGTCTTTTACTACATACGACAGATCAACGCAGACTACGGTATAACTATACGACGACACTTTCTACCTTCTGGTGTACTCATCTTAGCTTGGGACTACACTCTACTTCATATTTTGACTGTCGATTTGTCCGAAAATGGAAGCACATTTTTTATTTCAAACGGCACACCCTGTATATTTTTTAAGAACACGGATCATTTTGTTTTTAAGCTTAGTGGTTATTTTTTGGCACTGCAGTTTAGAATCACCCTGTAGCTTTATAGTTTATACCGTCGTCTGCGTTGATCTGTCGTAGTTTTTCGCTACTATCAAGTCATACCAATCACTCAAAATCGTGCGATGAGATATGCTGTGAAAATAAGGTAGATGGCTCCACTTAAGGGAACATAGGAATTTATTTTACCGATAGTCAATTAGACATTTTGTTGTGACTGGTGCAAGTTTCATATTGACATTTGGGACACCAATCACAGCACAGTTAAATACATCTCGTACTCTATGAGAGGAGGGGGTACAGTCGCTGTTTTCTGAATGTAGCTTTAATTTTGTCGTTATCAAATAGACAGTGACAGTATGATGACATTACTCCAGTGTAAAACATGTTATTACAGTTTCCATTGTTCCCTGATGCACTGGCGCCTCTAGTTGCAATTTACTGGATTGGTATGACTTGATAGTAGCGAAAAACTACGACAGATCAACGCAGACGACGGTTTATACCCAGGCAACTGAGTAGAAACAGTAGAAACAATCAAAAGTCAAAATTCAATTTCAAAAATTGTCAAAATTCTAGTGAACAACGTCAAAACATAATAACTAAAAATTAAAATATAAAATATAAACCTTTAAATGAAGACGAGTTTGGAGCATAAATGTGTTTAGTAAAATGCCCTGTTGCGCCCGTTGTGGCAGAGAAGTTTTTTTAGCCGAACGAAAAATAGCTTTGGACAAAGTTTGGCACAAATTTTGCTTTAGTTGCTGTAATAGCACCAGTTTATTTAATCAGTCACGTTTTTTAATAGTATCTTTGCAGATCATTGCAGAAAACTTTTAGATTGTTGTAGTTATAACACTACCTGTGACGGGAAATTATATTGTAACGCATGTTACAGCTGTTTAGTATTAAATTGTATTTCATGCATGTCTTGTAAAGACTCTTGCATTTGCGAATCTGAAGACGATTGCGAATGGTCAATATGTTCTCCATGTCAACCTGAACCTTGCGATTGTATTTGCGATCAGTGCGAACCTTGCGAGCCGTGCGCACCGTGCGGACCGTGCGCACCGTGCGTACCGTGCGCACCGTGCAACCCATGCGATCCGTGCGATCCGTGCAACCCGTGCGGAGGAATGCTAAGATCAACTTGTAGATATACTTGTAGAAAAGTAAAGTGTTGCCCGGTATCGTATTCAAATTCTAGTTTCATATTAATTATTATAAATTAATTATTTTTTTAGAACGAGTGCAAATGCAAACGATGTAGAACCTGTAGTCCTTGCGGTAGAAAGTCTTGCTGTAATCCTTGTAGTATATCTTGTAAAAATAGATCTTCGACCCCTCCAGATTGTAGATGTTGCAAACCTAGTCGTTGCACACCTGCAACTCCTAGAGACGTTGCTAGTTACTACAGCAGAAATCACGAAAAATGTTCAAATTGGTAAATTGTTTAAAATATCTCCGACATACGAACTCAAAAATAATTGTAGAATAGTTGCAGACATCCATGCTGCAGATGTAAGAAATGTTCGAAAAAGAAAATATGCATATCTGGTTCTTGCCCACCAAATCCATGTTCTCCATGCACTACTTGTGACCCTTGCACCCCTTGTGGTCCTTGTACTCCTTGTGATCCTTGCACTCCTTGCGCTCCTTGTGCTCCTTGCTCTCCATGCGCTCCTTGTTCTTCAAGACCTTGCACGCCTTGTCCTTCGAGGTCCTGCTCTCCTTGTCCTTCGAGGCCCTGCACGCCTTGTTCTCCAAAAGCTTGCTCTCCTTGTTCTTCAAAACCTTGCACTCCTTGTTCTTCAAGACCGTGCACTCCTAAACCTTGCACTTCGAGACCTTGTACTCCGAAATCTTGTTGCCCGAAACCTTGTTCCTCAAGACCTTGTACCCCGAAGACCTGTTGCCCTCCAAAAATCTGCCTCCCTCCAAAAACATGTTGTTCTCCAAAACCCTGCTGCACTGCAAAACCCTGTTGTTGTTCGAGAGCCTGCCAAGTGACTAAACGATGCTTCTTAGCTCCACAGTGCCCTTCTAAGCAATGCGGTGATCTACCATGTTGTGGTGTACCGAAAAGACCAGTTTGTTATCCTCCTGTAAAGTGTTGTGAACCATCTCCAAAAGAAAGAATATGTTTTTACCCTCCGTGCACGAAATCTTTAACAAAATGTTGTTGCGCAACCGGAGTAAATAACTGCTGTGCAGAAGAAACCGACTGTAATTGTTGTAATTGTGAACCAAGAAGAGTAAAAATATGCTGTGTAGCTCAATGCTGTAGGAGATGTGGTCAAAAGGTATGCAATTAAAGTAAGAAATGTTACCTATATTAAATTAGTCTTTTTGTTTAACACGTTGTTTAATAATACATTTTAGGTTTATGTAGCTGAAATGGTAAAAGGGGCCGGAGGAGCTTTCCACACTTGTTGTTTCACGTGTTATTGTTGCAATAAGCAGTTAGAAGTGAGCAATTTTAACGAAAATGGCGGAGAAATATATTGCAAAAGTAAGTTTGCAGTGGTAGTTGCCAATTTACTCTTCTTTTCTTTCGGGTGTTGCTGTGTTGCATGTTACATCTGTACGGGCACTCGAGGACTCTCAATTTCCAAAATAATTATTCGTAACCTAATTTGAACAACTCATAGTACCTACTCTCCAGATGACTGACTTATTTAACCATTTACGAAAATTTGAGCGGGTTAAAATCCCGGTAGATCAGGTAAATGTCGGTAATCAGCTGATATGATTGAATAAAGAAATACCCCCTACTCTACCAGGAAAGAGTCATTTAGCTAATAACATGGATCGCACGAGAACGAGAGAATATAGCAATTTTCGATCAGTTTATCAAATAGAAATGGTTGCTTATACCCACACTGATAAGGAAAGATCATGACAGCCAATGATAATGTAAACTCGACGGAATGAATGAGTCATCTATGGACTTCTAAAATGTCATTTCGGTCGCATTTTCTCTATAGTCAACGGTTGCTAACCTTCCTACCGGATGTTTTATGCGTCGTCTGCGTTGATCTGTCGTAGTTTTATGCTACTATAAAGTCATACCAATCGCTCAAAATCGTGACATATGCTGTGAAAATAAGGTAGATGGCTCCACTTCGGGGAACATAGGAATTTATTTTACCGATAGTCAATTAAACATTTTGTTGTGACTGGTGCAAATTTCATATTGACATTTGGGACACCAATCACAGCACAGTTAAATACATTTCGTACTCTATGAGAGGAGGGGGTACAGTCGCTGTTTTCTGAATGTAGCTTTAATTTTGTCGTTGTCAAATAGACAGTGACAGTATGATGACATTATTCCAGTGTAAAACATGTTATTACAGTTTCCATTGTTCCCTGATGCACTAGCGCCTCTAGTTGCAATTTACTGGATTGGTATGACTTGATAGTAGCGTGAAACTACGACAGATCAACGTAGACGACGGTTTTATGTTCTATGGCTGATATACATGATATAATTCGCTCACTATTTATTTGTGCTATGGTTGGCCATGAACTTTGGTTTTTTGGTTTGTCAAAATAAAAAGTCCCTATTAAGTTTAGTGACAGTTCCAAAAAAATTACAGACCAACTATTAACACATTGAATAAAAGCCGCTACTCTACAATACTTAACCACAGCATAAATTTGAAAAAAATCAGTTAGGTTATATTGTATAGTAGCTGCTTTTATTCAATAGGGTATTTTCCAATTTTTTAAATATCGATTATTGCTGCGTTATTGCATAGCAAAGTCGATTATCAATGACTTGGGCAGGGGGGATTTGTAAAATTTGGGCCCCTAGGCTAACTCCAGTTTTGGGCCCTTACTATTGTTATTATTATCTTTAATTGTAATTAAATAATAAAATTATTTTCATGAGCCACTGCATCAAAATTTTGTTTTCAAGTTTTGTTACTTGTACCATTGTAACAGCTCATTTTTGTGCGGCCCCTTTGGGCTTGCGGCCCTAGGCTACAGCCTAGGTTAGCCTAGTGGTAAATCCCCCCCTGGACTTGGGCACACTAAAAATATGTTAATCAAAAAAGTTTTATTAAAAAATGCTTTAGTAAAAGCATTAAATGCTGCAGGTTCAAAGTGAAAATTAAAACGGAAGTGACGTCGCGATTCGTACACATCACGTTTGTTGCTTAGTTAAATGTGTTAAATGTCAGTTAATGTGTAATCAAGGTTATAATAAGTTGAAGCTCATTAGTTGAATATTGACGAATATTGACATCAACGATTCGTGACGTCATGCCGCTTTATGCGGGAAACTTTATGGTTTGAATTTCAAATAATTTTTTTGGCAAAACCTACAGTCGCAATTTTTCTTTAATGTGGTTTTGAGATTACATTATCAATAAGGTAATTAAGACTTTAAGGTAATTATCAATTAAGACAAAAGTTTAATATTATTATTTATTGGTATTTGATTGCCCCTAATAAAGCTGTAAGATGAAAGACAGCGAAACACCATGTATATAATTTTTTTTAAATTAATTATTAACTTTTAGATTGCTACGCTAGATTATTTGGAGTCGAAGGATATGGATATGGTTTTACTTTACAATCATATTAAGAAATTATGTTTTGGTCTTAAACTCTGTATAATTAAAAAGAAAATTAATGTCTTTGTTTTATTTTGTCTTAATTTTAGGAGCAACGGTTATTTTAGTAAAAGCAACCCCCTTAGATTACAATTACACTTTATTTCAACATTTTACTGCTGGGGGCGTTATGAAAAATGATTTATTGCTATAATTTCCTATCAATTTACCCTAAAAATGGAAAAAAATTGAATATAGTAAAAAGTCATAACCTTTCTCACCTTATTGAATAGAATACACTAATAATTATGCGCATATTTAACCACAATACACGAAAAAATAATTTCAATGAAAATGTATTTTTTTGATTTTCTATAGGGTGTTTATTGTAGTGCATTAAAAGAGTTTATTTTTTTAATTTATTGTTCAATATAAGGGGTAAAAACTTTGATGAGGCCATAACAGAACATTTTCCTACGTATTACGGTTATTGCAATTTTGGATTCGTTTTTTTGGACAAACAGTTGAAAATTTTTAACCAAATTCCAAATTTTAGCCGTTATTCATAATATTTTTGGATAAAATTTGCAACACTTATTTATTACTATGAGAGTTATAAGTTCCTTCTGTTTCATGCCATAACATTAATTTAAATTAAAGTTATTTATTAAAAACTACGATCCACCAATGACGGCAGTTTTGATGTTTTTTTAGGTTGGGAAATTAATATAAATTTTTTAACCTGGGCAGTTTTAAAGAGAGATTCGTTACAAACAAAATGAATTTTTTTTGTGCCGATCCTACAAATAAAAGCGAAGACATTAAAAAAATAGTGAAACGGAAACTTGAAAAAGTTAATATTTTGCACTAAAGTCGAAGAAAGGTCAAAATTGGATTAGGAATCTACCTAGGTACCCATATAATGATGGTTTCTATCAACTTAGAAAAAAATTCTGTTACAAAACTTTTCCCAAATCATAAAACTTTTGCTTCGTAGACTCCACTATTTGATTCTATTAGGACCAAGTAGATGAAATCTACAAAAAAGCAAAAAATTATTTTAGGAAAAAAAGAAATTAATTTATAATCGAATTAAAAATTCTATATAAACGTACTAAATCTGTCAGTTTTCTAACGTATTTTTAAGTTAATTGGATCTGAAAGGCGCATTTCCACTTTTATGATTTTCCGCAGTTGATGTCAAGATAATTAAATTTTTAAAGCATTTTTCACCCGCTTGTGTGCGCCTTCGGCTTCGTTACCAAGGTACATTCGGAATTTAAGATTTCCTTTTCCTTCATCAACAACAAATTTTATTAAGAAATCTTTTAATTTCCATTACCGCTTGAAATAAACAATTTATGCAAACCGTTTATTTTTTTAACAAGTGTAAATATACAGGGCGATTGTTATGTAAAAACACCTAAAAAGGAACACATCAATTTACATATTATTACCAATAAGTTAAGTACATAAGACGCCATATTGAAGTAGCCATTTTCTTTTGGAAAACATTTGAAAGCCTTAATAAAATAAATGTTTTTGATTTGACACTTTTAAGAAAAATAGAAGTTATTTTTCGACATATTAAGCGTTATTTAGTTGAGTGAAAATAAATTTAGAATTATTTTTGAACAAGACTGTCCTAGCAAGTGTATCTGACGGTGCGATTTTTCATTTTGATATTTTGACAGGGGTGCTAACTGACCATAGGGATCGCACACTCTTTGTTGTATATTGGGTGCAACATGTTCAAAGTAAATAAATACATTTTGCGAAACTGCTAAATTTATATATTAAAAAAGATTCGTTTTATACACACACACACACACTCGGAGGCAGAGGAAGAGAATCGATCCGACTCTGAATTAATAATAAGAAAAGCGAAGGAAAAATTTGAGACGGACAAGTCATAAAAAATAAATTAAAATTATGAAAGAAGATTAATTTAAAAGCACGCATTTATGAGAGGTACTAGAACGGGGAAAGAAAGAAATTAATCTAAGATAAAATTAGGAATAATTAAAGTAAACCCTTGGTATAATTTTTGACTTGTCAAATACAATAAGTCTTAAATTAAATGGAATAAAACTTTTACTCGTATATTTATTCAAGAACAAGCTCGTTTTATTAAAAAATATTTGGTAAAAAAGGCATTTTTTAATTTAAAAAAAATTTGTATTTTAATTATTTTCTTTAAGAAAGAAAATTAAAATTTCTCGATAATTTTAATATTCAATATTACGCCAGAAAATTTTTACGAAGAATAATTATTTTATCTAGAACATATAACATAAGAACATATTATAACATGTTAATGTAATCAATTATGAAAGACCACGGAAGGGCTGTAAAAAAATCGCGATAGAAAATAAAATTTTCAGGATGTCAAAAGAACTATCAAACGATACTAAACTCGACATTTTATCACATCGACGTTAGGCGTCGCGACGTTCTACTTTTTATATTGTTGTGGGTTCTGCAAAAAATTACTCAGTTGGCTTGTCTAAATTCGGATACCAAACGACAATAACTTTCTGTTGTGTTATGTTATTTTATGTTACTTTTACCAGGCAAAATAACGACTAAAACTTTTAAGTTTTCTGATGAACTCACGTTTCTTAAACTTAAAAAACTGAGTTTTAGTGGTAATAAAAAATAACATAAAGCAACATGGTAACATAACGGAACATAACCAAGAAAAGCTATATAATTTAAAGTTCAAGCTTGAAATTTCTCGTTTGATATCCGAATTTAGACAAGCCAATTGAGTAATTTTCTATAAAAATAAATTAGCACCTTAAAACAGAGAAAAATTAAACGTGGCGACGCCTAGCGTTGATGTGATAAAATGTCGAGTTTAGTATCGTCCGATAGCTCTTGTGGCCTTCTAAAAATTTTGTGTAAAATTTTTTTTTCTAACGTATACCATTTTCAAACTACTGTCGAAAAACTAAGTTACCAATTTTCAGTTTTTTCACGTCAACGCTAGGCGTCGCGAAGTTCAACTTTTCATTTTATTACCGCGACCTATAGTTTTTTCTGCTAAAAAATACTCAGTTGCCTTGTTTAAATTCAGATACCAAACGAGAATTTTCTATCTTGTACTATTTTGTAATTAACACAACTTTGCTAAGATGTGTTATGTTACGTTACTATGTTAGTATGTTACTTAATGTTACTTTTACCACGCAAAATAACGACTAAAACTTTCAAGTTTTCTAATGAACTCATGTTTCTTAAACTTAAAAAACTGAGTTTTAGTCGTTATTTTTTATTATAAAAAATAACATAAATTAACATGGTAACATAACAACATAACCTAGAAAAATTGTATAATTAAGAAAAGTACAAGCTAGAAATTTCTCGTTTGGTATCTGAATTTAGACAAGTCAATTGAGTAATTTTCTATAAAAATAAACTGATCTTTATAAGAAAGAGAAAAGGTGAACGTCGCGACGCCTAGCGGATATGTGATAAAATGTCGAGTTTAGTATCGTCCGATAGCTCTTATGGCCTTCTAAAAATTTTGAGTGAAATATTTTTATTCTAAAGTAGGTATACCATTTTCAAACTACTGTCGAAAAACTAGGTTGGCAACTTCCAGTTTTTTCACGTCAACGCTAGGCGTCGCGAAGTTCAACTTTTCATTTTATTACCGCAACCTATAGTTTTTTCTGCTAAAAAATACTCAGTTGCCTTGTTTAAATTCAGATACCAAACGAGAATTTTCTATCTTGTACTATTTTGTAATTAACACAACTTTGCTAAGATGTGTTATGTTACGTTACTATGTTAGTATGTTACTTAATGTTACTTTTACCAGGCAAAATAACGACTAAAACTGTCAAGTTTTCTAATGAACTCATGTTTCTTAAACTTAAAAAACTGAGTTTTAGTCGTTATTTTTTATTATAAAAAATAACATAAATTAACATGGTAACATAACAACATAACCTAGAAAAATTGTATAATTAAGAAAAGTACAAGCTAGAAATTTCTCGTTTGGTATCTGAATTTAGACAAGTCAATTGAGTAATTTTCTATAAAAATAAACTGATCTTTATAAGAAAGAGAAAAGGTGAACGTCGCGACGCCTAGCGGATATGTGATAAAATGTCGAGTTTAGTATCGTCCGATAGCTCTTATGGCCTTCTAAAAATTTTGAGTGAAATATTTTTATTCTAAAGTAGGTATACCATTTTCAAACTACTGTCGAAAAACTAGGTTGGCAACTTCCAGTTTTTTCACGTCAACGCTAGGCGTCGCGAAGTTCAACTTTTCATTTTATTACCGCAACCTATAGTTTATTCTGCTAAAAAATACTCAGTTGCCTTGTTTAAATTCAGATACCAAACGAGAATTTTCTATCTTGTACTATTTTGTAATTAACACAACTTTGCTAAGATGTGTTATGTTACGTTACTATGTTAGTATGTTACTTAATGTTACTTTTACCAGGCAAAATAACGACTAAAACTTACAAGTTTTCTAATGAACTCACGTTTCTTAAACTTAAAAAACTGAGTTTTAGTCGTTATTTTTTATTATAAAAAATAACATAAAGTAACATGGTAACATAACGCAACATAACCAAGAAAAGCTGTATAATTAAAAGTTTAAGCTAGAAATTTCTCGTTTGGTATCCGAATTTAGACAAGCCAATTGAGTAATTTCCTAGAAAAATAAATTAGCACCCTTTAAACAGAGAAAAATTAAACGACGCTACGCCTAGCGTCGATGTGATAAAATGTCGAGTTTAGTATCGTTCGATAGCTCTTTTGACCTTCTAAAAATTTTGGGTAAAATTCCTTTTTCAACCATTACCATTTGAATACCATTTTCAAGCTACTATCGAAAAACTAAGTTGTCAATTTAGAGTTATTTTTCAAATCGACGCTAGGCGTCGGGACTTTCAACTTTTCATTTTCTTACGGACTTATTGTTTCTTCTGCAAAAAATTACTCAGTTGGCTTGTCTAAATTCGGATACCAAAGTAGTCAAACGACAACTCTCTGTCTGGTACTTTTTTACTTTTTTTAATTAACACAACTTTGCTAGGGTATGTTATGTTGCGTTATGTTAACGTTAATGTTAGTTTATGATATTTTTACGATGAAAAATAACGACTAAAACTTTAAAGTTTTCTAATGAGCTTACTTTAAAACTTTAAAAATTGAATTTTAGTCGTTATGTTTTATTATAAAAAATACTAACATAAACATAGTAGCATAACATAACATAACCAAGAAAAGTTGTATAATTAAAAGTACAAGCTAGAAATTTCTTGTTTCCTATCCAAATTTAGACAAACCAATTGAGTAACTTTTTATAAAAGTTGAACGTCGCGATGCCTAGCCCTTTAAACCTCCTAAAAAAAATTTTTATAAATTTTTTTCTAATGTAATCCATTTTCAAACTACTGTCGAAAAACTAAGTTGCCAAATTTCAGTTTTTTTTCGTTATCTAGCTACCCATTTTAAATTTTGAAGTTTTCTAAACAGATTTTTAAAGCTCATCAAAATAAGCAACTCTTTGTTAGTTTAACCAATCTCGTAACTCTTACCGTTTTGGAGATCCCACTGCTGATACTACTTAAAAAAATCTACTCTGTATTCTCGCTGCAGTAATGGACTTATAAAAGATTGGTTTGAGGCTTCCTTTTGGTGGCGATCGTAAGGGTTATTCTCCAGGTCGTGTCCAGTGCTCTATAGTCTAATACAATTATCAGAAAGCCTCCATGACCACTATGAATTGTGCATAGTTTTGCTCTGTTTTGAGCAAATGAAAAATAGGAAAGGGAGTCCTAAAATAAATTATCGAGTAATTTTACGATTATAAAATGAAAATCGCAATTCACAAACAATTATTTAAGAACTTAAACTTTTCAAAAAAGATTAAACTCCATTTTTCACGACCCTTATTAAGTTTTCCGTTAAAATTTATGACGACATATTACTGCAAAATAAAATACTTTTCGCAACGATTAGTTCGTAAATCAATATTTATTGGATCGGAATTGATTTCAATTGTATTGTAGTTTTAAGTCGAAAGGGTAAACTTTAAAATTTACGATTTGTATAAAAATAGGGGCAGTTACAAATAAATGAATTATTACTTTGTGCAAGTGTATACCTACTACTATAAGATGATAAATTATTAGGGGTGGTGATATAAGAAAAATTTTTCGATAGAAAATTCATTTCGTTTTAAGATGGAAGGGGTAGCGTAGAAATAAAAAAAGAAATAAATAATATTTAAAAAAAAGAAGGCTTGGGTTACATTTGTTTTTGACTGTGTAATTTATGCAAATTTAATAATTCTAATGAGGCGTACACCCCTTATTTATATTAAAAATATTTTAATAAAAGCTTTGCTCTGTTTATCTGTGCGTGTTGGGATAACATATGATTAGTTACGGGTATCTTCGGTGTTTAATTCATTTTAAATTATTAGGGGGATGTGCATATTGCTATTTAGTTTTTTTTAAACGCAAAAAAGGGGTTTGCTTTTATTTTATTTTTAATAATACGTAACAATTAATTTATAATTAATTGATATAAATAAAAGCATTTGAGTGTTAAGTTGTATTGCCATTTACTGTACTGTATATAAAATTGTAAATTTATTATTTGTACATTTGCATGTGAAGACGTCAATTAATCAACAATTAGTCGCTTGGTTGGAGAGATCAACCCTTTCGAGTTTTGATCCTTTGTATTCCATTCCATTTTACAGTCGAACGAATTTACAGAATAACGATACTCACATGTATTTCTAGTTGAATAAACCAACTCATATAAACCGCTACAAATTCTCAAACTTTATTTTCGCTTTCCCGTACTAATAAAGGTAAAAAAGTTATTAAAATGAGAAAAAAAAATTTTTAACATTTTTCTGCAGTAAATGTCTGTTTCCATTATGTTTTTTAAAATGAATTTTAGAGTTTTGCTTGGTTTGTCTATTTTTCAGCTTATCTATGTCTATTCATCTGTTCTACTGCTTTTTTATTAATCTTTCGGTTCATTTACACATAAATAAAATATTTAAACAAAACTTAAAGGAAGCTCAACAATAGAGTTAAAAACTTTAAATAAAAACTGATGTGGCCATAATAGAACTTTTTCGTACGTATAAAGATTCAAAATATTCAAAATTATACAAAGTCTTCCAAATTTTTATAATATTTCACTTTTAACTAAAAAGAAATCAAATACTTGTAGCACAGTCAACGAAGCAAATTTTTCCATTATTTTGGAAATAACTTTAGTTTGTAATATTGTTATGTCATGAAATTTGGGGAAATTATAGATTTTGTAGTAATTAATACGTGTGCCAAATTTAGTCCAAAAATATTAAGAAGAACAGCCAAAATTAGGATTTTCGTTCAAAGTTTGTTTGCATATTTGTTGCGAGCAATGAGCGCATTCACCAGACGTAACAGTTGTAGAACAGTTACCAACTGTTACATCTCTAGTGCTACTATCGTGAGGTAATTTTGTTAAGTGAACAGGTATCGAGATAGTTCAACATAACACAAATCAAGTGCACTCGATAAAATGTCGACCGCTACGCACGATTTGGTAGCTGTTCCATAACAGTTACGTCCAGTGAATGCGCCCAATGTTACAAACATACTTGTTCATTACTCATTATCACTATCAGCATACCATTTACTTTTTATCAACACTTCACGTTGTTGCGATGATTGAAGGTTGTAAAGTCTAATAATCTATCATCATAATGTTCGCATTCATCATTTTCATTTATCATCATTATTTTCATCTATTATCACTATAAATTGAATTCTTTCTAAACAATTTTCTTTTTGAATAATCCTTTTAAGGTTAAAAATTGATGAGTTTTAAATTATTATCATCATCTTCATGATTTGTCATTCATCAGTAACATTACATTAAACCATTTCATAAATTCCCATTTTTATATAAGCTCTTTATGCTGGAAATTGGCTGATTAAAATCATATTGGTAATGTCATTATCATTGTTATCATCATAATCAATTTTGTTTTGTGAATGTTAAGTGTGAGTAATAATTAGTCTTCTCACAGTAGGTTCTTTCCAGTCAAACTGGCAGTTTCCAAGTTAATGGTCTCGAACCAAATCATTATTGTCATCAAAATGCATCATTTGTTCATTATCCATTATCACTATTATCATACCTTTTACTTTTCATCAATACTTCACGTTGTTGCGATGATTGAAGGTTGTAAAGTCCAATAATCTGTCATCATAATGTTCGCATTCTTCATTTTCATTTATCATCATTATTTTCATCTATTATCACTATAAATTAAATTCTTTCTAAACAATTTTCTTTTTGTATATTCCTTTTAAGATGAGTTTTAAAATTATTATCATCATTTCATGATTTGTTACTAATCACTAACATTGCATTAAATGATTTCATAAATTCTCATTTTTGAATAAACTCTTTTTGGTGAAAATTGACGGTTTAAAATTATATTAGTAATATGATTATCATCGTTATCATCATAATTAATTTTTTTTTGCATGTTAGTTGTGTGCAAAAATTAGTCTTCTCACAGTAGGTTCTTTCCAATCAAAATGGCAGTTTCCAAGTTAATGGTCTCGAACCAAATCATTATTGTCATCAAAATGCATATTTGTTCATTATCCATTATCACTATTATCATACCATTTACTTTCTGATACTTACTGTATCAATATACTTCATGTTGTTGCGATGAATGAAGGTTGTAAAGTCCAATAATCTGTCATCATAATGTTCGCATTCTACATTTTCATTTATCATCATTATTTTCATCTATTATCACTATAAATTAAATTCTTTCTAAACAATTTTCTTTTTGTATATTCCTTTTAAGATGAGTTTTAAAATTATTATCATCTTCATGATTTATTACTAATCACTAACATTACATTAAATGATTTCATAAATTCTCATTTTTGAATAAACTCTTTTTGGTGAAAATTGACGGTTTAAAATTATATTAGTAATATGATTATCATCGTTATCATCATAATTAATTAAAAAATAATTTTTTTTTGCATTTTAGTTGTGAGCAAAAATTAGTCTTCTCACAGTAGGTTCTTTCCAGTCAAACTGGCGGTTTCCAACTTAATGTTCTCGAACCAAATGATCATTATTATCATCAAAATGCATCATTTGTTCATTATCCATTATCACTATCACTATCATCATATAATTTTGCATTATTTAGTTACCGCATTTACTTTTTAGCAATTAGGTACTTCATGTTGTTAATAATTGACTATTCTAAAATTAGATTCTAAAACTATCATCACAAGGTTCGCATTAATCATCATCATTTATCATAATATTATCATCTATTTCCTTTTTGATTAAATTATTTCTAAACCTAGTTTCCAATTTAAAATAATCATTTTAGGGTTGAAAATTGATTATTTATAATTTATCATCAATATCATCCTTTTTCGTTACTAAATGGTAATAACTTCTTATATTGGGTTGCTGGACATTTTGAACGGTTCCCATTATCATGGTTACACTTGATTGGAGTTTTAAATGTGACTACGCATCTGCATTTTGACATCTGCCTATATGCTAGTTATTTGAACTACTACAAACGCACTTTTGAACTACTACGAGCGCTATTGAAGTATTACAATAATTATTGAACTAATAGTTTAATAATTAAAGTAGAGTTCATACAGGTACGAAAGAGTACACCTCGTGACGTCATCTCCGCAGTTCCGCCTCTATAATATGTGTCAGTGGCGTATGAACGAGTTTTAAAACTAAAGAACTAATTCCACTACAAAACTACAAAAATGAGCTGTATGCGCCGGAATTACTAAAATTCGTATCTGCCAATTTTGACAGCTGGCATCTTTCGTACCTATATGAACTCTAATAGTACTACAAAAAGTATTTTGAACTATTACAAGTATACTATTGAACTAATACAAGTACTTTGAACTACTGCAAGTACTAGTGAACTAATACAAGTACTTTGAACTTCTACAAGTACTATTGAACTATTAGATACGATTTCGTAATTTTTACAAATTAATAATGATTAATGATTTTAATTTTCACATTAAAAAAGGAACATCCGTACATAAATGTATCCACATTATTAGTGACTATTATTATAAGAGCCTAAAAAAACATTTTTCGGTTCAATGTTGAAAACACACGTTATCGTTTTAAATAATCCGGATGAAAACTTGTAGAAATGAAAAAAATTCAATTTGAAAAAAATTATTTGAATATGCCAACTTCAGTCAAATTACTGAAACATAAAACTTCTTGCTTTTGACAAAATATTTAACTTTTAATTTTTTCTATTAACTTAAAATGTTCTCTAAAGAACACATACGCTTTTAGGTACCCACATATCATCATATATAAATGTCACTTGCAAGTTACATGGGGTAACCCGTAATGGGGTATTTAAACGCCGCCTTAGGGTAATTGCTATTAATAGAGTGTGTTTTGGACAGCCCTTTGAATGTTATAGACATGATAATGAGACTACACAATCTTCAAAGCAAAGATTTTGCGTGCTTTACTAACCATATAAGTACCCTCGTATGATTTTGATTTGTGATTTATTTTTTATTTTTTTTAAATATTGTATTCAACGATTATTGTTTAAAAGCGAAAGCGCACGAGCGTAACTTATGCGTTTTAAATTAGATAAATAATTTTTAAACGGTGTCATCCCTATAGATTTAAACAAGAATCCAAACACCCCTTTTTCATAAAAATCGCGTTAGTTACAGTGGTGATAAAATTTTATTACAAATTCAATACAACAATAAGTTTAATAATAAAAAGATTAATATTGTGTTGGGTATCTCATTTTAAGGGTGGGCACACATGGGCATGCATCCTTTTGTTACGTAATATAATTATCGCGCAGCAGCGTATAAAATAAAATTTTTAATTTGTTTCGGTTTTTTATCTACTCTGATATTAATTTAAAAGTAGCTAACTGCTAATCTTGCCATCGATATCTTTTGTTGAATAACAAGTCCCATCAACTCTTGTAGTTCGTACATCATAAAACTTTACAGTGGGATTTTCTCCGAGGAAACTAGAAGCTGCAAGAATGCATTATAGACAGTATTACAAGAAAATGCCTGAAAATGTCTCTACAAGAAAATGTCTCGGATACGGTACAAGATTTACGATATTGGTTAATCAAACTAGCTGATGATAATGATGAAAAATGATAAAGGTTTTATATTTAGTAAAATTTTATAATTCTAATAGAAATCTGTTAAATATTTTTGTTCATCCTGAATGTCGACGTTTTATATCATGAATGATCATAATGATAATGATGATGATGACAAACATACATTATTAATTAAGACGAGAAGGTTTTAATTGAAGAAGTAAATAAAAACTTCTTCATTGTTAATGAGTAATTAGCGACCTCAGAAATCGATGCCAAACCACCAAAAAACTTAATCAAAGATCTTGATTCGAAGGAAAACAACATAAATCAAACCAGCTGATGATAATGATGATAAACGAGTTCTGTATTATATTAAGTGAAATTAAATTTTATAATTATATTAGAGATCTGTTAAATATTTTGTTTAACCTAAATATCTATGATTTATATCATGAATGATCATAATGATAATGATGATGGCCAATGACATAGATAAATTATTTATTGTAACGAGAAGGTTTTAATTGACGAAGTAAAGACATTATAGCTACGGTGTAATGATCTCAGAAGTCGATGCTAAACCACTAAAACTTAATTAAAGATTCCGATTCTATGGAAAACAAAATAAATCAAACCAGCTGATTGATGATGATAAATGATAGTAGTAATTGTTTTAATACAATTAAATTTTATAATTCTAATAGAAATCTGTTGAATATTTTTTATAAACCTAAATATATACGTTTTATATCATAAATGATAATGATGATGTTCAATGACAAAAATACATTATTAATTAAGACGAGAATGTTTTAATTGAAAAAGTAAATAAAAACTTCATTGTAGCTAATGACTAATGACCTCAGCAGTCGATGCCAAACCACCTAAAAACTTAATCAAGGTTCTCGATTCGAAGGAAAACAAAATAAATCCAACCAGCTGATGATAAATGATAATTGTATTATATAAAGCAAAATTAAATTTTTATAATTATTATAGAAATTAGAAATCTGTTAAATATTTTTCTACAACCTAAATATCTACGTCTTATATCATAAATGATCATAATGATAATGATGATGGTCAATGACAAAGATGCTTTATTAATCATAACTAGAAGGTTTTAATTGAAGAAGTAAATAACAACTTCATCATAGCTAATGAGTAGCTAATGACCTTAGAAGTCGATGCCAAGCCACAAAAAAAATTGATCATAATTCCCGATTTAAATAAATACAAAATTAATCATAAGATGATAATGATGATAAATTGTAAGTACTCGTATTTTATATTTTATAATTACAGTAAAAATCTCCAAATCTGCTTGCAACGCAAATATCAACATTTTGTCATGCATGATTATGGTGATAATGATGATGATGATGATGATAATGATGATGTTTAATTAGATAACGAAAGGTGATTGATAGTGATGAGAAGATTTTAATTGTATAAGTAAATAGAAACTAAGCATGGTTAATTACCCTAAAAGTCGATGCCAAAACACAAACGGAAAACTTAATAAATGATCTTTATGATATGAATAAAAATTAAATTAATCGTGAGATGGTAATGAAGATGAATTGTAAGTATTTTATATTTTATAATTACAGTAAAAATTTCTAAATCTGCCTCCAAAGCAAATATCAACGTTTTGTCATGCATGATTATGATGATAATGATGATGTTTAATGCGATAACGATAGGTGACTGATGATGATGAGAAGATTATATTGTGTAAGTAAATAGAAATTAAGCATAGCTAATGACCCTAACAGTCAATGCCAAAACATAAACTGAAAATGAATAAAAGATTTGAGTAAAAACAAAATTAATCATGAGATGATAATGATGATAACTTGGAAGTATTTTGAGTTTTATAATTGTAGTAAAATTTTCTTAATCTGCTTTCAACGCAAATATATACGTTTTGTCATACATGATGATGATAATGATGATGTTTAATGAGATAACGATAGGTGACTGATAATGATGAGAAGATTCCAATTGTATAAAAGTAAATAGAGATTGAGCATGGCTAATGACCCTAAAAGTCAATGCCTAAACACAAACGGAAAACTTAATAAATAATCTTGAAGGTTTGAATAAAAACAAAATTAATCATGATATAGTGATGATGAATGATGATGAATTGTAATTAAGTATACTTAATAAATATAGTAAAATTTTCTGATTTTGCCTACAAAGCAAATATCAACGTTTCGTAATGCATGATTATGATGATAACTATGATGTTTAATTAGATAACAAGAGTGACTGATGATTTTAATTGTATAAGTGAAAAACTAAGCATGGCTAATGACGCTAAAAGTCGATGCGAAACACAAACAGAAATTGAATAAAATAGTTTTAGTAAAAACAAAATTAATCATCAGATGATGATGATAAATTGCAACTGTTTTATATTTCATTTTGAATTTTATAATAATAATAAAAATCTCTTATCTTCAACCTAAAATCTACGTTTTACGTAATGGATGATCATGATGATAATGATGATACCTAATGACAACGATACATTAGTAATTATGGTGAGAAGGTTTTAATTGGAGAAGTAAATAAAAACTTAATGAAAGTTCCGGATTCGTACAAAAACAAAATTAATCAGGCGATGATAATGATGATAAATTCTAACAGTTTCATTAATGTTAATATATTTTGGTAAGAGAATGGAAATAAATAATTGAGTTTGTTGAAAAAATGTAAAAAAGATTTGAAAATTGAATACAAAGAAATGGAACAAGATATAAGGCGAAGACAAATAAAAATGTTATATAAAAATATACGGCCGATTTAATCTTCATCACTGCAAATATAACTTCTAAAACGGAAAGCTGACTGAATAAAAAACTAACATATATTCGGATCGTTTCAATTTCTGTTCTTGGCATATTTGAACGTTAACTCTCTATATAATATGAATGCTTTAACTTTGCCCGGTTTTTCCAGTCGTTCAACGCGTTCTTCTACAAGAAAACCGAGATACATCATAAACCAAATAAATGGTTTGCATTATAATGCATATATAATGTTATATTGCAAAAAAGTTTTTGAGCTGTTTGCCAATTTACAAAACTTGAGAACTTCATCAATTTTATACAATTTTATTGTTTTTAAAATATTTCCTTTTACTCTTTGTGTCTTTCAAAGTAATGGCTTGCGAGAGTAATTTTCATGGAAAACCATCAAGAGAAACAAATTACGGTTATCGCGAGCACGTACAAAAAAAATTTCAAACTTGCCCTTTCGACTCGATGAAATATTTTTTTGGAAAACCTCCAAATTTCTATCTAATTAAGTTGAACGTAGCTTAAAATAATTTTAATTATTTAATTAAGTGGCAAGTTAAAAATTTAATCATTTTACCCTTAGGTTCTGAATTGGAATACGGCTAAAAACAAGCGACTTAGTACGATATTAATCTTCGAGAGTCTGTGGCTGATGTATATTATATTGGATATTTTAACCGAGGAAAAAGCAAATGCTACATTGAAATACAAAGCACAGTTTATATTATGAGGTAGGTATTATATTAATTAACAAGTTTATAATTGAATTTGATGCACAATTATACAAATTGAGTAAATTAAAATTGCCTTTATTTTAGATTAAGATCAAATACATAATTGTTTTAAGATAATTGCCTCATTTATGAAATAATTAATTTTACGTTTAAATTTTAAATGGAGATATGATCTAGAAGAATTTTCAAAAATGTGGTTTCGATCTCTTAATAGTAATTTCAAAGTCTAAATTAAGGAGCCTACTACGAATAGATAGGTCATAATCATTTTATCAATTTTTAGGAGTTCAAACGATACTAAACTCGACATTTTATCACATCGACGCTAGGCGTCACGACGTTCAAGGGTTCTTTTCTTATGGGAACTAATTGTTTTTTTTTGCAGAAAATTACTCAGCTGGCTTGTCTAAATTTGAATACCAAACGAGAACACTAATCTTATACTTTTTTTAATTTACACAAAACTTTTCTAGGGTATGTTATGTTACGTTATGTTAATATTTTACTTTATGTTATTTTTTACGATGTAAAATAACGCAAGTTTAAAGATAAAACTAATCAAATTATTATTTTAGAAAAATTTTATTTTCTAATGAACTTGCCTTTTTAAAACTATAAGAACTAAGTTTTTAGTCGTTATTTTTCATTGTAAAAAATACCATAAAGTAACATAACATACCCTAGAAAAGTTCTGTAAATTAAGAAAAGTACAAGTTTGGTATTTGAATTTAGTAATTAGTAGAATAATAGTAAGCCAACTCAGTAATTTTCTGTAAAAAAGTATCGGTCTACATAAGAAAATTAAAAGTTGAACGTCGCGACGCCTAGCGTCGGTTTGATAAAATTTCGAGTATAGTGTCGTTTGATAGCTCTTTTGCCCTCCTAAAAACTTCTTCAGCAATATTTTTTTTAAACTAAACTATTTTCAAACTATACAATCGAAAATTTAAGTCGTTAATTTTTAGTTTTTTTTTCGTTATCTTAGTAGCCATTTTGAATTTAAAATTTTTTTCAATGCATTCTAAATTATAAAAATACGCAACTTTGTGTTAATTTAACAAATATCGTAACTCTTACCATTTCAGAGATATCCCAATGTCGATATCACTCTGTATAACAATTGCCCATTTCTAGGATTTTCCATTCTAGTTTTAACGGTAGGGGTAGGTAAGTTTGAAAATCTAAAATCAGTATTATCCACACAATAAAAAACACAAGGATCATTGGAAATGCGCAGTAAGGTCCGAAATAGACAGAGATATAAAAGAAGAGATAAATGTAGAGAGAGTGGGGGAAGTAGGATAGAGATTGGTTTGGAGAAATGGGGAGTAGGGAAAGTAGGATAGGGATTGGTTTAGAGAAACGGGGAGTGGTATATCACCATATTGGTGATATAAAATGGTGGTGGCATATTAAACACTGGAGGGAATCTCCTGGACAGGGACACTCTCTAAAGCCCCCTTAGAGAAACCCTCTGACAAAAGAACTCGCTCTCTAATCAGAATGAGCAGAGATGAGCTACGACTGGCAATGGCAATGTTAACGGGTCATTGTCAGCTCAAAAAGCACCTGCATACGATGGGACTAGAAGAAGACCCACTATGCAGAGGATGTGCAGAGGAGGAGGAAACTCCAATTCATCTTCTGCTACACTGTGAGGCTTTCACAAGAAGTCGTTACAGCATTCTCGGGAAAGAGAAGATGCTTCAAAGAGAACTGCCCAACTTATCAATAGGGAAAATTCTGGACTTTATCAGAAGCACAGAACTCCCATAAGGGAAGACCAAATCCGAGGCGCACAATAGATCCAAGAGGTCGCGATGCAAGGAACCAATAGGGACCAACTTCAGAATCATATAATAATATAATATCACCATAGTTGCCATGTGTTAAATGTCAGTCTGTCATCATAGTTACCATAGTCATAGTCAATGTCGTCATCTGTCAGGGGGGCTTATCTGTCACCCAACATATGCCAATGTCAAGGTCGTCTGTCACCATAAATGTCAATTTTATCTATTATATCATATATCAGGTAGAGCTAGCTATCAATTTCATTGATTGGTTTAGGGCCAGTATTATAAAGCCTAGTCAACCCAAGGTTGACTAGGCTAAATTATAAATAAACGTCAATTTCGCTATTTTGTCCAATTATGTCAAACTAAAATGACAGCCAACCTTAGGTTGACTTTCAACCTCAGGTTGAGTTTCAACCTACGTTTATAATACTGGCTCTTAGAGAGATGGGCAGGGGATAATCTGTCAACATAGTTACTATATTTCAAATGTTAATCTGTTACCATATGAGGGGGGTCGTCTCTTATGACCTATGTCATTTCAGCTGTCATTCCATATGTCAGAGGGGTCATTTATCATCCTAATTGTCAATACATCTGATAATCCATCTGTCAACCCATATGTCTGTTCAACTGTCATTAAATCTGTCATCAAAACTGTCATCAAATCTGTCAACCCATATGTCATCTCACAGATGAGTTTGACAGATAAAATGAGATGACAGATGAAGACTGACAGATAAGACTAATACATAAAATATGATGACAGAGGAGATTGACAGATGAGATGATATGACATAATAAAACACTAGTAAAGTAGGACAGATCTAGTAAATGTAAACTAAGAATGAGTTATACACATTATACTTCTTAAACAAAAGACCCTTATGCCATTTTCTAATTTTTCCAGGACCATAGTTTTAATTTTTTGAACTTTTTAGATGGGGCTTTTATAGCTGATTATAGAAACTTAGAAACTGACTGCTCATGCGGTCAACCCATTGGTTTTTGTGGGCTATTAATGTCTTTTAATTACTTTTCAGTAAAGTAGCTAGGTACCTTCTCAAAAGACTTAGAATGGGGGTTCGGGACACAATCACTGAGCCCTCTCTCTCCAACTTAACAGTTCTTTAATTTCGCTTCTACTTGATGGCCCTTGCCTTGGCTCAGCTTTAGATCATTATTTGTAGTTATCTGATTCAGAACATTGATATCTTCTAGCACCAATGCAGATGTTAGCTACTTTGTAGACGTTTATGACCATGAGCGCCGCTGTGCTGTCTGTCGATATCTGAAGATAGCCAGGTAGACCAAGCATTGATTTAAGAAACTCACACCAAATGTGTTTTAGCCTCCTACAGACGATCTAATTTGAGCAGATCAGGCTCAGTATCAGGTCGTGCGTAAACGTGTCATATATTATCATTGGTGTAATATGACGTATTTTTAACTGTTGTTTGTTGGACATTGAAACGTGATGCGTACGGTTTGTTCAGGAAACTGAAATGAAATAGACGAAAGTAGGTTGTCTCGAACTAACACCTCATTTTGTGCGGTCGGTGAAATGAAAATCATCTACAGACAGACCCTTATACGTCGCTACCACGACAGTGGTAAGCCGTAGTAGGCAAATTTACACTCGGTGGTGTGCTATTGCCTTCTGAGAGGCGACAACGTGTAAATTAAAAGTACTAACATCCCTGGTATGGGGCTAAAGATACTGGCCTGTAAAAATTGTGATGTTTATCAGTGGCGAAGCCACGGTTATTTTAACGACCCTTTATTTAGTCATACCTTTCAAATTACTCAATTTGATGAATGAATCGATTGTTAATAATTTTTTCTAATGATTAAGAAAAGAATTGAATTTTTGATTAAAAAGACATAAAATAATTGATATAAGTTTCTTTATCACTTCTGTCTTAAAGCACTGAAAGATGGTAAAGTCTCAACGATTTGGGGGATGATATTAAATCGCCAACATCTGGTAGCAGTTCCGGCTTCTTTATGACATATTACTTTATTACTATAATAGAGGGAACATTGAATTATTAATATAAGATTATGGCGTCACGTGTCTACACTCTCCTCCTTATTATTATTGGTATTATTTTATTAATCTTATTTAATCAAAAATTATTTTTGGTAATAACAATAATTTGCAGATTAAGTTTAAATCTAAAAAAAATTAATTAAACTAAGAAATTGTACTGAAAGTTGTGTGTCTAAAAATCAATCAAGTTGCAACACTATTAACAAAAACGTGTTAATCGCATTACTAATGGATAAAGAGAAAAGAGGGGCAAATTCTGTTAGTGACAGGTTTTATAAGGGTGTCGACCGCCTGCAGGTTTCAGAGGCGTTCGTTGAAAGGGCGCACAAGCATGAGAAAATGTAATAAAAATTGAATTCTACGCTTCAATGAGTGTACTCAATATTTTTTTAAAAGAAAATTTCGCTCTTTTTTTTACAATTAGATGTTGGGCGATATAATATAAGTGTATGATTAGATATATGTCAAGAGCATCTGCTCTTAGAGAACAACGATGGCTGAATCTTCCATCTTAATCGATCCAAAAAGTTACAAAGACCTTTCTGATATACGATCTTGATGGTTTTTATTTGTAACAAAGTGAGAGGATGTGATACAATATCGAGGCGTCGAAGCAAAAATAATACAAAATAAAGGGGTTTCGTTGAATTATTTGTTTACTTTTGTAGTTTGCCCTCTTATACAAGATCCTTTCGACAAAGATGTAGTTTTAGTAACGTCTTAATAAGGAATATAACTTTTATTGGTGAATATACAAACGTCGCGGCGCAGGCGGAGCGTCTGCAATTGACACCTTTTGCGTGGCGTCTGTATGCCTCTTTCTCTTAGGAATATATCGATCTTATTTCCATTTAATGCATTGTTAAAGTGATATCTATACAACAAATTGATTTCTTTTTTATATACTTTTATCTGCACTTTTCGTTTGCTTTTCTTGAAAAAAAGTTTGATTTTTTAAAATTTTATTTTCCCACGTTTTGAGTCTCCCCGAGTCGAAATATGCAATAATAGAACTTAAAAGACGCCTGTCTGTCTGTAATCTGTATGTATGTAACAGCTATGTTTATGAAATTACATTAGCAAATTTTACAAATTTTAAAATTCAAAATGGCGACCAATATAACGATTGTCTCATTTCATGGTTTTTCTCTTATAACTTAGCTGATAATTCATATTACGCAAATCTCAAATGGGCATTGTACAGCCAAAATATAAGGCGTTCCTTATAACCAAATAAATTTTTAAAATTGTTTCAAAATTGCTTACCTCTAACGGGCTAAAGATGAACAAAATTTTGAAATGGATTTTCTTAAAATCGGCTCAAGCCAGTTTTTTCATATTTGGGTATTTTATAGACATCACAGTTCTTAATCGAATGCGTCAAAATTCATTAATTAGAAGGTTCCAGGACCGGAGTTATGATTTTTTAAAGGTCAATAATCAGTGAAAGATTGTAATAAAAATTAATATTTTAAAATTGGTACATCTATTATTTTCATGAACATCTATTATTTAGCACTATTTTGACACAACGGCTTTAGTGCGACTTTTTAAAGCAAAGCATGCGTCAGGCACATTCAAGAGTCTTCCTGAGACCCGAGTCGAAAAATGCAATAATAGAACTTAGCAGACGCCTGTCTGTCTGTGCGTATGTAATAGCCATGTTTAAAAAATCCCAAAAACGAATTAGCAAACTTTACAAATTTTTAAATTCAAAATGGCGGCCAATGTAACGAATGTCCGATATCATGGTTTTTCCCTTATAACTTAGCTCATAATTCATATTATGCAAATCTCAAAACGGTATTGTATACCCAAAATATAAGGCTTTCCTTATAACCAAATAAGTTTTTTAAATTGTTTCAAAATTGCCTACCTTAAAGGAGCTAAAGATGGTAAAAATTTTGAAATGTATTTTCTCAAAATCGACTCAAGCCAGTTGTTTTATTTTTGGGTATGTTATAGACACCGCAGTTCTAATCGAATGCAGCAAAATTTATTAATTAGAAGCTTCCAGGACCGGAGTCATGATTTTTTGAAAGTCAAAACTTTAGAAATCGGCAATATCTCTAGTAGTCCAATCACATTAGACATTGGACCTCTAATAAATTAGTAACAGGACGGGACCACTTTTAAAAATTTTAATTTGGTGAGTAAAAACAGGGGAAAAAAAGTCTACCGTTTTTTTGCTTACATTCAAAGTTATATGCCATTGAAGAAAGAGGGTGTTCTGCAGTGCTTTTTTTGCAAAATACTTAAAAAGGAAGCCAAATATCGATAAAATGTGTAAGACCAATCTTGTTGAGCATAAAATTACTAACAAAAAACATGGTGCATGTTTTCTTAAAGTAGTCATTTTTCCAAATTGTTAATTAACCAAATAATGTTTTAACCTATTTGCAACGCAATTACAATTCTGAAAAAATTCACCTGTTATCTGACATTGTTAGAGAAGACACTATATGAGTTTCAGATTGTTTGAAGCTCATTTGCCTAAATTATGGTTTTTTATTCATTTATTAAAAAATATTTTTTTTCCATTCTAGTTTTTTGCAGGTTTAACTACTTTAGAATTGGCAGAGACTAAACAAACTATGTTAATCTTGTTCCTTATAAAATTTCCGACAAAAATTGCCCGCTTCAATTTTCTGTATCGTCATTTCTTTCTTATTTATTCGCGTGCAAACTTGAAAATTAGTGTGCACGCGAACACCAACGCTAGATATCCTATTGTTAGGCTACTTTTTAATTTTTATTGCCTATTTCATCATTCCTCGATCTCCATTGCTTCGTCGTTTTTGGAATCAATGAATGGTTTTCTCTTGTTCATCGTCTTTCTCAATTTCTTCCTTACTGATACCACTCATTCGGTCACCTGCAATTGCTTCTCGGGTCTGATCCTCGACAACTTCTTGAATAAGATTATCGTCATCTTCTTCATCTTCAAATTCTATTTCTGAACCTATTCGATTGGTACACGACGTTCCTTGACAAGAAAGACATGCTGGAGAGTATCTTAAACAGGATTTGCAGCATTCGCACGCTTTACCACAAGATTCTTTACTAGGGTACTAGTCTTTAGTCTTAATGTTGTCATCGTTGGCATGAGACGAGATTGTGATAGTTTCCAACCCCAACTGAGAAATCGTTTGGATCCTGGATCTAGCCATTCCAGCATTTAAAAGGAGACTCCCTGGAAATGCTGTCATGTCGCAGTCATCATTGGTGGTTGCTTCGTAAGAAAAACTTCAACGATGACAACATTGTAGCCAGCTCCCGATGAATTACTGAGAGTAATATCGCGCAAATGCAAAGGATCTTGAGGTAAAGCGTGCTGGTGCTGCAAATCCGGTTTAAGATAATCTCAAGCATGTCTTTCTTGTCAAGGAACGTCGCGTACCAATCGAATAAGTTCAGAAATAGAATTCGAAGATGAAGATTATGAAAAAGACGACGATAACACTATTCAAGAAGTTGTCGAGGATCAGACCCAAGAGGCAATTGAAGGTGACCGATTGAGTGGTATCAGTGACGAAGAAATTGAAAAAGACGCTGGACAAGATTAAACCATTCATCTATTCTGAAAACGACGAAGCAATGGAGATCGAGGAATGATAAAACAGGCAATAAAAATTAGAAAGTAGCCTAACAATAGGATATCTAGCGTTGGTGTTCGCGTGCACACTAATTTTCAAGTTTGCACGCGAATAAATAAGAAACAAATGACGATACAAAAAAGTGAAGCCGACAATTTTTGTCGGAAATTTCATAAGGAACAAGATTAACATAGGTTGGTTAGTCTCTGCCAACTCTAAAATTGTTAAATCTGCAAAAAACTAGAGTGAAAAAAAAATCATTTTTTGTAATGAATAAAAAACAATAATTTAGGCAAACGAGCTTGAAACAATCTGAAACTCATAGGATATCTTCTCTAACAATGTCAGATAACAGGTGAATTTTTTCAGAATTGTAATTGCATTGCAAATAGGTTAAAACATTATTTGGTTAATTAACAATTTGGAAAAATGACTACTTTAAGAAAACGGTCGTACCACTTTAATAGATTGTCAAAACTCAAAACATGCAACATGTTTTTTATTAGTAATTTTACGCTCAACAAGATTGGTCCTATACATTTTATCGATATATTTGGCTTCCTTTTTAAGTATTTTGCAAAAAAGCACTGCAGAACACCCTCTTATTCTTCAATGGCCTATAACTTTGTATGTAGGTATGCAAAAAAACGGTAGACTTCCCCCCCCCCCTGGTTATATGGTTTTTCCCATATAAATTCACTGATAAATTATATTATGCAAATCTCAAAACTGTATTGTATAGCCAAAATATAAGGCTTTTCTTATAAACAACTAAATTTTTTAAATTGTTTCCAAATTGCCTACTTTTAAGGGGCCAAAGATGATCAAAATTTTGAAATGGATTTTCTCAGAATCCGCTACAGCTAGTTCTTTCATTTTTAGGTATGTTACAGACATCGCAGTTGTCAATCAAATGCCGCAAAATTTATTAATTAGAAACTTCCAGGACCGGAGTTATGATTTTTTAAAGGTCGGAACTTTAAAAATCGGCGATATCTCTTGTAATAAAAATTAAGGTTTTAAAATTGATGCATCTATTATTTTCATGAATATCTATTATTTGACACTATTTTGACACAACGGCTTTAGTGCGACTTTTTAAAGCAAAGGATACGGAGAGCAGTTTAGAGAAAAAAATTAAGAATTTGGCAACACCGCAGAAAAAAGTAAATAAATATTAATATGGACTTAATACCAACTCACAATATATAAAAATATACAGGGTGTTTCATTAAAAAAAATTAATTTTGGTCGAGCAGACATGTATAACACCCTGTGGAGAGGAAAATAATTTTTTCTACTCCCATATGTGAAACTAAGCATTTCGTCATCACTTACTCGTTACGAAAATAGCATTTTCGTCTCTAGTGAGAAAAAGTGTTATTACAAGCAGATGTTATTTACAACATGAGGTGAAACCAGTTTTTTTGTGGTCGGTTCACATTTTAGTAAAAAGAATTATTTTTTTAAAATGTACTAATTATCGTCGTAGAAAAAATAGCATTTACGACTCGAGATGAAATCCGTTTTTTTCGTTCGAAAGATTAATTCACTCGCCCCTACGGGGCTTGTGAATTAAATTCTATCTCGAAAAAAACGAAAAAAAACGAAAAAAACGTATGTTTCATCTCATGTTGTAAAAAATACTATTAGGTTATGCTCTTTAAAAAGTTGAATAGCTTTTGTTTGTAATTGTATCCTGATGTATTTCAAATGGCAAGAAAGATATTTAGAAGACCTAACGCCTAAATGCATGACTTACCCTGTATAGTGACTTGTGGTTTAACCGGAAATATGACTATAGCTTTCTTATTTTAAATGCTTATGCTTTAAGATTAACTTTAATTTAACTAAAAAATGCCATTAAGACTCTATCCGAGTTTGTATACAATAATTCTTAGCGAAATTACACCAATAACCCCTCTTTTTGAAAGTTATGAAACGAATGTAAAAGAAGCGAAAAAAAAAGCACGACGAGGACAATTTGTAAATTTTAGTGTGGAGTTCTATTTTTCAAAATCAATCAATCATTTAAATAAAAAGCGATTTGTCATCGCACCTTTGTATCGTACAAAGGTACAATAAACGGGACAATGAGTCAATGATCAATAGAAATTATTTAAACTTTTGATCTATCGATCATTATGTCTATAATGATACGCTTGTTAAATGTGTATCAATTATTTTGTGTTATTTTAAAAATACGTTACAATTTCAAACAAAATTGTGTAATTTTGAAATCTACACAAATAATTTTTTTTCATAATAGTCTATAGTAACAGTTTCTAGTAAATAGTAGGCTGTGCATACTCAGTAGATATCTCAATTTGTACTTATTTAATATTAATTAAATAATAAAGTATATAAACTGTTCTTTTTACTGCAAGGGTAGATAAAGCAACACTCCATAGGCCCCTAAACCACTGTGAATGTATTTTGCTAATACAGTCAAAACCGGTTATAACGACACCGTTTTGTACGACATATGGGATATAAGAACAAAATGTCGAGTATTTTTTTTTGGTTTTTGCATAGTTTTGCTTAAAAACATAATTGCTTAGTACGACTATCGGTTATAACGACCGAATTTTGCGGTCCCTTCAAAGTCGTTATAACTGGTTTGGACCTTATTTCAAAACCATATTACATTTTTTTTCAGGAATGTGTTTCTAGTAGTTAGGAGTACTAAATAAAGTAAAATTACTAAAAGCCCCAGTCCTAGCTATATGGTTAAGGGAAGTAGGACGTTAGAAAGGTCTCGTTTTTTGGGTTTTCGTTTATATCTCAAAAACGGTAGGTCTTAGGAAAAAAATTATTATTAGCAAAATGGAAGTTTATCAAATTTTATACAAGATTGTTTCTATTCTTTTTTGCTCTATTTCTTATAGTTTTTGAGATATTTTCTATTCATTTTTCCTGTATTCCTTATAAGTCTTCGATTTATCTGGCCGCAAAAAATTTCAAATTGGTATAACTCCGCACAAGTTTAAGATAAAATAGTAAAAACAAATTAATGCTCTACAACTTCGCAAATCTACAAATCGCCCTATACTTTTTTATAAAAGGAAACTTCTGGTAAGGCAACAAGACAAGCAAATGCACAGGCACTCGGATACACAGATGGACAAGCAGAGAGTCGAACAGACGGACGAACGGACGGGACAGGTGTCTTTAAAATAAACCATTAGTGAATAATAAATTCAAAATTTAAACTGCGCTATTTACGTACTATAAATAAAGGGTAAATTAGCTATTGAAGAAATTCATAAATATCATCAAATAGTATTTAAATAATATTTTAGTAAATATAAATCTGGATGTGCATATTATAAAATACAATAATAAGCAAATAAAAAGCGAGGAATTGATGTTGCATTTTGCATTATAACGTTTGACCGATAGGTAAATATTATTTTAAGAAAGGGTAGTTAAATTTACATATTTGTATGCATTGTATACGTAATGTAAATTATAATTAGTTGTATATAAAAAGAAAACAAAGAACAAAATGATATTGAAAAATTAATTGTAACAAAATGATATATCTTTTCACCACAAACAAAAATATATATCAAAATACCACCACCATTAATAGATCCCGTTGCTCCCTTTTACTTGTAATTTAATATTTAGAGAAGCTTTCACCAATATTTGCAAATACTTTAGGGATTTTTAACGAAACATATGTTGGTAAACATTGCGGTTTAATATAACTTATGTTACGAAATTTAATTTTCTCATCACAAATAAATCTAATAAAAAAAATTCTTTCATGGTGGTCTTTAAACCTCAAGGATTATAAACGATTAGTACCTTTTTATCCTTTCTTTCTCTCTTTTTCCTACAAATATTTTTTTTCTCCCTTCGCAAAAAAATCTTACAACTTTTAATGAGATATTGACAGTTTTAAACACTATTAGTAACTCAATAGTTACAGAATCTTAGCACAGAATTGATTATTAATTAAATGTTCCATAAATTAATCAAGAACTTTATAGTAACGACTGTGAGTAGTGAGTATGACATCAGAACAGTAAAATAATGACTGGAGTGGGAATGATAATAATAAAATGATTTCTTTTTAAATAAATAATTTATAAATGAAAAAAATATATAATAAATTGTTTATTTTAACTATTAAATAGCTCATCAATAAATCAAACGACAATAATAGAAAGTATCATGCAGAAGGCCACGAAAGCTCTAAATACCCTCTGCCCTAATATTTGACACTTACACATTGTGTAAAATGACAAATTACACCGAGAATGATTTTTTTAAAAGGTAACAAGAGCATTTTGTTACCAAATGGAAACCCATTATGTAACATGTAGGGTTATTAAACAAAGTTCGCGTTAAAAAATTTATTTCAAGTGCACTTTGCTACACTCAAATTTTATAAATTTTTGTTAACGGACAAATGAATTTTATTAAATAAAAAACAAACAGAAATTGGCGATTTTTTAAAATACAGTTGAACCTCTAGTGATGTTGAAGATTCCTCAAAAAGAACTGTGTAGAACTCGTTCAAAATTTCGGTAGCCATTTTAAGTAATATTTTATAAAAAAATAATAATAGTACATAAATATGTAGGTACTTTAAAAAAATTATTTGGTTAATAAAGATTGTATAAATAATAACAATTATATCGAAGTTAAACTCTAAAAATCGAAGTTATTTAAATTTTAAGTAAAAGTTTTTATTTATACCCCATAGGTAAAATTTCTTAATCCTCTTATCTTACAAAAAAATTATTTGTATGTAGTAAAAGACTACCAAACCCTTTTTGACTTGCTTGATAAAAAATAAATAAATTTTTATTTTTAATTTCACAAAATTTTTAGGTCAAATTTTTAGAAATACTTAAATTTTATACTAGAATTTTAACATCATAATTTAGAGGCATATTTTACATACAATTTAGCTTGAAGATCAAGATCCTCCCCCAAAAATCACTAATAAAACAAATTAGGTGAAATTTTGTTATTAGAAAGAAGCCAAAATGTATTGAAATTTCCATAAGAAGCAAAAGATCGAGTGGTCTTAATCCTCTTATCTTACAGATTTACCTGTAGTGAAAGAATATCAAACTCTTTTCTCGCTACAGAAAATAAAAATTGTGAGTTCGTTAATGATAATAATTTAAAAAAAACAGTCAAAAAATACCAAAACTTACGTTATTTACTTCCTCCAAATTTCAGTCCATTTGGTCAATTTCGTTTAGAAGTTATTAAGGCCGTTATTGTATATTACCTTTATATAATTTTAATAAAACAATATTTTTTAACATTTTATAAGAATGTTTCAATATTTCATAAGGTTTGATAAGAATGTAATTACAAGAAAGAGTGTATTTGCTATTTACATATTTTTTTAATAAATAAAAAGTGTAATCTTAAGTTTATGGAAATGAATTTATTTTGTTAAAAATTTACAATAGCAGTGTTATTTTATGTGTTCAAGTTCTACTAGTACCGCATCATATTCCATAGCTGCAATATAATTATCGTGAGTTAAAAATCATTTGTTTTGATTACAGCAGTGAAAGAAAACTTCTAGAATTATATTTTGTAAAAATGCATCGCGATTTTGATTTTTTGATACTGTGTTAATAAGGTTTGAGGCTCGTAGGCCACTAGACTAATTTCAGTACTTACTGAATTCAGGACTAAAAAAAATTGATTAAAATTTTTAGTTGAAATTATCGAAGTTTGTAGTTTTTTAGTAAAATAATTTAGAACATGACAATAAATTGGAACATATTCTAAATTATTGGATAATAACGTCTAAAAAGGTCAAATTTTAAATTTCTTTTATAACAAATTTTTTTTAGACCCGAATTCAGCACTAAAATTAGTATAGTGGCACACAGCTCTTATAAAACAATTTAATAGGTAAGAGTTGGTAACAATTTTGTAAGAGTTGGAGTAGTAATAAGAAGCGCTAATATAAATGTTATAAAGCGATAAGGTGAAATGTTGTACCTATAAGATTGTTCATACAACAATTCTATACCTGGCAATAGCACGTAAAATCACGTTTTTATAAATTCCTGTTTCCCTAATTGTTTTAGAGCAAAAATAAAAGAGACAATTTTTTTTGTACATAATCACGTTACCTCTTTAACGTTAACGTTAACGTTTTTTGTATACTTAACATTTTTCTATAAAATGGAATGTCAATTATCTTACAAAGCTCTCGATTAACAAATTTCGGCATTCAATTTAACACGGAACTTGTGATTGGCCTTTTGACAAAACTTCTCATAAATAATCAATTCTTATTGGCCAAGGCCTACTATACCGACTTATTCAAGAATCTTGTTCTAGTTAGATATCCAAGTTAAATTTACTATGCAGTGTTAGGAGAAAGCATGGATCTATGGAAATATCTCTGAAACCAAAAGGCTGAGTGTAGTGAAATTTTGGATATGAGTGTAACGCTATGTGGGGCATACGATGGGAATACCTTTGTTTTGATTGAACTCCCGGTTTAACCGGAAAAGGGACCAACTTTCTTATTTTAAATGGAACACTATGTATATTTTTAGGTATTTTAATAGCCCTTGTTCTGCTGCATTCATCAATAGTAATAGTTATGGGTACCTAACAGCCGAAAAGATGAAATCACTAATGCATTGGTGTAAGGTTAAGTTCGCCACTTTAATTTACAAAAATTTATTTTAACTTGTTTTAAAATAAGTTGCCTAATTTATTAATTATTACGTTCTTTAAAATTTTTAAATTGAACAAAAAATAAGTTTTTATATTTCGGTTCTGTAATGGAGCTATTACGATACCGAAAGTAGTTTCGTAATATCTGAAGGCGTGTCTGAAAAGTGTAGTCAAATTTATTTTTTCGAAGTTGGTATGCATGTATTTTATTTAAATATTTTTTTTAATTCTTCGGGGATCGAACCACAGATAACTGAGATATATGTTACAATAGATGCGGGAGCTAGGGTGAGACGTAGGTTACCATCATCGGTAGGGGGGTAGGTAGTTCTTACCGTTATCACGGTATGGCGCTGGCAGCATCATGCTCCGCGTATTTAATACATAGGGATCAAGTAGGAATGTGATATAATGTAAAATTTGAAGTTTATTTTAAAATAATTTGTCAGTTGTGTGAATGTTTGAGTAGTGATCCCCAAAGCAGAAACCATGTATTGATATGGCATCTAAATTGAAAAGAACAGTTTAAAGTTTGAATAAAAAACGGTGTTCAAATCATGAAGTTAATAAGAGCAAATTTTAGTGCATGATAAATGATGTGTTCGACGAGGAGTGTAAAAGAAGAGTTACTATTTTCAAAACGGTTTAACTTGGTTAATACATTGGCATCGTAGAGAAATCGGATGAAAACCTAATTGAAGGCAAGTTTAAGTTGATACTTAGTTGATTGTGGAAACACCCAATTTAAAACCAAGTTGATCAATGACCAATTTGTAGAAATGTAGTAAATAATGTTAAACCAAGTTGTTACGTTAATTTTTGTAGCAACTAGTTAATAAATATATTACAATAAAATGAACAGTTATTTTATTTTAATTTTCACAGGAAGTTCAAAAAATGAAGAGGTGGTCATAACACGATCACTTACGAAAAATTACGAGTTAAATTTAGCAAAAATTATTATTATTATTACAAGCACCCCAAGCACCAAATTTGTTGACAGCGCCAACAACGATAACGGTAAGAACTAAAACATGGTTACCATTTAGAGTGGGGACTCAGCCATCTATTTCTAAATATATAAATCTATAATCTGTGGATCGAACCCTCGACCTTTGTAACCAGAAGTCGCACTTCTATCAACTAGGCCAAACGGACTTTCAATTAAATTTAAGTTCCAATTGTCTTATTAATAGTGAAAAACGTCAACGGTTGACACAACAGGTAGATACCATGTTTATGGTAATCACCTAATGGTGGAACCAAAAACTGGACTGTGTGTACTTTTATAGATTTAAATTAAAATTTCTTTTATAGAAAAAAATTGATCTAGAAATTTAACTTGTAAAAATTTGTGAAAATAGTAAACTTTGAATTGTTCAAAAAATATGACATTAACATGCGATAAATTTTATTTTAATAAGGAATTTAAATAATTTTATATTTTGTAATAAACGTTATTTTTTGTGTATTAAAATTTTAAAGAATATTTAATATTTATATACTTAAGTTTTTTATTTAATTTTTATTTCAATTCAATAACATGTTAGACAAAAAAAATATAATTTTATACTTAGAAAATTTTGAAACGTCAGTACTGTCATTATATTATAAACAGAAGTACCAACCAACAAAAAATAACCTCAATTTTGAAATTTTAAATTTGTTACAATTTTTAATTTTAAAGGCCGAAATATAAAAAATATTGTATGATATTTGTGTTAAAAGTGATTTTATTTTGTTCGTTGAGTTACTCAACTCGTTACACTCGTTTCGTAATCTTCTCAAACTTACAAAATAACCCGTCCCTTTTAACACGCATATCATAAACTACTATTTTATAACCTGAAAACCAGTGTACTATTGGTTCATTTTTAGGCTGTTACCTATAACTATTACTATGGATGAATGCAGCAGAACGAGGGCTATTGAAATATGTAAAAATATACAGTGTTCTATTTAAAATAAGAACGTTGGTTCCTTTTCCGGTTAAACCGGAAGTTCAATCAAAACAAAAATATTCCCATCGTATGCGCCACGTAGCGTTATCCTCACATCCAAAATTTTATTGCATTCCGCCTTTTTGTTTCAGAGATATTTCCATAGATCCATACTTTCTCCTAACCCTGTATGCTAATGGGATGATGCTGATGTTGTCACTAATAATTTTTCTAAATTCAATACCCTGTATATTAGTCATACATTTGTCTTTCAAGGCTACTGAGACTTTAGGGATTATTTGAAACCCTTTTCGTGTAGTTAAATAATGAAAAATGAGAAATAATTAAGGGAAAACCATAATTTTTTTAGGAATCATTTCTTTTGTCATATAAATGTTTAGAAGTCATTTCCGCTGTACTCCTTGAATAATGACCAATTTTAAATCAAAGATGGTGCCAGAGCCGTAGCCAGACTGTGTTAACATCAGAGCAGGCTCAAAAACTTGCAAGAGAGGCTAAAATCTACAATCAGGGTTTTCTGTCTTCTGAATTTGTATCAATGTGTTGACCACTGTTATCTTTTCTGAGGATGGAAGTTTATGGTCAAAGTTTTCCAAATTTTGACTTTCTCAATAGCAATGTTTTCTTTCTTCTTAAGGCACCAATTAGGAACTTACCGTTTCATTGTTATTGCAAAATCTTTAGAAAGCCCTGACTAGAACAGGCTCAAAAATTTCCAGCCTGCCCTGGCGTAGGTACAGTCAGCCTCACAATTATTGGCCACCTTAGCTATACGCCAGGGTGGTTTTTAGCCAACAACGACAAAAGGACAGAAGGAGAGGTGGTTGATTTACTACATGTTAGCAAAATAAAGTTACTCCTCAATTCAAGTATGGGGTGTTTATGATGGTTATATCCACAATTAGTGCTAAACGGAACCCGGGTGGCCATTAATTGTGAGGCTGACTGTACTCCTGGCAACAACCCTGGATGGATGGTGGATTTGATTAAATTTGTTTACCTTGTATCTTCGTAAGTAACAGTTTTCTTTAAATAATATTTTTTTAGTTTTTGATAGCTAATTAAATGAGTAAATCTTATAAATTGAAAATTGATATTATGTATCAATATATCTGTTATTTGACACTATTTTCGGTTAACAAAACAGTTCTGGTAAACCGGAAATTACAGAAAATTAAAGTTTTTTTAGGAAAACCCTTTTGAAAGCTAGTAAAATTAGCTTTTTGAAGATATTAAATTAAATTAATAAAAATACAAAACTGCAAGATTTCACGGACATCAGGAAAAAGTTCCTCGTGTGACCACGTCCGTTGTTTTGATATTTAAGTTAGAAAAGTTTTGTAAAGTAGGTATTTGCAAGAATTTTAAATAGTTCTTAATATCAGAGTAGCTTTGAAAGACAAATGCTTCAAATGTGACATCGTTGAATTTGTATTAAAAAGGTAATGCCTCCAAATATTGTAAGTATTTAAAAAAATTATTGATGACATCATCAGAGCCACAAAAATGAAAATATTTAAAAAAAGTCTGTATTAATATTCAAAAAGAGTTGCATCTTTTTTTCATGATAATTAAAAATTCATTATCACACTATTTAACATTTTTAGTAGATGTCGTTGCACAATTATTTTCTCGAGTACCAATTCCATTGTTTTTGACATAGCAGTTATACTTAACAATTAACAAATTAAACGACAAAAAGCTATCTCGTTCATTAGCATTTTGCTCCGTATACCTATTAATTTGTCGACCTTTAAAAAATAAAAATCTGCGAATTTGTGTATCTCTAAAAGCGTGGTGTGCTGTGTTATATTTAAAACGTTTTGTAATTATCGAGAGAAAATTTGTTAAAATAATTTTGAAAGGCAGCTGTCAAGTACAGGTCATTTAGGGAGTACATTTTTAATTTGTTTTTATTTTGTTTCAGTTACTCATTGGATATTAATTTGTCATATTTTAACGAAATAATAATTTTTCCCTTGCATTGTTAATTAAAATGTAACTTTTTTCTCCCCCATAATCCCCCTGCAAATATTTAAACGCCCACCCAAATTAAATTCTTTTCTGCGCAATATTTTTTTTTGGAGAAAAAAGCTTATTTAATAGTTATATGCATGAAAAAGGAGTTAGCAAATAAAAAGCAAATAAAATAAGAGTGATAAGAGATTTTGTTTGATTACGAACAAAGGCGTGTCTTGCTTTTCATTGGCCAAACTGATCTCCCACCAAATAAAAAACTCAAGACTGTTTTAAATCAATGTTTTAAGTTTTTTTGAGAAATTATTTTACTTGATACTAAATTATTCATTTTATTTACTTATGTATACGGATTTATTTGGCCGCGCGACCTATTCATAATTGGCGCCCAACGAGGGCAAGAAAACTTAACGACTCTCATTAATACACTCACGGCGTATAAAAATCTCGTATCGATGTTCGAGAAATAATACCTATAGTGTTTTTTTATAATTTTATTTCATATTTTGTACAAGATTTAAGAAAAAAAAAATTAGTGAAAAGATCGTATTATTAATAACGCGCTAGACGAGCGAGCGGTGACGTATAATAATAAGAAAGGCTTTCGAAGCATTAAATTTTGCTGCTAAACAATTTAAGGGTAATGTATTAATAGTTCAGGAAGGGTAATAAAATTTAACTGTAAGAAGGACCACCCCTTATAAAATTAAAGACCCACCCCTAAGTCCTTTCCAGGGGTGGTTTCACATTGGTATCAGTTATACACCAACTTCTGCGCAATCAACATAATATTCCTTTTGCTCGTACATCTCTTATTAACGTATTAATAATTATAAAAAAAATCGTAATATGTTATAAAATTTATCGCGTTTAAAAAAATATTGTGAATTAGTTAAAATAAAATTTTTTTTAGTAATTATTAAGCCACATGAGCTCGCAAAAATGTACAACACTTTACAGTTTTTTCACCATCAAGAAAGAATGTTGAAAAGTCTCAACGGGTCGTCGCCTTTTTCTATGGAAAATCTTTTGGCCAAGATGCAACCGAACGGTAAAATATCGCCGGAAAATTTAGTGATTAATATTAATGGAAACAATTTAGATGATAATGGAAGAAGTTCGGAAGACAATTTAAGACTTCAAGATAATTCTAAAAGTTCGATGAGTCCTTGCGATATTAATCGTGTCGAGAGTGAAAATGATCGCCTTTCTCCATCTATCGATAAAAATGATTATATTAATTTTAATAATTGTTTTAAAAATAGGATTTGTTCTCATTGTGGACGATTAGATTGTAATTTTTTACAGTGTAAAATGCGTAGTGATGGTATTATTAAAGACAATAAACCAGTACTTAAATTTAGTGTTAGTGCCATTTTAGGAAATGACGAACCTGAAAGAAATATAAGAAGTGGTAAGGAAATTTTTAACTTAATTAACATTGCTGGATGGAACTATCAAACTTTAGGAACTGACAACTTTTCTCAATTTTATATACAGTCACAAAGTTCCGTTATGGGAATTGGAAAATTTTAAGGTTATATAGAGAGCCAGGTCTTGGTGTGGATAGGTATTTGTGGCAAAAGATCATTTAAAATAAATTTCAAAACCAAACAATTACTGAGTAGGTATGGCATTTGTACTTTACCAATTTAACCATTTCTTTACCTTTACTAATAAGAAAAATGGCCGTGGCCACATATCCCGCATCTCTTGTGACATAGTGTACACCTGTAGGCATACCTACCTAACCTACAAGGTGAGCTTTACCAAAACTACCTGTTAACTATTCAAATAATAATTTTAACGAGTTTGTCAAGATGTTTTATGCGTGACCCAAGTGGAATTGATCGAAATGGCTCTAAAATTTGGGCGCCTAGAGCTCCGCAGGGGCCTTATGGTTTTCTTAAACTTTTAATCTTCATTTGAGCTCAAAAGTTTCGTATATCTAATTTGCACATCCATAGGTAGTTGATGGGTTCATTCATCTTCCAACCATAAGGTCCTTGTCTTCTGATATAAAAGTTATTTTGGTGTTTCGACCCCTACTTTCTTATTTTGACCTGAAAATGTAATTTTTTTGACGTGAGGTGTGAGTATAACGGTGAGTTTTCCATTTTCTATACTTGAGTAGGTACCTATAATCAGTATCTATTGTTAATTGAAGTTGCTGACAATTTACAACATCAGCTTGTAACTTTACTAAAATCATCACAATTTTGTAAAATTTTTGTAATTTTCTTTAGCGGCCTATTTTATCCTTCCATCAGCCTTAGGGCTCATAAAGTGTAAAAGTTTAATCCGGCACGCGGTTGTCGAACAAAGACATGAGAAATCGGATGCATGCTGTGGAGAAGGCGTCTATAGAGTATAGTATTTATGTTTGACTGTCAATTACACGACATATGAGGGCTGATCGGTTGATGTTAAATTATAAACGTTTATTCTTCTGATTATTAAAAATATTAGTTATTTGATAATTGAGAAATCGATGAAAATTTTTTTTCCCACAGGGTGTATTTTTAAATTGTTTCTGAAGAAAGAAGAACATTAAAAATTGAATCAAATCAGCTTTGAAACAAAAAATTTATGATTGTCAAAAACAAGATATGTGACAACGTATATACAGGGTGGTGACCTGACTGCTCGGTCATAAGAGTTTAACATGCACAATCATATACTTTGGTAATTTCTTACTTCCCAATTTATTTAATAAAATTTTAGAGCATAAAATTCTGCATCTAAATCAACAAACGAAATTAATTTTGGGTGCTTTATATAACGTCAGAAATTTAGTTTGAAAATTTTGAAAAGTAACAGAAATTGCGATTCCGGTTTAACCGGAAATCGTTTTGTTAACCAAAAATAATGTGAAATAATAGATACTCATGGGATCGATAAATATCCTAAGTTTTTATTTTTATTACACAAGAAATGACAGGTTTCTAAAATTTGATATTTAAAAAATCGTAACTTCACTCCTGAAAAGTGCTAAGAAATAAACACGTGACATTCGATAGAGAATGCCAATAAAAATTTTGAAAAAAAGCGTTTCAAAATTTTGACTTATTTTGGCCTTTTAAAGGTAGGCAATTTTAAAACAATTTTAAAAATCGATTATGGTAGGCGAAAGCACTATATTTTGGCGGTACAATACCGTTTTGAAATTTTTATAATAATATAATATACAGTGTGTCGCATTTAAGATGAATACACTCCCATATTCTCGCTATTTGAAGGAGTACAGGTTCGAATTTTTGCACAGTCGTACAGATTGATGAGTCACATGTTTTAAGGTACTAACTTAGATTGAACTTTAAACCCAGTCTAGTGTACGACCTCGCAAACAAGGCCAATTCTCGATATTTAGCTTCCCGTTAAGGCTTGTCTACACACACAGCCTTGTCTTTCGGTTTGCAGGAGCAAGCCGCCTGCACAGACCAAACCGGAGCGTGTGGACATCGCGTCCAGGCGCCCTGCACACTGCACAGGCCAAACCGGAGCGTGTGGACAGCGTTCAAGTGGCCTGTGCAGACCGCCTGCACAGGCAAACTGGAAGGCAAGCCTCTGTGTGTAGTCGAGCCTTTAGAGATGAGGAAAAAAGTTATTAAGAAAAGAGTTGTTTAGAATTTAATTTTGATCTCCATCACCAAGTTTAATAACAAAATTCGCATTTTTAATTTGACACATTTACCAACAAATGTAATGTCATTCTGATAAAACATTGAGATTACTGTGTAAAGTTCTAGTCCGTAAACATAAAATTAAAATCCCATTGACTTTAAGAGAAAAAATGCCTTTTAGTGCCGTTTATGCCAAAGTCAGCACCCTTTTAGTTTCTTAGATATTTAGAGTTCTTTTCTTTGGTGCTGATTTCACCCCCAGCATCAAAATGTTGGATTTTTTAAATTTTTTACTAGTAGCAGAGAAATAGTAAAAAATAAAAATGCGAATTTTGTCGTAGAACTTGATGATAGGGGTCAAAAATGAATTCTAAACAACTTTTTCTCGTTTCCCCAACGCGAAGCTAAATATCGAGAATTAGCCGTGTTTGTGAAGTCGTAGTAGGCCTACTAGGTTTAGGTAGCTTAAACCATGTGACTCATCAACCTGTACGACTGTGCAAAAATTCAAACTTGAACTCCTTCAAATAACGAAAATGTAGGGGTATCTTCATTTTAAATGCGACACACTGTATAAAAATAATACACTATAAATATCTCTAAGTAAGAAGAAGTAAGTCGGATTATTCGTTTTCTATAACTTAATTAGTATACGGTATTATAGGTAAATATATGTTATTTATTTATTTATTATTTTTTTTTCTCTTCTATATTTTTTCTTCCTCTAATTCCTTTTTTAATTATTTTTTGCTTAAAGTTGCTTGTTTTTCTTCAGTATTTTCTTCCTTTTCTTACAAACAATTTTCTTGCGACGTAAGGCTTATGGCGCTATTTCCATTCCGTGGGTATAGCCGTGTTATCTCTGGACGTTCTGTATGTTAGCCATAGATTTCAGTATTTTTATTTCTGTAATATTCACTATCTCTTTGTTTGTGTTGTTGCATTTTTGTACCGTGCGAACTAGAAATATCCGATAAATTACAATGTTGGTGTCATGGTACCATTAGCCTTTTTGAAGGATATAGAAATACCTTCGCGAAAATATAAAATTTATCGAAATTATAAAGCAAATGACGTTAACCGTTGGCAAATTTTAACTGATAAAAATCCTCAGTTCTACTACGCGTCAAATTCAAACTAATGCTTTCTATAATGTATTTCTAATTCATTTGTTATTAACTTTAGTGCATATCTTTTTCTTTTTATGCTTCGCTTTTATTCATTTTGACTATTTTAAGCTCTATGTTTAGTACGATTTTATTCTTTTGACTTTATGGATTAATACTGTGCGTATACGTTGCAGATTTACACTAACCTAAAAGGCACCTAAAATTTTAGGTTAAAATTATAAATGCGAATATTATGGAAAGTGTTAGAAACAACTTCATTTGGAGAAACTGGACGTATGCCAATTATCGTTTTTTGGTTTACCACTGACATGCAAGCATGCAACATAGAGTACTTAAACGTATAGTACAAAAAATTCATTAACGCGGAATAATTATTTCCGGATAGGAGATAACTTGTGACTGCAGCCATTATATGAACTCTCGTCAAAGAGTCGTAGCTTACGCCACTTTGATATATTTTTTGAATTCATGTTTTTATATTTCTTTATTTCAACATTTACAGTATTGTCATTGGGTATCAACAGTTTAATTTAGTGTTTTTCAAAAAGTCAAAAATCATTAGTTAACAATTAGGTGGTATTAAATGTCAAAAGCTGTTGTGACACAAAATTCAACAACACAACAAGAGGATCGATGTAAGCTCGCCAGCAGCCAGTGAAGAAGGCGTGGGAATAAGATAAAATAAAAGGGCGCCACACAGTTTAGCTCACACCAATCGCACTCTCTACAAACTGTGAAAATAGACACAAATATAAAAAAACTAAATTGAATAACGTATACTTATTAACATAGGCGTAATTCGATCTTACGATTTACACAAGATAATACGTTGAAGTTAAATGCTACTTCCACAACGATAATAATCAATAATCATCAAAGTATCAATCGCTTAAGCACATATAATTATTTTTTATAAAAGCAAGAGATATTGCATAAACAAGTCTTGTGAAATAAAACTTACGCAAGGGACGTCGACTGTGCAGTCCCGGCTTCCGTACTCCGTAGTATAAAAATGTAAAAATAAATAAATTGATTAACGCGAATTAGCGTCCAAAAACGCAATATTGATGCTTAACAAAATAAAAAGACCTTTCAAAAAAATATGACCTATGATCAATAAATTTATAACAATTATTTATACCTACAACAATAAATTACTGACTTAAATTTTACGCATAGGCGCAAAGCTACTTTAGTAAGATAACAATTACGTTCGTAAATTTACCAAAAAACAGAATTAATAAAACGTTGATAAAAATTATTCGTCGTGAATTATTTGAAAAATGGCGACAAGTTTAACAACCACGTTGTTAATAATTATTATCCGACATTTGTAAATTGAAAAATACTAAATAATCAAACACAAAACACTTCCGTAACAATTTCCACTTATCTGTACGCCGATAGGCTGGATAAACTCTTGCATCAATCTCTCAGCTTCGGATGGAGAAAAAAACGAGAATGATAAATCCAAAATTTCGAAATGAAGATGATACGAAGATAATCTAATTGATATTACGCAGATATACGCAGATATAAGTAAATTATAACTTAAACTTAAAACAAAACTCCAACTTAAAAACCCTGGAAAGAGAAACACATAATAGTACAGAAGATAAGACAAAACATGGACAATATACCTGTAGATAAGGGTTTTAAAATCGAAGGCACAAAAATCCCTCAAACGAGGTTTGATGAAAGGTAAATTTTTATTTAAAAATTTATTTTTATTTTTTGCATAATAGACTTTGAAACGAAGCAAAACTTTTTGTAAAGAATACCTTTTTTTACCTAAATAAAAGCTAAAATATTTTTCCCTATTGGCAATCTCATCCGGAACACACTGTACAAAAATTAAAATATTTCAGTAGCATCATACTAAAGCTATGATCGCTTTTGTTGTTCTACACTTATTGACAAAGAGGACTATTTACATAAACATTTGAACTAATTTTCTTAAATCTATTGCTTCGGGTTAATTCCAGAATTACACTCACCCTTGATGATGAACCCTTTCCCGTATAGTCTGAATTTCTCCTCTAATTGTGGAGATTCTAACATCTTGTTAAATATAATGATACAATTCAAATCGTTTACTTAGAGTTGGATAAATCGTCGTTTTGAGTTACAAACAAACGAAAAAAAAATGCAAGCAAATAACAAAATGGCTAAAATTAAATAAATTTGATATTAAAAAAATATAACAATGTTTTGATAACAAATTATGTATTATACATATACTAAAAAGAGTATTCATAAGACGAAACCGCTCAACGAAAATTTAGATCAGAACTACAAGGGGTTGATTTGAACGGCGTCAGCTGGTACGGCACTTAGCTACCCTTACTGTATCCACCTTTATAATCTAAAATCATAAGGATCATTTTCGTACAAACCGAAACTAAATCTTTTCGGAGGCCTGTCGAAAAAACATGCGGCGCATTTACACGTATTAATTCAAACGGCGCGTTTCGAATGCTAAATTCAGGAATAAATTGACTTTAGAGGAATATTCGGATTTTATTTTATGCCATTTCTATGGTTAGATGTCGTATAAATCAGAAAAAAATAGAGAAGAGAGCATTAAACGACAAATTTACATACGGAAGTCTGCTAAATTTTATCACTTGGAAATAAAAAAAAAGTTTAATATTTGAGCGCCATATTTAAATTTCTATTGTTACGCCATTTTCTTTTATTCGTAATACTAAATTTTTACACCTAATACAAACGTCAAATTAATTTTGACAGTTGAGTTAATTGTCTATAGTTGGCGATTAAAGCATAAAAAAAGGTGTATTATTTTAAACGTATCTTAAAATGGGCAAAAAAATAAATCCCCAAGTATAACACGCTGGAAAAACATCCCTTTATCATTGTATCTATTTATTGTACACATACAAACCACTCTATTGTGCTTATACAATAGATTTTTTAAAACTAATCCAACATGAGACCTCAATGTTTACAGTAGAGATTAAATTTTCCCTAAGGGCTGTTTTATTAGTTAGGTATTGAATTTATAAGTTGGTATGGTTGGGTTTTATTCTCAATAAATTTATCAATAATGTCTTATAATAACAACGCTTTGTGCTTGTGTTTTTTAAGGTGTTTTTACCTTATCGCCCTTTTATGGGCGTGCATAACATATAATAATCATTCTATATGCTCTTTTTATATTCTTTTTGATTTCTATAATAGGGTGGTTTTGTACATTTTGTACCATTGTTAATATTTAAAAAAGAGTCAGAAAAAAATATTTTTTATTGTAGGTCACAATACCTTCTTGTATTATACAATACAGGGCGAATTTGTGAATATTATGAGAAATAGTGACCACCACCGCAAGGCTGCTGCGGTTGAAACAATTATGATGTGCCCATAATAAATTATTTTTGCTTAATATTTTACAATTAACTAAGTAATAATAGTATCAACGAGATATAATTTTCATTTTAATTACGCGTCTACAAACGATATGATCGAGTTTTAAAATTTTGATTTTTAAAAAACTATAACTCCGGTCCTGGAAAATTTTAATTGATAAAACGTGCGACATTCGATAAATGACTACCATTTCTATAACATATCCAAAAATGAAAAAACTGGCTTTATCCGATTTTGAGAAAATTCAAGTTTATTTCAAAGTTTTGATCATTTTTGGTCCCTCAAAGGTAGTCGATTTTGAAACAATTAAAAAAAATTATTAAGTTAAGACGAAAGCCTTGTACTTTGGCTATAAATTACCGTTTTGAGATTTTCATAATAATGATTACATACTAAGCTATATGGGAAAAACTACGAAATGGAACAATCGTCATACTGGCCGCCATTTTAAATTTAAAAATTTGAAAAAATATGTATTCAATTAAGGCTAAGATGTACTAACGTATAGCCAAGTTTTAAATAATTTAAGTCTAAATTTGCTAAAACGCGTTCAAAATAATCCCTTTATTTTGAGCGACCCTGTATAAATTTTATTTAAAAGAGTAAGTATGTAAAATGTTGATGAATTATAAATTGTAAAACATAAAGTTTTAAGTAATGTTAAAAAATATTTTAAATGATACTAAAATTAATCGTATGGTATTATTATGACACTAGGTGTCGCTGCAATAAACTTTTTATTTTCGTAAGGACGCCTATATTTTTTCGTTCATAAAATAAAACCGATTACAATTTTTAATAAATATTATGTAAAGAACTTGTCAATGTCAAGGTTCTGTTAGTACTAATTAAAGAAAACATCCTGTATATTTAATTTACAGGTATCTGCTATTTATTTATTGGCTCATAATAGTTTACGGAAGAGGATAAGTAAATGTCGTTCCAAAAACAACGCAATTATAACCATGACAGATGACAGTCATAGCACGTTTTTTTAGAATTTCATCTGATCACCCTGTATATAAAAAATTACATATTTCTTTTATAAATCTTTTTAAGGCGAGTTTGAGGAAAGTTTGAATATAATTTAAAATGTAAATTAATGTAAACAATTTCGTGTACAAAGTATAAGTACGATGATGAAAATGAAAAAGAGGAGGAGAGCGCTGGCGAGAGAGAAAGAGATAAAAGATAAATTTAATTAGAATACATTTAAGCATTTTAGATATACGGAAATAATTTTATAAGATGAGTGTTACCGAGGTAACGTTTAAAGGGAGTACACTTTTAAAGGTGTTGAAGTGTATGACGTCATTTCATCCACCAAAAGTTGCCGGGAGCTGACAACTTTAACACTTCATGCGTTATCCTTATATCCTTTATATCCCTTATTCGTACATCTTTCTAACATATTAAAACCGCAGTTGTAGTATTTATTAACATTTCAACTAAAACGTTTTTTTTTAAATAATTAGTTATAAATTATTAGTAATTATTTATTACGTTCATAGAGTTTAATTAATTTTCGATGTTTGAAGAAAAAAATATAATGTTTTATTCGGAGCAAAAATTTACTTTTATGCGAACCGCTAGGTTTGATATACGAGCCGAAGGCTCAGTGCAAATGTAAAAACCGTAAGATATATTTAAGTGCTGAAGCACAAGCACAAGCTCTTCTCAAAGAAAATTAAACTGGTTATATGTCAAATGCATAAGAAAAACATGCATACATATAATATAGTTAGATAGTGTTAGTCATGACATAATTTGACATTTGTAACTTTCATGAGTAATACCATTTAACAGAATGGACCTTTTCTTCTGCATTACCTCTATACTATTTCATCTTAATAGGAGTTGTAATTGGTTATTCTTTTAGTTTTAAACAAAAGAACAAAAACAAGGGGAAAATCACAGTTAACTTTTTGACAACTGTTAAAGTCATGACTAACGTTATTTAACCGTCTCGAAGCTTTTCTGTAGAAATTTGCTGTTGGGCCATGCAAACAATACAAAATCGAATCCATTTTTTGACGTTTAGATTTTGTATGTTTTCCATGGCAACAGAGGTTATATAAGTTTATATAAATTATATAAGTTTTATTTAAAACGTTAAATGAATAAACTCATTATTATGAAGATTTTGATACATTGTACAGATTCACTAATATTGCTTGTCCGTAAGGGGTATCTCCGTTAATATAAGAGTTAGGAGAAAGCTAATAAAACGATCTCTATCTACTTTTTTGAGACAAACTCAATGGTGAAATCAAAAATCTGATACCTTCTTTTGTTTTCGAGTTATAGCCCAAAATTCATATTGAAACAGACATCCTTGAAACACTTTTTAACGTAGATTCCAGTGGGGTAGTCAAATATTTTTTTCGATGGGACATTTTCGAGTTATTACACAAACTTCACTTTTTTAATATACAAATCATTAGGCGGCTATAACTTTATTAAAAAGAGTGTTTTTTGCTCATTTAAAAAATGTGATATTTAATTATGAGGGTAAGGGTAAAGTTTTTGGACTTGCTAGTGAGTAAAGTGGAGTAGAAACGTAGTTGTGCTAGCTTTACGGCCAGCAAGCACCTTATGAAGGCTTACAGCCTCGCGATAATTTAGATTTTGAATAGAGATGAATGAACACAGCTCGGTCTTCACTTTCGTCCATTAGTACCTACGTACTAATATACTTAATATATTCCTTTTTTTAAATAGCTCATTACGACACTGTTTTCAGTTTCGTAATAATACAACTATAGCGTATGCCGTCTTTCAAAGCGGAACATAGGGAAATAAGAGCGATAGTGATATCTAAATCGAAAGAGAATTATTTTCTGCACCTGCTAATGTATTAACAAATAGTTCTTAATTAATGATTTTTTTGACTTTGTAAAAGTAATTTAAATACAGGTCTTATGTTAAAAGAAAATAATCTTAAAGCTGCGCACTCATTCAAAACCGTTTAAAAATCGCAGAGGAGGTATTTAACTGTAAAAGTAAAAGTATTTTTTTAAATAGATTATTTCTTATCCAGACGTTTTAAAGATCGCGCCACGTACACAGGCTTGTCCACTGGTTTGGCCTGTGCAGGCGGCCTGCACAGACCGAACTGGAGCATCTGGACATTATTCAGGCGGCCTGCGCAGGCCAAACCAAGATAAAGAAACTCAGGCAATGTAACCTATGCATTTGGATTTTTTATCACTATTTTACGTTGAACATTTTTCTATCCTCTATAAAAAGTAGGAATAATAAGGAATCGGCCACAAGCCCTGTTAGATAAGGGCACTCAAAGCCAATAGCTTTTAGTCATTATCCACTTGGGAATGCAGACAATCTCTCAAAACTCTGGCAAGGGGCAACAAAGTTGCTCTTCATTGGGTGCCCGGTCACGAGGGAATTGAAGGAAACGAAATAGCTGACGAACTAGCTAGAACAGGCTCAAAGGCCCTCCCGATTGGACCCGAACTATTCTGTGGACTATTTAGAACATATAGAAAGGCGGAGATCCAAAAATGGGAAACTGAGAACAAAAATTCTCACTGGAACAACGCACCAGGACAAAGACAGTCGAAGAAATTCATTAAGTACTCGACCACGAATGCTAAACAGCTCCTTCTATTATCAAAGAACGAAATCAGACTAATCACGGGTCTGTTTACTGGACACTGCCCAGTGAGGTATCACCTAAAGAAACTGGGATTGGAGGATAGTGATATATGCAGACTCTGTGAATCGGAGATTGAATCCGCCGAACACATGCTCTGCAAATGCGATGCATTAGCTCGGCTTAGGCTGAAACACTTGGGGCAGGCTCAATTGACGCCTGAAGAAGTGAAAAGTAAACTTCTCAGGGACATTATATGCTTCGCTGGTAAGATTGAATTCCTGAGAACATAAATACGAGTAGGGTTATGAACAAAAGATCAGCACTGGTCGCAGTTCTGTAAGGCTTAGAAGCCAATCGACCCCTGAGTACAATACAATACAATACAATAGGCCTACGGCCTTTCCCGGTGGATCAATCCGGGCCTGTTGAAGGTTGGCGTTCCCTTGGCTGCGGTTTCAATAGAAATGTTAACAAAATAATTTATAGGTGCGGAGCTTTGACCTTAGACGAAAGTCAGAGCAGATCATCAAAGTCACCATACCTGATTGATAGATCATTTGGCATTGAGTTTGTGGGTATACCAAGTCTCCGGCTGAACTCCTTGGTTAATTTCATTGTGGTGAATGAGGTTGGTGTTCTTTCAACTGTGGTTTCAATAGTTCATCTTATGAAAAAACTTATAAGAGAAGTGGGCTTAAACCTTGACTAATGTCAAAGCAGATCACCAGATTCCACCTCGTTGATAGATCATTGGACGTAGGGTTTGTGGATACCGAGGCTCCGGCTGAACTCCTGGGTTAATTTCAGTGTGGTGGTTGAGGTTGGTGTTCCCTTAGCTGTGGTTTCAATTTTCAAATATCTTTAAAAATTTGGTGCAAAATGGTAATATTTAAAGCTATTTTGACACATATAAGAAGTAATTTTCCTTTCCTTTCCTGCAAAAGGCGCCTCAGGTTTCAGCCTAGTCAGCCTAAGTGCATAATATGTCCTTGAGTTTTTGACTGTATATCGATTCGTGAATTGTATTATTAATTATCTCTAATATTGTATTATTTTGTTACAGATAATTTAGTTCATGTATCTCCACCAAATTTAATTGGTTTAGGAAGTTACCTCAACAATCATGGGCCAGGAATTGCAAAACCTGTAGCTAGTAGACCTCATTTTAATCCACATTTATTATTAGCACATTGCAGACCTCAGCCTTATTTAACAGGTAATTACACAGTTTCCAATTTAAAGCACCTATCTATTATAATTTTCTAATATAGTATCGGCACCAGTTTCTGGTTCTCAAACGACTGTTTTTCCACTACCAGGAACATTTCCATGGGCACATAGTGGTCGTGGTAAACCGAGAAGAGGTATGATGAGAAGAGCCGTCTTTAGCGATCTCCAAAGGAAGGGTTTAGAGAGAAGGTTTCAAATTCAAAAATATATAAGCAAACCCGATCGAAAAAAGCTTGCGGAGAAATTAGGATTAAAAGATAGTCAGGTGAGTTGTTTAATATTTTTTAAAAGACCCTCGTAACGAGTGCGCTAAAAAACAATAAATTTTAAAAGGCGAGTATAAATAAAATGTTAAAATTTAAAATAATTGTTTAATAAATGTAATTTTTCTTGAAGGGTGGTGGTTGTTATATTATATTTTATAGATTGCACAAGCGTTTAGGATTTTTAAGGTGGGGTTTAGTCATTTTCTATTGGTTGAATTTCTTCTTATACAGTCTTCCCTGTTACGCCTGCTTGTTTTATTCTATATTTTCACCCTTAAAATGGAGGTGAAAACGGCCGCTTTAAGGGTTTATTTTATAAATCAAAGCCATTTATGATGATTAAATCTACTTTTGTAACCTCTCTAATTATAATTATGGTGCTTTTGATTGTTTTTACCCTATTTTCTTTGCATATATAAGTTTTAATTATTTCCACAAGCTTTTCCTTTTATTTTCTAATTTCAATTGTTTTTATTCAACACACTTATGACTTTCTGTTTTTAAAGACGTCCTCAAATCTTATTATTACTGTTCTTATTTGTTTTACTTATTTTTATAAATTACCTACCCTTTCTTAGTTTTTTAAATATTTTATTAAAAAAGTTTATGGAATTTGGATGGGGGTTAACCATTTCATTATGTAGTTTTCTACTTATTTCTCTTAATTAAGATTTTTAATTTACCAAAATGTGAGCAAACTTGACAAAATTATTCTCTACTTCTGTTGAGGTCATAAAAGAATAAAAGTCCAGTCTTTCACAGTCATTTTAGTACTTATTCTTGGAATAATTTTCAGTGTCTGAATTTTTGCTCTTTTATAATAGTTTTCGATAAAATATGAAAAGTCTTCATAAATTCAAGTACGTGATGGCTTCCCACGTTATAAAACCAAAAATTTGCGCTTTTTGTGAATAGTTCCAAAAGAACAAGATCAAAACAATAACATTTATATTCTAATATAAAAACAGTGCTTAGGAAGCAATTTACTTGATGCACTTACGAAGACTTTATAGACGTGCGTACAAAAAGTCATCCCTCTGGCAATAATTATTCCGATAATTGACCCATTTTTGGGATCAAATAACTGAACGAAGCTGCAAAAAGTGTATCCACCTTCTTTCATAGTGCCCAGTTGCACAATTTTTGATGTCACCCTTACACCCTTCATTTATTTCTATAATTTAAAATTTTAAGAGGACATACGCAGTTGCGTCACAAGCAGTCGAGGGATCCATGTGTAAAGTTTCCGGTGAGGGCCCTATTTTTTAATAGTTTTTTTAAAATCAAAAACCTTAAATTTTCATGTTTTTGTTTTTTTTTGCGTAAGGTAGGAGTGAAATGCTAAAAACTTGCTCAAACTATCTCAGTCCTCAATGAAGAACAAATTAATGTCGATAAAAGAGTATTTGGGGACCCTATAGCCTATACATATTTATAGGCATATCAATGGACCTAACATACAGAGAGCGAGTAAAGTACGAAATAATCGAATTATTTTCTTTCCTGAAGGAAATATCCAAAAACGGTTGGACACGTCAAACTGATTTATTTTAATACAAACATTTTCCGATAATTTTAATTCTTCTACCTCACACCCCTTTTGAGCAGTGACGTCATCAAAGGTTTTTTTGAATTGCAATCTCTATTTTTTTTTAATATTTGGATAGATTATGAAATTTCGATTTCAGTAATATAAACATGTTTGCTCTTTAGACTCACAGTTTCGAAGATATTAATTTTTAAATGTATAGAGAGTGGTGGAGTTTTTAAATGAAATTTTCGCAGAAATTTAAGTAAATTTTAAGTAAAAATTTTTTGTTGGAAAAACAATGGTTTAATATTGATGCTAAAACTCACATTTTTTTTTGGAAAAACGATGAAATGCTTTTTGTGAGTTTTAGCATCATACTGAGAAAAATAGTAGGTTGTTTTAACTGCGTACTAGATTAATATGGAACCTACCTTTTTTTTTCGTTGATTTAACAGTTTGAAATCGGCTGTTTTCGTAAGTTGTCGGTTGTTTTAACGTTCTTGCTAGGTACAAACAACTTTTCGGTCAGTAAATTCACCGAGTCAGTGCTCGGTTAGTTACATATTTTTCTCAGTGCAATATTAAACTAAGATAACCAAAAGAAATCAGTTTGACGTGTCCAACCGTTTTTTGATATTCCCACCAGGAAAAAAAATAATTCGATTATTCCATACTTTACGCGCTCACTATATTTCATTGTACATGTAGCTCAAGGCAGTGGGGTTAAAGTTAACGTCTTTCTTCATACAAACAACTCAGAAGCAGTATTTGGGTTGTTCAAGCGCGGACTGACTATACTTTTTGTAGGTAAATGTAAAATTTTGAATTACTTTAGTCTTACACCCCTGACATTTTTAAAAAGGCCCACTCTGTATAAATCTGGAAATACCGAAATATAATTTCGAGAGAAAGCTCGGATTTTCCATAACTTTAGGGGCCCGGGACGCTGTAGCGCTCAGCGCCCTTTGCCAGTTGCCCAGTCCGCACCTAGAGTTGTCCACTGGCAAAGTAACTATTGTTTACATAAAAAGTAAGATTTCAATCAATAAGAAATCAATTAAAAAGTTCATTGTTAACAGTCCTAAGCCCTAAAGCTAGTGTCCGATGATGTTACAACTGGATTTTCTTGTTCATGGCACTCAGATTAGCTGATCCCCATTCCCAAGAGATGGACCCGAAATCACCTAGATTTTTAGCTTATCGTAGGTAGTCTTTTGCTTTTAAAAACCGAAAAGTTTCTCAAAAATTCTATTTCATTCTTTGAGTCGTTATCACTGTTATCAGTGAATGATTTAAAATTAAAATAATAGGAGTTAATGTATAATCCCCAACATTGAGGACTTACCTTTGATGATGAAGATCCTGCCTCGATAGCAAAATTTCCATAACATAATATTCTTAATTAAATTCACGTAATTAAAATTAAAGACACTTCGTTTTTTTACAGTAATGAATTAAAAAACAAGCACATATTGACTGAAATATTTTCTCAAATATAATTGCAAGTTTCGACTGATATGCACCCCACTATAGAATTTGTGGATTGCAGGTGTGCAGATAAACTTACAATTTAATTCCAATAGCAACAATTTTGTTAAAGCTGCGATAAAGTGTCAAATTATCAATTGGCGTAACTCGAGGCTTAACAAAATTTTATTGCACCTTTTAATTAATTATTTATACATCTTTGTATTTTTTTAAGAATTTTTCTTCAGCAACGTGGTTTGCTGGAAATGTTAAAATTAAATTTTCAACCTTAAAAAATAATTTAAAAATTTTTTTTTGGGAAAAGGTGACAGCTGACGGGGACCTTTTTTAGTCGGGGGGGTTACTAGCGGGCTTTATATCCCCTGTGCTGGGTCTTTCAGAGTATATTCCAGTATA